>CAKNXH010000268.1:127115-141488 GCA_932178445.1 Andricus quercusramuli | reverse complement strand
AAAGGTTATTGATAATTAAAATTTTCACGAATGAGATTTCAAGATTAAAACAAAATATAGAGTGAAATTTATTTCAATTTTGTAATGAAAGTTATTATTTAAGACTTCTTATTTTGTAAAGTGACTGATTGATTATTGACTGATTAATTTTTTTTTCACGATATTAAATGTTGTACATATTGAATTTCAATTTTTTTAAATTGATGAACATAAATTGATTATTTACTTTAAGGTTATGTAATTGAATATTGCATATAATTGGTATAATAAAAGTTTATTTATATTTAAAATATCCCTATTCCAGTGACATAATTTTTAAAATGTTTCTGATGATGTGATATGATTACTCGAATTCAATTTTCCAAATTATATGTACACATGTTTTCATTTTTTCTGGAATTAGTTTAAAAGGTTATTGATGAATGTAATTTTCAGAAAAATATAAAATCAACATTATTTGAATGTTTCAATGAAAACAATGATTTAATGTTTCTCATGTTCTGAACTCATTGATTATTTATAAGCTGATTAATTTTTTGCACAATATTAAATTACTTAAAGATTGAATTAAATTTTTTAATATTAATTAACATAATTTTATTATTTACTTGAGGGTGATGTAATTGAATATTGGCTATCATTCATATGATAAAAGTTTATTTATTTTCAAAATACCTCTATTTCAATTATATCATTTTTGTAAGTTTTCGTGATGTTCTGAAATGATTATCTGAATTCAATTTTCATTTAATTTTTTCTGAAATTAGTTTAAAAGGTTTATAACATTTAGAATTCTTTCAGAAATATAAAATGAACATTATATTAATTGTTTTAATGGGAATAATTGTTTATTGCTTTTTATGTTGGAAAACGAATAATTAATTATCATCTGATTAGTGTTTTTACAATATTAAAATATATAAACATTGAACTATAATTTTTCTCTATTAAGGAGCATTAATTGATTATTTATTTCAAGGTCATGCAGTTTAATCTTGGATTATTTAAATTTGAAAAAAAAAATTTAATTTTTTTAATTTGGATTTTTAAATGTTTGTGCTAGTTTGGAATGAGTATCTCAACTCCTTTCTCACAATTCTATGTATAAATATTTTTTAATTTCTTCTGAAATTAATTTAAAATGTTAATTTTCATAAAAATATAAAGTAAAGCTCATTTGAATGATTCAATGGAAATATTTGTTCATTAATTTTTACGTTGTAAACTGATTAATTTTTCCAATATTGAGCCATATAATTATCGAATTTTTAATTTTATTTTGGGTGGTAACAGGAATTGATTACTGACAATAATAGTATATCATTTAATATTGGCTATGATCTGTGCAATAAAAGTTTATTTATGTTTCATACCTCTATTACAATTGAGTAATGTAGCATGACGTCATGGTTATGATAGGATAGGTGGAAATGTTAGGGAGGTTAGCATAGTTGGTACATATTTACAATAAAATAAGATATGCCACAATTTCAGGTTGGAAATCGGATGGATTTGATCAGAATCGGGCATTATAACTTAAAATTTTTGGTAGTTGATTTCAGTTCGTAAAATTGAGAGGTCTTTAACCGATACAAGGATAAAACATAATTGCGCAACTGCATGTTACACTTGAAAACTATCAATTACTATTTATACATTTATAACTTACTTTAACGCTTAGAATATTTTTTTCCAAAAATTCGTATGCAATGCCATGTAAGGATGTACTAACTATGCTAACCTTCATGCCATTTTCACCTATCCTATCATGATTCTGACGTCTAGCTCTAATAGTTAATCATATAATTATTTTAAATGTTTGTCCCCAATTTTCGTTTTTAAAAATTCGACTTTTTGCACGTTTCAGAGAAGGAAATGGAAAAAAATGGAAGGTTTTCGGAATTAAAGTTGAAAATATCATCTTTAAAATGAGATTAGCAACATGATGAAATATCGACTGGTTCTGAAAATTGTCATGGAAAATGTGGAAGTATAACCAAGACGAAAATCGAACGGTCCATTGGTGACTACATTGTTTGGTCTATTGTTTTTCGCACGTTAACAATAAATTTAAATTCGACATTCTACTGCCGCTCGACAAACTGATTTTCGTCTTGGACATGCCTCCACATTGTTTATCATAAGTCGAGTATAAGTAAATATTTCATTTATGCTCTTGGTCTCATTTTAAAGAGGAGGCTCCAAGCTTTATTATGTCGAAGTTTGAATTTTCTCAATTCACGTCCCTGAGGCATGGAGGAGTGGGACTTAATATATAGATGGGATAAGCATGAAAAAGAGAGGCATTTTTCTTAATTCAGTTTCCAAAATTATATGTGGATATATTTTCAATGTTCAGTCGTACGCTGTTGTTCTTCTGAATTATTTGAACGTTATAATATGATAATTATTTCATGATTTACCGATGTTTCGTGATTCACAGATTTACAAAACTAGCGGTGAAATCAGGATTTGAATTCAATTTTTAAAATCACATGTGTATATGTTTTTATTATTCAGTGATGTATTCTGACACGCTCTTCTTTTTCTATAAAAATTTATTTAAACATTTCAGTGCAAATAAATGTTCAATGATTTTGATATTGAGAACTGAGAATTGGATCAGAATAGGATTTTTTTAAAATTATATTTATTAATTTATTAATGACTTAGCGATGTATATTGATGCTTACATTTTAAAAAATGGCCGTGAAAGTACCAGTAAATGTCATTGTACAAAGATTTTTTTTTTCTTGAAAATACTGAATTACATTCACTGAATACATTCTTTGAGAGTATAATTTCAGCAAGAATTTGATTAGTCAAGAAATTTGAACGCATGAATAGTGATTCGAAAATTGAGTGAAGGAGAAAAATGAATACAAAAAGTGAGCGCGCGCTTTCGCGCGCACGTAATAGTCTAGTATTGAAAAAAATATCTTCCTGATTTAATTAAGTTTTGAAACTTAAATCGTTCCAACACGGTCAAATGTTATTGAAATGAGTTCATATTTGCAGAATATATTTAAAATACTCTAGCGACGTCCAGAAAATCATATAGAAGTTAACAATCGCTTATTGTTTAATAATTTTTAATTGCAAAATGAGGTTAATCGATATTTAAGTTTTCTTGGTTTCGTCGGTAAAAAATTTCTAGGTAACTTCGACTTTCAAACAGCTTCCAGTGAGTGATTTGTTCAGCAATGCGGTGTTAACTAATGCGTCGCGAGAACTACTCTGTCAGGCAGCGTTCTCGAAGTTCAGTTTGAATTTTTCTTTAATATTTTGGAAGGAGGTAGGAGAGAAATTAGTTAACTCTATTCATCATTGAAACTGTTAATTTTAAGGTAGGTCTGTCAACCATAAAGAATACTGTATTTTTGGAAAACTCATTGTTGCAGAGAAAGTTTCTCCCAAACGCTTTATATTTTCAGACATGAATTGCAAATTTTTATATTCGATTGGTCAATTTTTTTACCTTCAAGAATAATTGAGGGGCACTATGCAAAAACGACACAGATCCATTTCACATGAGCGGTCACTCCTTACCAGAAATCCAAATTAAAAATTTTAATTTTTTAAATGTATATTACGTTAGATATCTGTGTGTCTCAATTTACAGCAAATCTTCTGAATTATTCAGAAAGTTTTTACTATACACATCGATAATTGGATTTGATTTAAATGCAATCAAAATATGAAGGCAGAACAACAATTGGGCAATTGAATTTGGAAACTTAATTTATATTATTATATTAATTTAACTGTAATAAAATAATGTTGCACGAGGTGAAAACTTTTTAGTGAAAACTACAATGATGTATTTGATTTTATAGCGAAATTCATTTTTTTTGCTGCTTTTAGGATAACATAGGCTGGTCATTTAGTGGTCATTCAATATACTTGCCAATTTTTCTATTTTCTTTTGAGTTCATTGCCTAGTAAACATGAGCATCGTGCACGTGATGATTACGCACTAGTCTATAAAATAACTTTTTCTTTCATCATACATATATTATAATATGCTAATTTCTCTCCTACCTCCTTCCAAAATATTAACAAAAAATCCAAAATTAACTTCGAGCTTTGGAAGTTGTTTAAAAGTCGAAGTTACCTGGATACTTTTCACCGGCAAAACCAAGAAAACACAATTATCGATTGACCTCATCTTTGCAATCAAACATTAATAAAAAATAAGTGATTGTTAACTTTTTCATGATTTTATAGGCATCACTAGAGTATTTTGAACATGCCCTGCAAATATGAACTCATTTCAGTAACATTTGGCCGAGTTAGAACGATTTAAGTTTTAAAATTTAATTAAATCAGAGATAATTTTTTATTCAATATTTCGTTTTTATTATTAAAAATGAACGTTTAGCCAAGAAAATTCTAATAGGAAAAAGTTCCATTTTCATATTCTCTGCAATTCTATATTTTCAAAAAATTGATTTTTTGACTTTGAGAATTTTCCTTTTTTATGACGATCGGACAATACTGTTACGCGTTTTCAACCCAACGGGTCAATTTTATTATTTTATTGTTAATTTTTCACGGTTAATGAAGAAAAATTACGCATCCTATCAAAAAGTGGTCGCCGACAAATTTGTAGAGCTTTCAAATACACATTTTTTGCCTATTCGTCTTTTTTCATACCTTGCGTCGTTTTTTCCAAAAATTTAATTTGTTTCTATTGTTATTGTTAATTTTCGCAATTAAAACAAAAACTGCGAATCCGATCAAGAAATGATTGATAACACATTTATCGTTCTTTTTTGGGTGAACAAATTTTGTCTTGTTATCTTTGTTTCGTAGCTTGTGTCGTTTGTCCAAAAATGTAATTTTTTTATTTTCAATGCTGTTTTTTACGGAAGAAAAGAAAAACTACACGTCCTATGAAAGAAAGATTCGGTTAATCTTTTTTCGTATCTTGTATAATTTGACCGCAAAATGGAATTTTTTATTATTCATTTTTTTTTCTGCGATCCAAATTTGAATTTTCGACTTTCCAAGAAAATTTAAGAAGTTATTATGACAATCTTGTAGAGTATTCAAAAAGTAACGTTTTTATCCTCTAGACTTTTTTTCGTATCGTGCGTTGTTTGGCCTCAAATGTTAATTTTCGTTTTTTTTTAAATTTTGTAATTGCTATAACTCTGGTAATTTGTTTTTTTTTTATCGAAAAAAGTCATTAAAATAAATTGTTCATCTTTTTGAGTACTACCAATTTTCGTACATAGAATTCTCAAATCCTGAAAAAAGTGTTTTAAAAAATTTGGTAAATGCTCTAACTTTTTGAATTTTCATCCGAAATGGCTGGCTAACGAACTTTACCTTCAGTTTAATACACTTAAAAAATAGTATACCATAGTTCAATCCAATCTGTCAATTCTTCCGAAAGCTATCGTGCTCACAGACCAAAAAACTTCAGAAACACAGTCACACATAAATGCATACATACAGCAGGCAGGTGTTAAATTTTACACAAATCAATGATGAGTCAACTGATGTCAAATGAGTCAAATGATGATGAAATGAGTCAAAGTAGGCGCCGTGCGCCTATACGGAAGGGTTTTGTAGCCTATTAAGACGGTAATTTCAGTCTTAAAAGAAATTTTTCATACCCTTATTTTTTTTTAATTTCCCTTAAAAAACTTAGTTAAGTCGTGCCATTCTGGAATTTCAAACTTTTGCGCTTATACCCATTTACTGTGACAAATGTTGGTGCTTATGCCCTTTTGGAATTTCAACTTTTGGCGCTTATGTGCCCTTTTGCTGTAGCAAATTTTGGCGCTTATGCCCTTTTGGTTCGATATATGTTGGCTTTTACACCCTTTTGGAATTTCAAACTTTAGCGCTTATACCCTTTCGTACGACGGACGGACGGACACCCGACCGAAATTATAAGAGTTTCAACGCAGGGCTGCGAAACCCTAAAAACAATTTTGTTATTAAACATTTCATTGCAACTTGTGTCGTTTTTCCATAAATTTAATTTGTTTATTTTCAATGTTATTTTTACGATTTGAACCAACATTACACATCCTCGCGTAAAGTGGTTCTAAAAAATGTGTCGCTATGATTTAGGTGAAAAAATTTGTTAAATAAAATTTTATTGTAGCTTGTGTCGTTTTTCCAAGAATTTCATGTTTCAATTTGTAATGTATTTTTATAACAAAAGTTTATAATAGATTTGTAGATCTTTTTTGGTTGAATAACTTTTTACATTTCATTATTTTCTCATCTCATGTGTCCTTTTTTCAATAATTCAGTTTTTTTATTTCTGATCTTATTTTTTACGATTAACAGAAAATCTACTCCTCCCATCTAAAAATGATTAATAACAAATTCTTAGATCCACTTTGGGTAAACAACTTCTGTCTTTTCATTTTTTTTTGTCTGATGGTGTCGTTTTTTCAAAAATTTATTTTTTTATTTTTAATCCTATTTTTACGATTAAAAGAAAATCTACTCGTCCTATCCAAAAATTATTTATAACAAATTTTGTCGCTCTTTCTTGGGCCCACAAGTTTTTTTTCGTAGCTTGTGTTTTTGTCCAAAAATGTAATTTTTTAAATTTTATTTGTTACGAATGAAACGAAAAATACGCGTCCTAGCAAAAAGTTATTGATAACAAATTTGTAGATCCATTTTCGGTGCACAATTTGTGTTGATTCATCTTTCATTTTATCTTGCATAGTTTGACCACAAAATGGAATTTTAGATTTTTTATTATTTTTTGTCTGATCAAAATTTGAATATTCGATTTTCCAAAAAAATTTAAAAAGTTGTTATGATATATTTATAGGTTGTCTAAAAAGCAACGTTTTCTTATCCTGACTTTTTTTCATATCGTACATTGTTAGGCTTAAAATTTTAATTTTCGTTTGCCTTTTTGAATTTTGTAAATGCTATAACTCTGGTCATTTTTTTTCATCAAAAAAAGTAATGAGGATAAATTTTCGTCTTTTTGTGTACTACGAATAGCCGTACATATAATTTTTTAATCTGTAAGAAAAATGGTCTAAAAAATCTTGAAAATCCTTCAACTTTCTGAATTTTCATCCAAAATGGCTAGCTAAAGAACTTGACCTTCAGTTCTTCTGTCAATTCTTTTGAAAGTTATCGTGCTAATAGACTAAAAATCTACCGACACAAACAGTCACATATACATACAGCCACATTCGCGAAAAACTGTTTTTCGGGTTTAGAAGGTCTCAAAACGTGGACATTTGACAAAAACGGCGTTGGGGGGGGGGGGCTCAAATTTTACACAAATCTAATACCTTCTCTAATAATAACATGTAAAAAAAGAAAATTTGTTTACATTTTCAAAAATATATACCTGGATTAATGTGAAATTTGATGATTTCTAACTAATAACAGTATAACACTTAAAATGTCTAGCTAGTTGTCAATTTTTGCATTAGTTTTAGTACGGTTAAGATTAGACATTTCCGTGTGTAATTCAGCATTACAAAATTTACTTTTTGAAATCAATTTTCTCATATAAAAACAAAAAGCAAATGTTAGATTCATAGACCATAAACAGTGAACAATTATCTCAAACAAACATTCATTTAAAACAAATAAGAATTTATCTACAGTCAAATAAAGTTTTAAATGTATACACTTACACATCAAGAACATAAAGTTTTATGAAACATCTATGTTGACCCACCGATAAGTTAAGTAAAACTACATTAACAGGTGTCCAGAGGTTTTTCATATCCCGAAGAATGAAAATAATGACAAGCAGGTTAAGAGTAAATCCAGTGAGTCCGATAGTAGCCAGCGCTACACCAGACCCTATGAAAGCGATTTGGCTGAATTGGTGGTCCAGTTTAATTTGAAGATCCGTAGTATTGTTTAATGACATTTTTAATTTTAAGAACTGTTACTGTTTAATAAGAAATATATATTCAAAACACTGTTTTCGAAAGTTCTGGAAAAAAATCGAAATAGAAAATCTAAGAGCAATCGGCAGGAAGAAAACTGATTTTCAATATGTGCAGATTGCGGTGTCTTATGTCATACATCATCGATGGTATTCCTTTATATACTGAAGAGGCGATCCCCTTCTCAAGTTATCCCTCCAAAAAACGGCATGCGCATCGTTCGCTCCCCCAAGAAAGAACTTCTCCCAATATTAATTAACATTGATTCCACGGTAAACATAAGGATTTGGTAGGAACTCAGAAGATAATAAGCTTTCTGTAGGAACAAAAAGTTGATAAAAGCCCCAATTGGTTTATTTCGATAGGCTTGAGATTGTCAAAAAACAAGTGTGTAGGCCTTGCGTTACTGGCCTCAGGGGGGGGGGGGGGTTCAAAAAGATTATGTACAATCGTCAGACTCACTACCCTATTGACACTATTTAACACTACTTTGCGACTATTTTGAAAAAAATTACACTACGGTCACTATTGTCTCACAATTGTCCGCTAATGCCACTTTTTCTTTACTTTTCCTTGAAAACTATTTTTGAACTTCTTCGCTAATTCGCTCAAATAATATGTCCGCCATCTCAACGAATCACAACTTACCGGAAAATTCTCTCAATAGCTGATTACGAATTTCCAACAAAATAGTTGAATCCTCAACCAAAAGAAATTCATTTTCAACCAGACAGTCGGATTTTCAGAAAAATATGAGCTTCTTACAATGCAGTTGAATTTTTAACCGAATAGTGAGATTTTCAACCAAGATGATTAATGAACTTTCAACCAAAAAGTGATAAAAAAATAGGACTTTTGATCATTTATAGACTAGAGAATAACATTTTTAATGAAAATTGAAGTTCATTCTTAATACTATTTAAATATTAGTTTACAAAATTGGAAATTTTGCTTTAAAAACAAAGTTAATTTTTCAATCTACATTTTTAAATTCGGACGACACAAAAGTTGAATACTTGAGAAATTTTATGACACTATCCTAACACTTTTTTTCAAATTTGTGGCACAATTTTGTTTTCTCAACGAAAGATAATGAGGTCATCTTCATTGACACTACAAAAAATTGGAATCAACCAGACATAAGGAAAAATTTGACAATTATTCCAGAATCAAACAACAAAAGGCTTAGTCGGTAAAACATAAATTGTTGGTCAACTGTGAATACTTCCCATAACACGATAAAATAGATTACATTGTTTAAAATATTTTTTTCAGTAGATCACATTATTATTGAAAGTTCTACCACATCTTGTGAAACATTCTCATTTAAAAAAAAATCGTTTTTCGAAAATGAACCTAGCTTTTGGTTTTGGTGTTAAAATAGTCATAACATGTCTTTGAAAAAAACCAACAAAATTGAGACATTGCACGCATTTTTGTTTAAAAATTCATATTCATATTGAAAACAAGTTTAAGATGAAGCGATTTTTTGTTTGTTTTGGTCTCAAAATAGTCTATAAGTGTCTTAAGAATAAAAAAAATGAAAAAATCAACAATGCAAGCACCTTTGGGTATTGTAATGTATTGTTTCTTTTTAGTACACTTTGTAGCGATTCTAGTCTAACATTTTTAAATTCGATTGGTTACAGGAATAAATGAATAAATAATAAAGGAATAAATAAATGAACGAAAGACTTGAACTTTGCACCAAAAAATTATAATTAATGATAGAATATTCTGCAGAGAGATCAGTAGATTAATGAAGAAATTCGTTTGCAGGGATATATTCCTATGATATATTGCCAAAACTTTTGCTGATTCATTAAATATGAAAAAACTTCCACATAACTTTCTCAAATACATAAGATTTTTTTGGTATGTTCAACAAAACTAAATCACCTACTTATAATTTCACTTTTGAGTGCATTTTCTGTTTAAGCTTCCTTTTTTTTTAAATCATTCAATAATTTCTCATCAGCTAATAAAATCTTTGCATCATGAGATATGTCGTTCGATTCGGGAAATTTACTTATTTTCTAATTTGATTCTGAGGCTTTGTTCCAAAATTTAATTCACGTGGGGAGAATTCCGTATTACTATGGGTTGCAATAATTAATAAATGTTCTATTTCCGGCAAATGCAAGGCACATCGCGTATGAGTATGCGAACGAAGAGTCCTGAACAATCGGACCAATTCCCTCATCACTCTTCCAGTCGGATTGCTTTTGGGAGGTCTAATGGTGTTAAGTATGGATTTAATACCTTCCCTATGCAATGCTGAACTCCAAAGAGGCGATGAGAATTGACTCCCATTATCTGTCAAGAGTCTTTTCAGTTTTCCCATTTCCGGAATATAATTATTGAATAAATTATCTAATACAACTTTTGTTGTCTCTCTTCTAATTGGATAAAGTTTTACATTCTTTGGATGTGCATTCAGTAATACAAAAATATATTCTACCCCGCCAACTGATCGTGGTAACGTCCCATAAAAATCAACAGTAACTAATTCACTTGGTTCATCTGCTTTTATAAAATGTAATTCTCATTTCATTTTGAAATTAACATATTTTACTCGTTGACAAAGGTCACATTTTACAACCGATTTTTTAATATTCTGATTCATGAATTTCCAGTAAAAATTGTCTCATATGCATTAAAGTCTTGTAATGCCCTGGATGACCTAATTTAATGTAAAGGTGGTCGATTATTCTTATGATCTTTTCGAAATAAAACTCCTCAATTACTTTTGGATTTTATTTTTAATTTTCACTCGTACATCAAAAGGCAAATTAATGAATAATTCATGAATAGAGATCACGTTTTTTTCTTTGTTTTCGAATTATCCTGCTATAGTATTCTCATGTCCTGAGCAATGTTTTATGTCAAATGAATGTTATTGTTAAATCACTCTCCGCCTAATTAAACGGAATTTTTGAAATTTAGCCTGATTTAAAAAGGTGAGGGCTGAATGATCAGTAATAATCTCAAATTTACCTCCATGTACATATATTCAATATATGGTGACAGAATAAATCATCGCCAGCAATTAGTATTCCATTGTTGAATAGTGAGTTTCTACTTCATTTAGAAAGCAACTAACCAATGTAGCGTCATAATGATCACCTTTTTCATCAGTTTCATATAAAATCCCATTATTCCCTTATTCGAGTCATCGCTTTGTAATTTGAACATATAATCCATATCTATGCACTAGATTCCTTTAAAATATCTCAGAAGGGGTTCAATATAATTTGAATTGCGCGTAACGAATTGTCTGTGTAATTACATTTTCCACAAAAGTTTTGTATTTGCTTTCGGTTTTCTGGTTTAGCGAAATTGCAAATGATTTATAATTTGTCTTGATTGGATTCGATTTCTTGAAGTGATAATTCATATCCTAGAAAATGTACTGATTCTCGAAAAAATAAAGACTTATCTATTTTTAGCGTGAGATTCTGATTTTGCAGTACGGTGAAAATAGTGCAGATATCATCCAGATGGTCTTCAAAGTTACCATCTGTGGTTACAATCAAAACGCCCACGTAAGCTGTCAGACAAGAATCGATTTGATTCCCTAAAGCAAAATCGAGAGCTCTAATAAAACCTGAACCCACGCTTTTTATACCAAAATGTATCCGGCAGAATTGATACACTTTCGAATTAGGCACAAACGCAGTGTATTAACGAGAGTCTTTGTGCAATGGAATCTGCCAGTATCCATTGGCCAAGTCAGTCGTTGAAATATACTTTACGCAATGAAATTCCTGCATAATGTCTGTTATTGAAGGAGGTAATTTGTTTTCGGATATAATTATATCATTTATATATCTAGCATCTGAGCAAATGCGAATATGCCCATTACCTTCAGCAGCTATGCTTAAAGGATTACAATATGAACTTGTCGATCTTTCGATTATACTAGCAGAAAATTAATTTTCTCATCTACCACGCTTCAATATTTTATTGGAATAGGATATGATTTATGTATAACAGTTTTTAAATGGTTTTTAATTTTCAAATTATATTAATAATTATCGGCAACATTATCTTTATGTGAGAAAATCTTTTTAAAGGCAAATAATCGTTGAACGAATATTTCGCGTTCCCCAGGAGTCAACGATGTAAGGGATTCTGCGATCGATCGAACATCTTCCAAGGAAGCATCGTTTTCAGAATCAGTATAGACTTCATTTGAATGAATTACAGTTCACTAAATAATTCTAATTCATTCAAATCATTTTCCACAATAACATTCACATTATAAGTATTTTTGTCATTATCGAGATCATTATCTCTTATCACCATATGTTTTATAAACATCATAAACTGAAGAAATCGATAATGAATCTTTGTTTTGAGACACTTGATTACATTCAAATAAAGATTATGATACATTAAAATTTATGTACAAAATACATCATGAGCATCATTATTATCTCGCAGAGAAATATAATTTGACACCAATAAAATGAGGCATTTCTGAATTTTAGAATATCCACGCTAAAAGGAAGTTTTTTTATAATGCTGTAATTTATTTAGTAAGTTTCCAAAACTATTGAGAAATCTTCGGGTTCCTTGTATCGAGAAAGGAAGAAAACTTGCAAGTTCCCTGCACTCGGATCAAAACGTTTTAATGACCATTTCGATTCAATTTGAACTCTGTTTGCAAGAAGTAACTTTTGTTCCTCTGGGATTCATTTCAAAATAAAATATTTTGCTAAAGATCGTGAAAATTCATTCGAATTTTATCGTAAATAATTTTGGAATTTGGGCAATTTTACATCAATATTCAGGATTCTGAGACCAGCTAGTAAATTATTTATTGCTACAAAATGTATCAATATCTCTTTAGTGACTGTTCGGACGCCAATAAATGTAGCAATTCTATTTTAACATTTTCAAATTCGATTGGTTGAAGAAATTAGTGACTAGTAATAAAATTCAATATTCCAGTCTAAAATCATCCATCCATTCGAAACATTTAAATCCCATACAATCAGCAACATGTAAATAAATTTAAAAATCAAATGTAACTTATTTAAACAATTATTTATTCCCAAAAAAGGTAAAAAATACTTGTATTTTCTGATTGAAATGTAATAGTTTGTCATTGTTTGGAGTAGTAATTTATTTTAAAAACATTATGTAATTATTTAAACAATTACTTATTGTTTATTCTCAAAATTTCTAAATATTAACCCAGAGATGTCCAGCTTTTTCTCAAATTGGTATCCTATGCTACTTTTTGTTAAATAATTATATCATTTTGATACATTCCTTTTAATGTTTAATAAATTTCTATTTGTCTAAACAATTTTGATTTGCTTAAGCAGTTTTTTCGATAACTTTAAAGAAATAAAATAAAATACATATAATTATTTTTCTGACTGTGTAGTGTATAGAAAGCATACATCAACCATTTTTCAATTGTTTAAACAAATACAATTTGTTCAAACAATTATTTTTCCAACAATATTTTTTAAATCGTATTTTCTGAATTCAACATAATATTGAATGATTTCAAGGAGTAATAAGTTCCGTTAAAAACTTTATGTTATTGTTTATACAATTAATTATTGTTTTGTTTCTTGAAATTTCCTTCAAATTGAGTATGGATGGTTTACATCTTCGTTGGCGCATTATCAAATAAATTATCAATGTCATAATGAAATTTGAATTATAAAAGTGTATTTATCATGGCTTTCTTCATATTTCTTCATAATTAGACTGCATATTAAATGGATTTAGATTATATTTCATTATAGCATTTTAAAGTCTTATGAATATCAATCGGACATACTGGAAGACACAAAAAATATATATTAAAATATATTTACGAAAATAATTCCATGTTTAATATCTTATATTATTGATTCACATTTTTTAATAGAAAACTGCTTGAACTAATAAAAATTGTTTAAACAATAACACGACGTTTTTAACAGAATTTACGACTCCTCGGAATCATTCAATATTATGTTTAATTCAGAAAATACGATTTAAAGAATATTGTTGGAAAAATAATTATTTAAACAAATTATATTGGTTTAAACAATTAATAATTGTTAATATATTCTTTCTATACACTGCACAGTCAGACAAATAATTATATGTATTTTATTTTATTTCTTTAAAGTTATCGAAAAAAAACTGCTCGAGCAAATCGAAAATTGTTTAAACAAATAGAAATTCATCAAACAATAAAAGATAAATATACAAATTATATAATTATTTAACAAAAAGTAGCACAATGACAAACTTGTACATTTCAATCAGAAAATACGATTATTTTTTTACATTTTTTGGGAATAAATAATTGTTTAAATAAGTAACATTTGTTTAAACAATTTGAAATTGTTTAAAAAGTCATGGGAAATATTGAAAATGTTCATTAGTAATTATTCGCATGAAAAAGAGGACGGAAATTGCTAAAAAGTAACAATAATACGTAAAAATGTAGTTTTTTGAGTTT
>CAKNXH010000268.1:16853-119026 GCA_932178445.1 Andricus quercusramuli | reverse complement strand
GATATATATATATATATATATATATATATATATATATATATATATATAATCTAATTGCATATGACATCAAAATCAAATAAAATATTAGGATTATAAATAAAAGCTGCTCTTTTGCAATGAGTTTTACTGCTAAAATGAAATAACCTTTCTTTCAAAGATATGCCAATAAAAAATTCATTCTGAGCTTCTTTTGTCTTATTACTACTCATTACTAATTTTTTATCGATACGAACATTGAAATACTGTGCTCCCAAAGCTACAATAGCGTATGGAGACCAAGCAGTCAGAAATGCTGTAATCATCAGAGCTACCATTTTCGTGACTCTCTCTTCCTGCCTTCGTCTTGAACCTGCAATGATGAGATTTTACTGATAATCGTGAATTAATTTCCTGAATATCAGAATTGTAAGAGTGTGTATCATTCATATGAATTTTGTATGCAATTCAAAACATAAAACAATTTCAAAAGAGGCTCAAAATAATCAAAAAAATTTGTTTGATACAATTGAAGTTACGCTTTTAAGCGAAACAATGGATCAAAACTTGTTTGTTGCTATTTTTTAACACCTTTTCAATTTTTTGTTCGTTTTTCAATTGCAGTGAAAATGCCAATAAATTATACGCTACATTTGTGAAAATTATTAAAATTCTATTAGTGGTTTGGGATATAAGGTGTTTTTAAAAAATTCGGACCTTAAAATTGAAAATCCTATAACACCCCAAAATTTCAAAATTCTGAAAAACCATTTTTAACATAAACTTCACGTGCATATATAACACACCAAGGGGGAGAAGTGGGACTTTTTCGAGTAGCGTAATTTTTCGAACCGGTGACGAGTACTGGAAAAATACGCGAGTTGTAAAAAATTCCCCCCATCTTGGTGCATACGATATTTTTATAACAAATTCCTGATTTTAGACCTTTTTTGTAACACAAGCATAATTTCTGCTCATATAGAGGAATTTTTGAAACTTTATTTCTATTTGAGTATGAATTTAGAATAAATTTTGAAAATATTAATCAAATCTAAATTTGAAGTGAGACTCGAAATTGTTTCTTCTTTTTTGCTCAACTGTTGTTATAAATAAATAAACATGATTGAATTCCAATTTACTTTCACAGAAATAATTTCTGATGACAGAAAATTCAGTACATTTCATTTTCAAAATTACAAATTTTCTAAAAATCATTTTTGAAATCAGATTTGTTATACCAGGAATTGAAGAAATGTTTCTTGATAATTTGTATTCTTAGTACAGTGTAAATGTTATTATCAAATGTTGGTCGATAAAATTTTCAAAGAATATTTGAATAATTACTCAACTACAATGTTTTTGATAATTTCGTATTCTTACTACAGTTTTATTTTGAGGGAGAAACATTTCTCTTTAAAAAATTAATCTCAAATGATAAGAGAAAATTCATTACATTTTAACTTTGATTAGAACAAAAGAATGTTCGAAAATATTTTTAAAAATAGAAAAAAAAATTCCATCAAATCTACGCCGCTAAAAATTATTTTTTTAAGAGAGTTCTTTAACTACAATGTTTTTTGACAACTTTGTACTTTTTTACTACAGTGTCAATGTTTTCATCAAATGTGCGTCTCTATTTTTTTTACTGAATATTTCAAGAAATATTTAACTACGATATTTTTGAAAAGTTTGTATCTTTACTATAGTGTGATTTTGGACCAATGTTATTTTCACAATAATAATTTATAACTAGAACAGAAAACTTAGTACATTTTAATATATATATATATATATATATATATATATATATATATATATATATATATATAATTAAAAAAAAGTTAAACAACCACCGCAGGGTACCACTAAGAGCAACTGCCATCTGGAAAAAATGTCAATGGCCCCCAGTAGAACCGCGGTAAAATACACCTATGGCCACGTCTCACATCCGTGAGATGGGTGGTCACAGGGCACGACGAAATCACAACGACAGGCCGGCGAAACCCTCGAGTGTCTTGAGGACACGAAGCGACCCAAGGATGACAGCTTTCTGCATCCATCTCGCAAGAGCCTTGGCATATTTTTGGCACGCGGGTATGGCTTTAAGGTTACGAACCAGCGATAATTTCACACCTCCGAGAGCACCTATCACAAGAACAATTACTCGTACCGAATATTTTGGGTACAGTCGACGCAGCTCTCTTTTAAGGTCTTGATATCTCTCCTCTTTTTCTTTCTCCTTTGCAGTGATGTTGTATTCGGATGGAGCCGAGAATTCGATCACGAATATAGTTCGTTTCTCGAAGTCTTGGAGAACAATGTCAGGCCTCGAGTGCGCAACGGAGACTGCTGCCCGAAAATCGTAGTTCCAGAAAATCTGGCACTTCTCGTTTCGGACAATTGACTCTATATCCCTGGAGCGTTCGGCAGGGCAGGGTCGCGACCAACACCGTAAGAGCGACAAAGGTGGTAATAAAGTACTCTTAGGGCCGCATTATGTCTATAGATATACGTTGTTCCTGCGTGGGTCGGACACCCCGATAGTATATGTTCTAGGTACTCAGCGTGTGCATGACACGCTCTGCACCTATCACTGGGAACTTCTTGACATAAAATGCGGGCGCGGTATGCTAAGTTGGAGATTACACCGTCCTGGCATGCGAAAATAAAGCCCTCTGTACCTGAATTGAGCCCTGATGATTTGAGGAAAGCAAAAGTTTGCTCCTTCGACAAGGACTGTTTTTCTACATTTCTGTGAAAGTTTCCGTGCATTTGCTTGTCGAGTAGCTCTTGGTGAAATTTTCCAACCTCTGCTTTCTTTACGCAACGATGTAAGCTGTACTCAAAACAATTCGGTTATGAAGACACTGGAGATTCAGAAGTCCGCGTCCGCCTTGCTGGCGTGAAATGTATAATCGCGGAACTGACGAATTGATATGCAAGCTTTTATGCATATGCATGATCTTACGCGTGGTGACATCAAGGGCCTTAAGCTCGTTCTTCGTCCATTGAACCACCCCAAACGAGTAGAGTAGAACCGGGACGGCAAGCATGTTAGTCGCAGATACCTTGTTCAACGCCGACAGATTGGAAGACCAAATCTGTCGAAGAAGATGCTTGTATCTGCTTCGGAGAGACTCCTTCACTGATGTTACGTCCTGAATGCGGCTTTGAGGCACGCCCAGGTATGTATAGGTCTCTCCAGTATTAAGATGTCTAATAACACTTATATCCACAAGCTCAGGGTCCTTGGGAACGCCAGTAATCTTTCCTTTCTTCAGATGAAGTTTGGCACACTTGTCCAAACCAAAGTCCATTCCAATCTCTCCTGTGTAGTTCTTGACGATATTTATAGCAGATTGAAGTTTGCTTTTACCAGAGGCATAGATCTTCAGGTCATCCACATAAAATACATGAGTGACCTTATGCTCGCGCTGATTAGTGTCGCCACAGAGGTATCCAGGAGAATTTCGCAGTGCGAGAGATAGAGGCAGAAGAGTGATGCAAAAAAGCAAAGGGCTCATGTTATCACCTTGAAAGACGCCCCTCTGGAAGGTGACGTTGTTCGATATCAGACGATAATTTTTATATAAGATAGTAAATCTAGTTTTCCAAAGTGGCATCAATCTCTCTATGCATCTCACTATGTGTGGATGTACCTTCAAGCTTTCCAACAGACAGATGATAAGTCTATGAGAGGTTGAATCAAAAGCTTTCCGGTAGTCAATCCAGGCCATTGACAGGACGCGCTGATGGACTGTAGCGTCTTTACAGACACACCTGTCAATCAGCAGGTTCTCTCGACAGCCTGCTACACCTTTTTTCGAGCCACGTTGTTCGTACATCTCTCGCCATACAGGCTCAATTCGTCGAACAATCCTGTTGTTTAGGATAGCTGTAAAAATCTTATACAGTGTGTTCAAACAAGTTATTGGCCTGTAATTCTCTAGTTTGGACAAGTCGCCTTTTTTCGGTAGGAGTATAGTGCGTCCTAACACTAGCCACTGCGGAATGGGCATCTCCGACTTTAAATATGAGGTGAATATGCGGGCCAAATGTTGGTGTGTAGAAGTAAACTTCTTCCACCAAAAGTTCTTGTTACAATCTGGTCCGGCACCGGAAAAGTTCTTCGTGCCTCTAAGTGCTTTTTTCACCTCTTCGGTAGTGACTGATGGGCACTCCTCCTCAGATTTTATGAGGCTGTCGCAAAACTCCTTGAAGCGAATGATATTGTCAGTATCTTCCTTCTACTCTAGTGTTTTCGGGATCTTGTACACCTCTCTCCAAAAAGTCTCTACCTCCTTGGGCTTGGGTGGATTTTTTACAAAAACAGGGGGTTCACTGAAGAGGCGCGATGGGTCAGCGAGAAACTCTTGATTCTCTCTAATCCATCTCTCCCTCTTCTGTATCCTCCTCCTTGCGTCATATAACAGCCTTATTTTGTCAACAATATGCTGCTTGATTGTCAGCAGCTTTGACTTGTTTAGTGTGTGATTCAAGGTCCTTAGTTCTTGGGCGAACTTTCGAACCCTTTCCGTGAACGGTCTACCAGATGTTATGTAGTCAATCACACATTGAACACGGGACGCATTCTGTCTTGCCCATCCAATTTTCTTGTTCAGTTGATGCAAGCGTCTTCTTGTCTTTTGATCCATCGTCGGTTTGAGCCTTCGATTTGAATCAGCCAAAGCTCTCGCAGCACCATAAACTGAGCAATTGATGGTCCAGAGGTCGGACTCTTGCGAGATATCTCCACAAAGGGAGGCATCCATTTCAGCCAGATCTTGGGGCTTAAGAGGAACTTGCATGTTGATGTTCCTCCTTGTACTGAAATTGCCATCATCTTCAAGAAGGTGCCTACTTTCTGCGGTTGGTCTTAATGTCGTTTCATCTTCGTCTGCAGCTTGTTCAAGCAGCGGTTGAGGAAGCGCTCCGCGTACATATCCATTTTTGCGGAGGTAGTCGGCTTGATTTCGCAAAGACTGATGCGAAACGTGTTGAAGCTCTGGGTGTTTCTGGCACCACAGAGTATGCATACGCGCCATAAAGCCTCCACGAACAGGGATAATACTGGCATCGTAGCAGTCTAACACATCATTCTTAAGTTGATCCGTCCACTCAATGTGGGCGTTTCGCCGGTTCGTCGTTGTGTTTCCATCTAAATTATTTTCAGCACCCCGAACTCTAGGATGATCGGCATTGTTTGCCGATCCATTGTCGGGTGCTCTGCGCGTTCGATCGTTTTGAACCGCATCTACAACATTTTGGTGGTTTTTTGGTTTCATTGTTGTTCCCACGAGCAGCTAGGGAAAGGGTTCGTCCATCCTTGTAGAGCCCCGCGTGCAAGGATAAGGCTATTACTCTGAGACATCGCCCGATATCCCAGAGTCACCGTTAAAGACACCTCACCCAGGTGCCATGCAGCTTTCGGCACGGTTCGCACACCTTCGCTTAGGGGTTATTCCTTCGGGACCATCCCTGGACAATTGTCCGCGACTGCTTATTAATTATTGTATCCATATTCAGCAGAAACCCTTGGTACGGGGACCCTCTATCCGCAACCCAAGGACGCGTTCGGTGGCTTTGTCATAAGCCCTTCGGTTCTATTCCAAGGGAATCGAAACCGAAACCGAATGGTTGATAAATGTAAACACAACCATTGTAGCAACCATTGAAATTTTTAAGAGAGTTCTTTAACTACAATGTTTTTTGACAACTTTGTACTTTTTTACTACAGTGTCAATGTTTTCATCAAATGTGCGTCTCTATTTTTTTTTACTGAATATTTCAAGAAATATTTAACTACGATATTTTTGAAAAGTTTGTATCTTTACTATAGTGTGATTTTGGACCAATGTTATTTTCACAATAATAATTTATAACTAGAACAGAAAACTTAGTACATTTTAATATATATATATATATATATATATATATATATAAGGATTCGGGATGAGTAGTTTAACATTTTTCATAAATTTGGCTAGTCATCCCGAAATTTTGAGATGACTAATCCATTCCTTTTCCAACTTCCTCAATTCTTCAGGACGACTAGACACAGCCAAAAAAATAGATAGGAAAATAACAAAATAAAACAGAATTGAAAATAAATTAAAAATGTAAAACTTTTGTATGATTTTGCAATTGCGATATTAACCAAAGAATAGCATTTTCAATTGTAAAATTGCGTTCCTACAAGAAATGATGTGATTTTCATAGATTTAATAACATTCACTGATGAGGGCCACCACTGTGTGCCGAAACTTTTGAAGCAATTTCATTGTTTCAAATTCACCTAACCCTAGAGCCAACAATAAACATCTACATTCTCTACAAAATTTTAAAGATTTTCAAAATTAAATTTCCAATGAAGGGATTGTTTTCGCTCTCACGATCAGAAGAACATCCTATAGAAAAAAAGTAATATTGAAAATTTTTGAAATTTAAGAGAATTCAGAGCAACCAGAAGTTTCTAAAATTGCCGGGAATTTTTGGTAAATTATGTTAAATTATGGTAATTGAGGATAACTTTTCGCTGCGAGTTGGTCTAATCTGTCAAATAATCTGGCAACGAAAAATGTGAGCTCAAGATGTATAATTTGAAAAGCTCTACTTGAGCCCTACTCTACTGGTATCGAAAAGGTCTGAAATCATGCATGTGTTATATAAAATATTTATTAAAATGTCACTGAAGTAATCGGTTAGTTTAAAAAAAATTACATGCTTTATTATTCTTGACAACCAAATTACTGCATTAATCGTAGCAGATTTTTTCTTCTCTTTTTAAAATTCGAAAGTATCTCGTTTTTAAGGGACTTCATAAAATTTCAAGTAGAAAAGTACCCTTCACTGCGTATTTTGTTTTTAATATTCTAGAATTCTTACCAACTCTTTGCCTCATAGTCCTCAAGGTAATGACGATTGAACCGTAACTGCACCCAATCAAAACTAATGGAATAAACAATCCGAATGCAAAAAGATATGCAATGTAGCTCTCACTGTGTGTTATAGGATCATGCTTGTCCCAGGATACACTGCAAGATATGTTTCCAGCTTCTTGTCCGTAACTGCCCCAGCCCAATAAGGGTGGCAATGATAGCGACAAAGCATAAATCCATACGCAGGACGCCAAAAGACAAGCTTTTCTATTAAAAACAAAAATTAAAAGATTTATGTGATTGAATTATTTTTACTGAATATTTTAGGGGAGGCCGGGCGGGACAGGACACCGGGGTAAGACGAGACACCCGATTTTTTCATAAGTGAGATGGTTTCCAGAGCCATTTTTTTATGAATAGATAGAAGAACTGATATGGCAATTATTAAAATAATAAAACTAATGAAAAATATTTAAAAATACGAGAATGAAGTAATGTTGAAGTTTCAGACGGTGGATTCTACTATTTCAAAGTAATTTTAAATGGAACTTATTTAGTGAAAATGTCAAAATATATATTTTTAGTATATTCATTGTTAAACTTAATTAATGAGTTTCAGTATAATAACCAAGTTTTATATATTTAATAACCAAGTTTTATGAAGTGCTACTTGGGGCGGAATGAGGCACGTACTAGGGCGAGACGAGACACTGTTTCTCTGACTGGCATAACCTTTTTTCGGGGCCAGTAGAAGTAAACAACACGGATTGTACCTGTTTTATATCTATAAATAATATCTTAACAGATTATAAATATATAAGGTTATTACATATTAAGTGATTTCGTAAAAAGTTGAACATTTTACTTTTAGTAAGATAAATATTTCTGAAGTTTTTCTTTTTTTTAACCACAAAGTGTTTATCTTTCTGAATATTGATTTTGCATGTGCTAGCACAGTGTGTTTGACAATATTCATAATTTTCATAGGAGAGGCCGGGGCTAGACCTTTTTCTCAAAATATACGGTTATTGTTGCTGTTCTTTTTAGAAATAACCAAAATAATGACATTGAATTTCTCGAAAACAAAAATAGAATTAAATAAGGTGAATCAAGTAAAAATAAAAATGATTGCCATTTCAACACCTGACTCCTGTTATTCTTCTTCTTCTTTATTCATAATGTGTCCCCTAAGGGTTTACATGACTTACATTTCTTACAACACTTCCTTCTACATTTTTTATAAAATCTTATCCTTACTATTTACAATTATTTGCACCTATTTACATAAAATCTTATATCGAACGCCTTAAATCTATTTTTGACGCTAGCGCAATTTGAGACGTGTTAGCGAACGAGTGAGCGAGTGATCGAAAGCGAGAGTGCAAGCGAGAGAGAGAGAGAGCGCGGTAACGCAAACGCATCTTAATTTACTTATGCTATTACATAATTATTACTTACAAATCTTCACGCTTCTTATTTAAGCGACTTCCGTTTCCTTTTTCTTTCACTTCTTTTGTACCTCCATTTTACCATTTTTTGCATCCATTCTTTCATTTTTTTTCAATTGCTCCCCTAGCATCCTCTAACTCCTTCATCCACTCTTCCCCTAAACCATCCTCCCCTAGAATCTTTACCACATTCTCTTGCCAGGTTCCTTTATCTTCCATTCCTCTCCTACATCCTTCCCATACATGCTGATCCCATACGAAACGCTGGATCAAATTTTCATGGCAACCTTAAACGAAACAGAAATAATAGGAGTTCAAGAAACGATGGAAAAGACGGACACGGACATCAAGAAACCGGTGACAACAAAGGTCAACTTGATGGAGAAAGGCCAACGACCGAATATTGAAGTTTCTGCCAAGATCACGGAGGATACTTTGCGTCAGGATTGCAAAACACTTGAAGAGAAGGAGGAAAATATCTTGATGAAAGTTTATGGAACGATTCTCGATATGACAAAGCACATTGAGGCTAGACCAAACACTGACAAGCCTATCAAGTTCGGCTTACCAGTGGCTAGGGACGATATGGCACTTCTACTTCAATGCAGAATTGCTTTGAAGGAGGCAAGAAAAAAATTTGAAGCTTGCAAAGAAGAGAAGAAGGCGTACACTCTCGTAGCAGGAGCACAACTACGCAGTGACAAACGTAGTGTCATAGAGAAGACACCTGGATCTCTGACCAAAAGAAAGAGACATGTGTCAAGCACGCCGAGCCCTGAGAGTGTGGAAACCTCGAGGCCTAATAAAAAAGCCCAGGTTGAGGGCACCACCTCAGGTTGGAATAAGGTCGTTCGCCGCAAAAAAAGGACAAGAGGAAACAGGCAAGCAACGCGGCAGAAATGGCAGAATATGCCGGATGAAATGGAGGTCGAAATCAGGGAAATCAAAAAAACTGGACAGGGAAATATGTTGTTGGAACTGGGTGCGTCAGACGAAAATCGCGCAAAGTTCAGTGATGCGCTGCAGAAGGCCATTAAGAAAACTGGGGATGTCCGGCAGGAGGCGCCGCGTGCGAAGATCTAGATACGGGATCTAGACGTAGCAACTACCACTGATGAAATAAAGGAGGCACTGATACGTGTCCTAGGACAACAAGCTGTTGAGAATGTGACGGTCAATATGACTAAGACGGAGTTCCAAGGTAGCTTAATGGCTTTCGTCGAACTAAAAGAAACAGATGGAATGGAAGGGAGTAGACAGGAGAGGTCAGTGCTGGAAGTGTGGTGTGGAAGGCCACATAGCGGCGCAATGCACAAATGTAACCACGTGCCCTCTGTGTCCAACGAGAGAGGATGGCAAGCCATTCGACCATATACTCGGGTCATCTAAGTGTGCAGTCTATAGAGAGGCCGAAATAGAGTGCAATAAAAGATCGGGATGGCGGTAGTGCGTCAAGGAAACTTGAACCGCTGTAAGCTAGCTCAATCACTAATGTATCAACTGGTAATAGATAAGGGTGCTGACATTTTTATAATCAGCGAACAATACGAAAAAAGAAAAGGCTCCGGCTGGTTTCAGGATACGAGAGGTACATCAGCGATCTGGGTAATTAACAGCACCCAGTTTCTGGTCCATAATCACGGCGGAGGGGATGGATTCGTGTGGGCGATAAGCGGCACGGTCACAATTATTAGTGGCTATCTCTCACCGAATGAGGGAATAGCGGTCTTTCGCGGAAAGCTGGAAGAAATTGAAGACCTGTGCCGTAGCCTGGACGGAGAAATCATACTGGCAGGCGACTTCAATGATAAGTCATGCAAGTGGGGGATGTCATGGACTGACAGAAGGGTTCGAGAAGTCACTGACATGGCAGCAAGGTTTGATCTGATCATCCTCAACACCGGAAAATCGACGACCTTCAGAAGGACATGTTATCGAGATACGATACTTGACATTACCATGGCTTCACCAGGAGCAACACATAGGGTCAAAGACTGGAGAGTACTGGAAGATTACACAGCAAGTGATCACCAGTACATCGATTTCCAGATAGGTTGCGAAAACCAAAGGCCAAAAATCTGCAAGCCGCAAAAGAGTAGGAGTGGCTGGAACGTGGCTAAACTAGATACTGCCAAACTTCTTGGCTTGATTGCTGAAAAGGGAGGTAGTATGCTAGAAGAGCTAACATGCACCACAGTTTCAAAAAATGACACAGAGAGCCTTGTGGAGAACACAATGCTTCTAATAAGGAAAGGGTGTGATCCCTTAATGCCGAAGAAATCTGGGAAGATCCACAAACCCCCGGTATACTGGTGGAACGAAGAAATAGCCGAGCTAAGAAAGAGGTGTTTGCAGCTCAAGCGGAAGGTGCCCGTGCTAAAAGAAAAGGTAAGGAAGCCTCTCAGGCGAACAATGAATATGTGCTTGCCAAAAAGGTACTAAGTCGTGCCATGAAAGCTAGCAAGCACAACAAATGGGCTGAAGTTCGAGCGTCAGAAGACGCGGACACTTGGAGCCTTGGGTACCAGTTAGTGACTGGCAAACTTTATGGAAGATCGCCAGTCGCTATCACCGAAACGCAGATGATGGAGCAGATAGTGGGGGAATTGTTTCCCATGCACCTTGACCGGGTCATCACGGAAGAATCGCTACCTGAAGCAGTCCCTCTTTTTACTAAGGAGGAACTGTGAACGGCTGCAGAAACTATGGTAAACGGAAAGGCACCAGGTCCTGATGGCATACCGATGAATGTCATTAAGGCGATTGCGAAGGAGTACCCATATGTGCTCTTGCACTGTCGTCATACAGGCCTCTCTGCATGCTGGACGTTGTGGGCAAGCTCTTCAAGCAATTCATACGTGCCAGACTGAGAACGACAATCGAGGCTACGGGGGGCCTGACTGAGAATCAGCATGGCTTCCGAGAAGGAAGGTCAACGGTTGGAGCCATACTAGAAGCGATGAGAGATACAGATACAGTATGGAGCGGAAACCACAGATCAAGGAAGGTCTGCGTCATTCAACTCCGTTAGGTGGGTCGACATTCTTGACGTCCTGGAAAGACGGTTCAGAGTTCCTGCTTATATTCGACGTATCATCAGTAGCTACCTGAGCGAAAGATGCCTCATATATGAAATCACTGAAGGCACGCACATTATCAATGTGACAGCGGGAGTAGCCCAGGGATCGGCTCTTGGGCCGAATCTCTGGAATATGGTATACAATGAAGCGCTGACTATGGAGCTGCCACCATACATCAAACTAGTTGGCTTGATCTTGCTGCTACAATTACAGCCAGAACAGAGAAAGAAGAAAAATCAAGAGTGGCACTTATTTCAGCGAAAGTTAAAAACTGGCTTGGAGATCATAGGTTTCAGCTGGCCAATAAGAAGACCGAGGTTGTAGTTCTAACACGGCAAAGGACTATCATCAACAAGCCATTTTCGGTCGACATCGCCGGATGCGAAGTAACATCAAAGAGTGCACTAAAATACCTGGGCACGTGGGTTGATGAGAAACTCACTTTCTCGTTACAGATCAACAAAGCCGCTGACAAAACCGAAACTATGGTGGGCATGCTATCGAGGCTCATGTCGAACACAGCTGGACCGAGAAGCTGCAAGAGGAGAGTTCTGATGAGCGTCACCCACTCTATTATGCTCTACGGAGCAGATCTTTGGGCTGATGCTCTGAAGATCAACAAGCATAGGGACAAGCTCATGATGGTACATGGTGTGCATATACGTCGGTCTCTGGACCAGCGGTGCTGGTCATTACCGTAACCATACCCATCGACCTCCTGGCAGCCGAAAGGAAGAGAATCTTCGAGACTAAGGAACCAGGAGCTGGGAAAGATGCAGTTAAGGAAGAAAGGGCAACAACCTTGAAAAAGTGGAAAGAACAATGGGATGCAGAAACGAGATGCAGGTGGACTGCTAGAATCGTAGGCGATCTGTTGAGGCGGGTCAGCAGGAAACATGGTGAGGTAAATTTCTACCTCACCCAGTTCCTGTCTGGCCATTGTCACTTCAACGAATACCTACATCACAGAACAAAAAAGGATTCACCAGAATGCGATTACTGTGCAAACGAGTTCGACAATGCGGAGCATACCTTTTTTGGATGCGAGAGATGGCAGATAGAAAGGCAAGAGCTGGAGATGGATCTAGGCATATCACCTATACCAGACAACATAGGGGATTTAATGTTAACCATGCAGAGAAACTGGGAAAGTGTAAACAGATACATCATAAAGGAGGAAGCTGAGGCACGGCTTACTGGCCTATAACCCAGGACTCTGAAGTAATGCGATAAGCGGTTCCGGAGTCCTGGGCTGGCAGCGAAAAAGGGGGGTTTTTAGTCAGTTAGAATATTACTATGGCTATAGGAAATCAGAACGGTCGATTCAATTTGTTTTTAATAGTTTAAACAGCTTTTGATTTTTTATATGTAACTTATGACCAGAATAAGGCAGAAAAATGTACTTTTTTTTGTAAATTTGTCAAGAAACTCGACAGAATTATGAATCATTACTATTTATTATTATTATTATACCTTTTCAAAGAATTTCCATTTATTTATACAATTTTATTCATCAAATATAAAAAATTTTCACTTTTTTTGAGTGGCATAAAATAATTGGTTTAAATAAAAAATCAACAGGATCGATTAAAATTATTTTATATTTTTTAAATAATTTTTCACTGTTGATATGTAACTTTCGACTGAAATGCTGCAGAAAAGTGCACTTGTTGCAACTATGTCAACAAATTTCATTAGTTCCTGTTATGTTGACACTTTCCATTACTTATCCATAATTTTGTTAACGATTTTCATTTGTTTAAGCAACTTTTTCCGAGAAAATATAAAAAATGTACACTTTCTCTGAGTAACTTCTACTATTTAATTCAAATCAAAAATCAACACACACAATTAATTAATTAAATCATGTAATTCACAAAAAGCGCATCTTTTGTAGAAAAAAGTGTTTGAATGAATGAAAACTTTTAAAAGAAGTATAGATAATAAAAACAATGTCATGAAAAACTACACTTTTCTGTCTTATTCGAGTCAAAAGTTACTTTTAAACAATAAAATTTTATTCGAAACATTAACAATAAATGCAATCAACTCCACTGATTGTTTAATATTTTCTAATAATTTACCTTGTTTTGAGGGTACCGTTATTTTGCGAAAAAATGTAAAAAAAAGTATTGTTGAGAAGAATAAAAATTGTTTAAACAATTATTAATCATTGCAAATTACATTGAAGTCTTTGATTTGACATTCAAAAATTATCTGTGATGGGAAATATACAATTCAATTCAATTTATTTCACTCATGTATACTTTTTTCGGGTGTTTACATATTTCGTTTCCTCACTTTACCAGTGCATAAACCTAAATACATAGATTATACCTAAATTAATGAACTAAATTACTAGACCTAAATACCTGAACATAAATGCATAAGTATTTTTGAAAAACATAAGAATTAAACAGACCTCAAAATTAACGCAAATAAAACAAAAATTATGGTGTTTAAAGAAAAGGATGAGAAAACAATATGCAGCATTATCCTAAATGATGAGAAATTAAGACAAGTTGATAAGTACGTATATCTGGGTAGTCTATTCACTAGTGACGAGAAGATAGATGGGGAGTTAGATAGGCGTATAAACGAGGATAAGAAGGTTATCGGTAGAGCAGGGACCAATATCAGAAGTAAAAATATAACAAGTAAAGCTAAAAGAACGATAATTCTAAAAAGCATAGTTCTATATTTATACAGACTGTGATGTACGATAGCGAGGCCTGGACCTACCAAGAAAAGGATAAGAGTAAAATTAATGCGATGAACATGAAAGTCCTGCGCTTGATATGCGGCAAAACACTGATGGACAAAGTGAGTGATGAGATAATCCTCAAAGAATGTAGTGTAGAGGAGACACTAATTGACATATGTAAAAGAAATTCGTTGAGATGGTTTGGACATGTTGAGAAAATGAAAGATGAACGACTAACGAAACAAGTGTATCAAGGTAGGATAAATGGCATTGTGCCCAGACCGCGAAATGAGTTTTACTAATTTTATTTTGAATCTCGATATTAAATTCAGCCAACCAAATTTCAACCTCCCGACTCAAAGTTTTATCAATTAATTTCCGTGGACACGTCCATATGTGCAGTATATCCTTATCATCTAAACCGCAAAGTTATTCCTTGCCTTTCCTACATTTCTACACATCATTCTACCCATTCTTCTTTGTCCTTGTACCCTATTTATTTGCCAAGTAAATCTCTAAACCTAACGTCTTCTTATATTCCCCATACCATTTGCAATAAGATTTGTTAATCCTTCCCCAATCTTCTTGTACTTTCGGATCCCATTTCGTGCTGCAACCTTTCTTTAAATTTTCCCTTATCATCCCTCTTGATACTTTCTCTCGAATCCAGTATAACGCTTCTCCATCCCCTCGTTCCCTCAATGACTCTCTCAATTTCTCTCCCTATACTGAAGGATTATTATCATTTTGTAGGGTAGGGTGGGGCGAGATGAGCATAGTTGTCTTTTTCACGTCAGTATTAAAAATCTGCTAATTCCATACTTGCAAGTAAGTCGATATATATTCTACAAACATTACTAATTTCAATTTTGCCAAGATAAAAGTAAATAAAAAAGTAGTGCGCTTGGCTCATATCGCCCGATGCCTAGGGTCCTAGGATCCTTTTATCCAAATTTATTCATCATTAAGCGAAAACTTTTTTTAAAGACGTTTGATAACGTTCTTCCTGATGGTAATGGCTCATCTTACCCCCAATGCCCATCTCGACGCACCCTACACTATCCCTCTTATTTCCTTTTGTAAGCAGACTTCAGGTAACCTTTCCGGCACATCTCCAAAACTTCTTCCATAAGATCTTAAGAATTTCACAGTCTCTAAATGAGTCCATCTCGTGAAAAAATGGTATATATGCAGTTGTCAACAAATAATAAGCTAATGAACAAGAAAATTTGACTGTACAATTCACAGAAATGGAAAATAATAATAACTTAATTAATAATAAAAACATAATATTTGAACAGACTTGTAAGCCAAGAAGGCTCTCAGGAAATTAAAAATAGGCTGATTTTTCACGAAAATCGGGGAATAATAAGGGAATAAATTCTTTTAAATAAAATTAGTATATAGGTACTATATTTAATTCACTATAAAACGATTAAGATTTCAAGTCGAAATATATTGAATTTTCAACAAAATAGTTGAATTTTCAACTAAAAAATATTAATTTTCTACCAAAAGAGATCAATTTTCAACAAATGAGTTGAGTATTCGACCTAAAGAGTCCAATTTTTCAGAGAGCAGTTGACTTACAAAACCCGAAATAATGATGATATTTCAACCAAGAAAGACGATTTTTCAATCAAGTAGTTGAACTTTCATGCCAAAGAGAACAATTTTCAACCAAATAATCAATTTTTCCAACCAAATGGTCGCATTTTTAAACAAAAAAGATTAAGCTTCAACTAAAACCAGTTGCAATTTCAACCAAATAGTTGAATTTTTAAGCCAAGAAGATTTCTACTTAAAATCAAAAACAGTTGAGTTTATAAAAAAAAACGAATTTTCAACATTAATTTTTAACAAGCAGTTTCATTTTTTACCAAAAAGGATCACATTTCTACCAAAGGAGCTAAATTTATGAGAATAAAAAGACGAATTTTCAACAAAATAGTTGAATTCTCAACCAGGAAAGATTTTTTCAGTCAAGAGAGAAAAAATGTCAAACAATAATATTATATCATTATATTAATTTTCAACAAAAAAGTCAATTTTCAACCCAAAAAGGCAAATTTTCAACAAAATAGTTCAATCTTCAACCAATGAAATATACTTTGAACGTAGTTCAACTTTCAACCAAGTAGTTAAATTCTCAAACAAAAAGCATGCATTCTCAACGTAAAATTTAATAGTCGAACTTGCTACAAAAAAAAGAATAATTAAATTTGCAATTAAAGAAATTAAGTTCCAAAAAAAATAAGTTCCAACAAATAGTTTGATCTTCAACCAATAAAATGAATTTTTAACAAACTAGTTAAATTTTCAACCAAGTAGGTCAACTTTCAACCAAGCAGTTGGATTTCCAACCAAGAAAGATGAATTCTCATTGAAAAAATTAATAGTTAAATTTCCTTGTTAGTTTCTATCTATTCAGTTTGCATCAAAGCGAAAACCCGAGAAAAAGGGGAAAAAGAGGAAGCTTCTTGAAAACAGGAATTCTTTAAAAAGGGGGAAAAGAGGGGTATAGGTGAAAAAGTGTGAATCCGTATTCAGATATTAGATACTTTACTTGTAAAATAAAATCACTAAATTTCATTTTTTCAAGCATTTCAAAAAATTGTTATTAACACTTATATTTTCCATGTGTGATGTCAGATCATGCGTTAACACCTCCCCCCACACGCAAAAAATCGTCCCCCCCCCTTCCCACTTCGGTAATGCGACGTAGTTTTTGAACGGCCCCTTGCTTTAAAGTTGAAGACCATTAAAATGATTAATTTATCCCTTCGACTTTCTGTTCTTTTGAACTTCAAGGCCTTCTCCAACGAACTCCTGTTTTTTAAGAAAATAATAAACAACTTCTTTGGCATCTGGCTTAAAAAACTTTATGATGAAATACTTCGACTGTAAAGTAGAAAAAATATGGAGAGTGATTCAGAGAAATTTAAAGTTAGGAGCTGGCTTCCGAAGAAAGTACAGGAATATCTTTTAAAGGACCGAAGGTTCGCTGAAGTATTGTTCGCGAATGTCGAGGCTTTATAGTGCCCTACCATCTTTTAATGAAAAAATGCAGATTCCGGACAATATAAAACAGAAAGTTTCTAAATTTAAAAAGAAACAATTTAAGCAGTGATCATTATTTTCCAAATCGTACAGTTTGTTCTGTATAACCTTAAAAGTTTTTGAATGCTTTTTCGTCGTTCCTATACGAAATCTGAACTATTTGTGCCATACAAATATTAATATAATTTCAAACTTTTTACAAATAAGATTATAAATTCAAAACTGTGTCGCGATTAGAGTTTGCCAACTTTCATCAGTGAATAATGAGGGAAGAATCAAGTTACTTCGTTTAAATTCTTCTAGTTAGCAGCTTTGAGGTAAATTGAGTATTCTTATCAAAACCTATTTTTCTCATCTTACTGCTTCCTTTAAATAATGTTAGAAATTCATTAAGCTGATTGCTCTAGTTTTCCAGTAGGAATAATTGAGTCTAACCATTAGTGATAAATAATAAGACAAAAATTACGAATATCGCGTTTCTCTCAAAACATTAATTTAAATAGAAAACCCGCAAACTTAAATGATACAGTGTTTAAAAATATTGATTTTTAATCTATTTTTAATTTAAAAGATAAATACAGTTTCACTTGTGTTTGTCATTTTAAATTGTATGGATATAAACTCTTCGATACGATATGCCTGCGAATTGCGTAGGTACCTAACTCTAGCTGGGCTACATTTCTGTATATCAAAGGCCACTAATTATTCATTTAAAGCGCGAGCTTTCAGGCATGAGAAATTCACGCTTTCATTAGCTTTCATAAGGTTGGTAAATAGGCTTAATTTACATTGGGATAACCTTGGCTCAGGTGAATTGATTATAGTTTAGAAGTATTGATGTTGGCATTGTTTTTAATCTTCGTCAGGCAGCTTTGCGTGTAATTAGGACAGGCATTTTTTTCTTCCAATTTATCAACTTGAAGCTGAACTTTTTTACAAACAGAATCTAACTAAATGAGCCAAAAATGTGAAGTTTTTCTATTACGAATTAGTGTCATTTATCTGAAATTTCAATATTTAAATGAAGAATTTTTTCATTAAATTCAAATTCCTCTTTAAAATACAAAATTATATTTAATTGATGACAAAATTCTGATCTACTGGAAAAAAATTAACTCCAACAACCAAAACGATCAATGACACATACACATATGCCTATCCTCTCCTACGGCGCGGCGTACACCCAGTTATTATCCTTTCAAAGTGAAAAATGATTGAATACTAATCCTCATTAAGAATCTTATGTATTCAGATTTTATTCTTAAGAGGCTTTTTCAGCATTTTAATTAAACGACGCTCTTTGCAGAATTTTCTTAAGACCAAAAGTCATCTTCGCTTGTCCCTTAGAGACCGCTTATAAAAAGAGGTAATCCCGGTTTTCTTCTGGCGTGCAAAAATATTTCCAAGTCATTGAAATTCGAAAATTCAAACTTTGAAATCTGAAAAGTTTTTCATTTCAAGTATTCAAATCTAAACTACAAATTAAAGCAGAAATTTTCTGAGTTCGGAGCAACTAAACTAAAAAACCATTCAAAATGTGTAAATTATGAATTCAAAATAATCTTATACAATTTATTACTAATTGAAAGCTTTCTAATGTGAATGCGGTTTATTCAGAGTTTTGTTTGAATTCATACTCCTCCCATTTATAGGAAATTACCAAACTTGTAGTATGCTAAAGTAATAAAATGCGCTTTTCAGCCATTCTCGAGAAAAATGTTTGTTTTTTTTAATCCACGCACGTTCCATGGACAGCAATGCAAGAATCTTTCAATTTCCGGTTAGATCAGGCGGTAGCGCTCCGAGTTTGCAACCGGAAAGATAAATTAATTAAATTCATTTGAGTCAAGCTAAAATATTCATTTTTAACCATATTTCTCATATGGAAAAATTGAGTTATTCAACCTTTATCACTTTCCTAGCGATTATTTCAAGAATGAGTCAATGCCGCGACATTCTTGATAAATTCTAATTCCTTCTGGAATTTTCTGTCAAAAAACATCTCTCATTACTCTAATTTCAAAATATGAATATTATAACTATAATAGTCTTTTATTTATATTCTATTCTTATGTGATTTTACTTTAGTACTTCTTTATATTTTTGAATATTTATGTTATTCTTATTATACTATTTTTATATATTTTATTCTCATTTCATATGAAAATAATAACAACTAAAATATGAGTGCTCAATTGAATGAAGAAAATGGGAATTCTCAATTTTACAAAACTTTTTTGGCAGTAAAAGTGATAAAGGCCAATTTTTTATATGAATAGAATTGTTAATTAAAAATTAAATTGATTAAAATTCGGAGCATTAAAAATTAGAGTACACTGGAGCTTGGAATTAAGAACGGTTTCGGGAATGGCTTGCATTGGCCTTGATCCTATTTACAGACTGTCCGAACATAAACAGGCTGGGCCGCGTGAATAATTTCTGTTGGATTTGGACGGGTGACGTAACCTGATGGAACTAACGCGCGTAGATTGCGACCCTCCAGCCGTTTGTCACGCTTGGCTGAGTAGCCCCTCCCGCGCTCCCAGCATGGCGAAAACGCTGCGGCATCAATTCTCGGAACGGCGTAAATCCAGACTGCTTCAATTCAAGTTCCAGTGTATCTCTAAACGAGAATCGCTCAACATTTTCATTTCTTTCAAAATGAAAGACATCAAAAATTGAATAATTTTTATTTACAAACTTTAATTCTTACACAATTTAATTTCTAAGCTTACAAAACTTAAATGTTTTAGGTTAAAATGTTTCCATCACTAATAATAAAATAATTTTGAACTTTATGTTTAAGAGGTTTAAAAAACGCGTAAAGCCTGTAGGCTAATTGTACAATATTAAATCAGAAGCCTGCTTTACACTGTGCAGTTTAAAACTGGATTTCAAATTTAATGCATGCATACAAAAATTTAATAATTCTGAAAAAGTATTAAAAACTGTAGATTTTGACATCTTTATTGTTCCAAATTCAAGGATTAAAAATTAAGGAAATCCCAAATACATATTTTCAAGTATAAGCTTTTAAAACTTGATAGTTTAAAACGTGAGGACTTTCAAATTTATAGATTTTTTTAGAATTACGAAGAGTATAATTTAATTTAGAATCGATTAATTGGTTCTGCGTCCCACCGTGAAAGACAAAGTCGCAAGGCAAAATACGCGTGAAAAGCGAGCGCGAACGTAGAAGCTTTAGTGTTAATGAACAAAGCATCGTACTTTCTTATTATTAATTATTTTTCGCTATTGTCAATATTTATGTATAATTTTCTTATTTATATTAATGAAACTAAAAAGTGTTAAAATACTAATTACTGTTCAATTCTTTTTGTTTTTATAATTAATCGTAGATCTTACCTGATTGTTAATGCTTTCATTGGGCGCGTAATAAGCATCCACCTTTCTACTGCCATGACCGTTAAATTGCCGATGCTGGCCATCCCAAGCGTAGACATAAGCCATGCATACCTTGTAATTAAAAAAAAAGTGTTTGTATCTGCTACAATTATAAGCTTCGAAATGTTATAGGTACATGTGGCAGGGTGTCTACTAACCGGAAAAATCAGGTAAACGGGGAAATAGCCGGAAATTGAAATAAAATCGATAAAAATCGGGAATTAAGCGGGAATACAAATTCGAACCAGGAATCAAGTTTAAAGTTTTCGAAAATGTGATTTTTTTAATCGATCGTTCTAACTGGTCATGTACATTTGAATGTTCATTGTTTAAAATTTAAATAAATATGATTTAAAAAAGTGTTTGGAAATTATAACATTTGAAACACTTTATAACAATTAGGAACAATGTTTATGCTCTAAAAAATGGTATTCCCAAAGAGATACAATAATTAATTATTATGAAATTCTACTTTCTTACGCAAGACCTTTTTAATTTGAACCATTTCATAATATAGATTAGTGATCATAGTTTAATATCCTTATAAACTATTCCCGGTTATTAAATAAAGATTTGTTAAAAATTCCTTCTTTAAATTATTATTGCTATTCTTAAAAATCAAAACTAGAAATGTAAATCTTTTTGAGCTTTGCTGAAAATAATACCTGAGGGTCCAGTGAAGATGAATAAATATTGATTATAATTTTTAGGCATTTCGGCACACGATGATGGTTATCTTCGGTTATTTATTCTGGAAATTTCTTATATAAAATATGAGAAATGTAATAAAATTTCCATGTCTAAGTTATCTGCTTACATTCAGTTAACGTCACAGTTTTTTAACATATCTTTAGTTGATTATTTTTGGCCTTCTAATTGATAAATAATTATTAGATATAATTTTTAATTTCTTTGATATTAACGTTTAATTATTGATTAATTATTGAAGAGTTATTACAACAAACCATTAAAAAATTATTTGTTTTAATACTACCTGAATTCACATAAACTATAATATCATGAACACATGTGATTATAATCCAGCTGTCAGAATAATGATTATAAATATATTTTTGTAATCACTCTTTCATAATGGATCAATAACACAGGAACACGAGTCAAACCAACCCCGGATTCGGATTCAGCGACCCCAAAACCGTATAGAAATGTTTATCTAGTCTGGTGGACAAGACCTTTTTTTCGTGTGCCTGCGTAATTAATCGCTCATACCAAAGATATTACAAATTATGTCTAAAAATAATTTTACAATTAGTAGACACCCTCATGTATATAGATTTCGTAACAAACGACTTATTTTAACAGTTATTGAAACAATTAAATTTAATATTTAAAAATAAAGCATATAGACAAGAAGGGATATCAGGACCAATCAATTGCTTTTAAATTATTTTGAGCAAATGATGAATAAACAGAAAATTATTGAAACCCGAATTGAATAATTATTTGCACAGGAAAATCTTGACTTAGCTAGAAAACAAGAAATGACCTAAAATGTATTTCTGCTTCAGATACTTACAAGTAGATGGTCAAATACTCGTGGGAAATCATAACACGCCAACATTGGATCTAACTCTTAGATAAAATATAAGCCAATTTTAAAAGTTGAGTATCAATATTACATGTTATCAGAATTTTTTACAGTTGCAGAATTAAAAAAAAATTCAATTTGAAATATGTTGCTGAAATTTGTTATTGTTATAATAATCTCTTACGCGATTCTTCAATTTTTGCATTACTATTATTGTCAAATGAATTAAATAATAGCAAGATTGAAACTATTGAAGCATATATTCATTTTATGTAGAAAGTGAAATACAAATTTCAGTTTTTATTAAGTACTTCCTAAGTTAAATTCGATTCTCTTAGGAACAATTTAGTTTTCCAGTTCAGTCTTTTGAAGATTAAATGAAAGTTCACTGAATTTTGTTACGTTGCCTAGAGAACAGTCTTTTAACATAATAGAATTTCCTGCTACTTTAACTGCATTTTCATTCATTATTACTCAAACAAAGTTAATGTCAGGAAATTTGCAAGATAATCTTTATTTAAACGGATACAAAAAGAGGAAAGTTAAACTACTAGTCAAGGAAAGTAAAGATAAAGTCAGAAGAGAAGAAAATGCAAAACGACTTCGAAGGAAACAAGAAACTGTTTTATAAATGGAAGCTGATCAATAGGAAGGTAGGTAAAAGTACAGAGTTTGTCAGCATGAGAACTAGCAAAGATGAAATACTATATGATACATATGGGATACTAGACCCTTTGAGAGGCTCTTTTAAGGAATTATTGGGAGATGAAGCTATAGGACACCACAACTATAGAATAGTATTAACGCTGAAATGCTTAAAAACGGTGGCTATTACATACCTTACAGGTTTTGCGAATTGATAAATTTATGTATCAAGATGAGAAAAGTTCCAGATAACTGGAAAAAAGCGATTATCGTACCAATATACAAAAGAAAGGGAGATAAAAGCAACTGAAATAATTACAGAGGTATCAGCTAATCAAGTGCCATGAGTAAGATAATATATTGAAAAATACTTATTCTTAGGGTAATTAAAAACAGAAGGATGGATATGGGAAGTCCAAAGTGGATCTATGCCAGGAAGATCATGTACGGATCAAATATTTAACTTAAGACAGATCACAGGAAAAAGTTTCAGAGTAAGGACAAAATTTGTCTGCGTATTTGTTGACCTAGAAAAAGCGTTTGACAAGGTGGATAAACGTGAACTTTGGGAAGTCCTTAAAGAGCACGGAGTCAATGGATGGCTCCTACAAGCAATAAAAAATATATACAGGTAATAAAGCGAGTGTAAAGGTAAATGGGAAATTGAGTGAGTGGTTCGATATTATGCAAGGTGTGTGGCAAGGATGCGTCATGTCCTCATTGCTATTTATTATATTCATGGGCAAGTGTCTAAGAATGGCCCTCTTCGACGAAGAAGGTGTGAATCTCGGGACAGTGAGGGTACGTGGGTTAGCGTTCGCAGATGATAAGGTTGTTACGGCAGAATCAATTAAAGGCTTGCAAAGAATGTTGAGGAAACTGAATACAAGTATGAATAACATGGGCCTCAAAATTAACGTAAATGAAACAAAAATTATGATGTTGGAAGGAAAGGGTGAGAAAACAATATAAAACGTTGTCCTTAATAATGAAAGAATAGAACAAGTCGTTAAGTACGTATATCTTGGTAGTCTATTCTATAATGACGGAAAGATAGATAAAGAGTTGGATAGACGTATAAACGAGGGTAAGAAGGTATGCGTAGAGTAGGGCCCATTATAAAAAGTAAAAGTATATCAAATAAAGCTAAAAGGACATTACATAAGTCTATATTTATACTGAGTGTGCTGTACGGTAGCGATACCTGTACCTATCAAGAAAAGGATAAGAGGAAAATGAACGCAATTTACATGAAATTCCTGCGCATGATAAGCAGAAAAATGCTGATGGGCAAAGTGAGTAATGAGATAATCCTCAATGAATGTGGTGTAGAGAAGACAGTAGTTGACATATGTGAAAGCAATTCTTTGAGATGGTTTGGGCATATTGAGAGAATGAAAGATGAACGACTAATGAAAGAAGTGTATCGAGGTAAAGTAAATGGCAGAATGCCCAGAGGCAGACCGCGGAAAGAATGATTAGACTGTGTAAATGAGATCCTAATTCGAAGAGACATAAGAAGCCATAGAAACTCAAGAGCTTGTATGAACAAGTACACGGACGTGAAGGAAACTAGAGAGGTATGCCAGGACAGAAAAGTGTGGCGGCAAATAGTTTATGAAAAGAGTGTACGTGGAGTGAATGACGCATGAAACAAAAAACCTTGGATACTAATGGGCCCAAGTGGGGAACTTCACATGATGACTTCGTGAGACTCTTTACTTGGGATGATCGCTAGAGAGATTGATCAACAACCTGGGTCGAAGCAGTGTTGCGGAACGAACATGTTATTTTAATTAATAACACGGGAATTCTAGATCATTCTACAAATCTATACCCTCCTCCACATTACTCCCTTCCTCACCGAGTGAGTCTTTGTACTTCCCTACGTTTACGCAAAACCTTTGACAATTAAATATGAAATCATCGACAGTAGTAATTTGGTGACTGTGAATTTTCTTTTGTTAAAGCTCCTTCGGCTGTAACGAATACATTCTCATCACGTATCTCATGCTTCGCACTCGAATAAAATTTGTCCAATAGCAAAATAGAGTAAAAATTTTATTTTTCTTGATTACTTTATTGTTCCTTTCTTATTTGCCATTAATCTCTAGTCGCTTTTAGAATATTTACAAAACGTGATTTTTTGTAAATATCGTGCCTCTGTTCGCAACTATTGAATTGGACAGAACAAAATAAAGCAAATGTCTTTTATTATTTGTTCTTTATTTCACAATGTTTTTTTTGTATTCATTGTACAAAGTGTATATAAGCATATTTGTTTTAGATAAATAGAGAGATTCCCTTTTTACCTATTTTTGTTGTTGCATAGTTTAAATGGACACCAACCTAAAAACTATTTTTTCTGACTTAGGGGGCCTCAAAACGTCGAGATTTGATGGAATCCAGGAAAGTAATTGAGTAACGTTTTTTATTTCTTGGCTTTTTTCATATTGTGCTTTGTTTCGCTCAAAATGTTAATTTTAATTTTTTTTTGTGATATTGAAAATGCTATAACTCTGACAATTTTCTTCTAATCGAAAAAAGTCGTGTTGGTAAATTGCTTGAATTTTTGAGTACTATGGATAGCCTTCCATCGAGTTTCTGAATTTAAAAAAATGGTATGAGAAATTTTGTAAATGCTCCAACTTTTTGAATTTTTATCCAAAATAGCTGGTTAACGAACTCGATCTTTTTTCTTGGCCCCGGAAACTATGTGCCAAAGAACAATCCAAGACGATTAGTCATTCAAAAGTTATCCGGTATACAGACGACGACGACGACGACGACAACGACAGACAAACAGACATTTTTCACATAAAATCAATACCTTCTCATTATGATGAGAATTAGATGAATGAAAAAAATGAGATGAATTTTTATGTGTAGGGGAGAGTGGCCATCACCAGGTCGTTGTAGACAGGGGGTATTTTTAATTATTTGAACAACTATTAGTGCCATTCATTTCAAACTTTAGGGATGAGTAAAATATATGGGAAAACACCACTCTGAAAATTTCAGCCATCTAAATCCATTAGGAAATCAGAAAAATGGAAAAAGCTGTTTTTGAGATTATGTTGAAAAAATTTACCTCGTCTTCACTAAGTATTTTCACATTAATAGGCGGCTTAAAAAATAGGTATGCTCATGATAAATATTGCTGATGGTCTCAACTAGAACACATCGAATTTTTTTTTAATTGCATAAAAAAATGAATAGAAATAATTTGCTTATAAGCGGCATTTGGTCAACGCTGGGTAGAAAACCGTGGATCGAGCAATTTTCGCGTAACAAGTATTTTATAATAATTATAAGAGTTACATTGTAATTGTTAAGTAAAATTGGAACCCTTGAAATACTTTAAAAGCCTAGTAGCATCATATTGAAAAATAATTATATTCATATACCGTGCAAAATAAAAGATATGGTAATCGATCCACTGTTCCCAGACAACTTTTAAACTTAGAACAACTTATTGTCTCACAAAAACGTTAAATTTGTATAATGAACTTTATAAAATCCTTTGTATCGAATTTGGATTATATATTTAAGTGTATAAACTTTAGGTTGACATTACTAAAGTCATGAATTACGTGAAATTTAGGCTAAATTACGACTTTGAAAATTGCATGAGCCAGTGTTAAGCACCCTGCCCTATATGAAAAATCTAGATAGTTTGAGGCAACATATTTTCTTTCCTCAATGATAAAATCAAGTTATCGAAAATGTAATTGACTCATTGTGAAATCTTGAGTGCACTGCTGAAAATGGTTGCAATTTTAATATACATTTAATATACATTCGTTTATTAAATCTAAAACCTAGCTATACGAAATCGCCATTAAGAGACTATGTTATTAAATTTCATACACCGCATATTGATCATTAATCAGAAAAGTCATACATTTGCACTTTACACAAATTAAAAACAAATTTCGCAGCAATTTTCAATTATAAATAATCAAGCATAATATTTTCTCCCAGATAAATATAAATTACACTGGTTTTTAAGAGAAAAGTTCAATTAAACAAATAATTAAGAAACCTAAGCCCCAAGCACCTGCACTCACGTTAAAATTCTGACATTCACAGCGAATTTTTAAAAAAAATTCCACCCTTACGTTGCTCTTTGATTGTAAGCAGGAATTTAGTCGACGAATTCCAGGTTATTACTTTATTTTTTAATATTTGACAAGATCTGAAGGCATCAAAGAACTTGTTCTTTTCACGCACTCTGTTTCACGGACTTTAATGTGCATGTATATTAATTTTACAACATGATGGTATATTAAAATTAATTTACGGTATATGCAAATGACTTCACTCAAATGTATATTAAATTTCGATCAGATTTTTTTAACGGTGATATGTGATTTTTTGATTCTGAGATAAAATCTGTCATGTTGAATTACCGATATGAATTAGAAGAACGAATTTGTCTTGTTGCGAGTAAGAAAATTGCTTCATAAGACTTCATAATACCGACGTTAATGGGTTGTTATAATCGCTTATACTTTTCTTGAATAAATAGTGTCTATGCTTGTCTCGTAATCTTTCAACATTTTCACACAAATAAACAGCAATCATAATAAATGACCTGTGGTTGCATGAAGACTCCACAATTCAAATAATATTCGTGACCAATGCAACTGCGTGACCACACAAAAGCATCATATTTTAACCTTCATCAAAAAATAGGTATATAAATATTTAAATAAGTAAAAGTGGAAACAAAAATATCCTTTTGACTAAAATTACATTTCTAGATAATTTTTTCATATTTTGAAGAATATGTGAATTATTGTTATTTTTACCAAAGACACACATGGTGATTGAAGTACCATCCTTCGTTTACAGCTGATGCCAACGCCAAAGGATTTCCGAAAATAGACACTAAGAAATCTCCAACCTGTGATAAAGTATAATTTAGTGTTAATATTTAATACCCGAAAATAAGTTCCATAATAGATTAAAAGTTCTACTAAAAAGACACAAAATATGCCAGAATCTTTCAGCTATTTTTATTCAGGATTTCCGCAATATATAACTATTGCAGAAAGCAGTTTTCAAATATTGGTACATAATTTTCTTCAAGGATAATATTTTTTCAATTTTTAATTTTATATTTTAGAGGTGAATCTAGACAACGAAGTGCCTAGATTCCCCAACAATATTTGGTTTACGCTCATCGAATTTCTGTGAACCTAAGGTAAACGTCCCAGTAATCGTGACCTTAGTCCCAGTAATTGTGATGTCAATTTTCTTGCTTTTTATTTGATTTTAATGAATGTAATTTCTATTCGCTGCTATAAAATGCCAAAAATAAGTGGGTTTCATCGTTAAATGTTATTTTCAACATATTTTTTTCAGCAATATATTCAAATTATAACCAAATTTCACGATTACTGGGACCATCACGATTACTGGGACATTTACCTTATAGACTCAACCTTCAGACAAAAGATTTTATCCAATTTTTTTGATTCGACCATAGAATATGCGTCTGAAGTTTTTGTTGACTTATTATTAATAATAATATGGATTTATTTGGGTTATTCGACAAAATATTTGGTAAAATTAACAAAACGAATCAACCAAAAACTTTGATTGAAGCGAACGAGTCTGCACCTAACAGAAATTTCGCTCACTTCGCCAAAACTTTTTTTCAAATCAACAAAATTCAGCCAACCAAAGCCTCTTTCTAAATAAACAAGTTAGTACTCTTAATTAGCTTTAATTGATCTCCTTTTTAAAAATGCGTAGTTTGCTACATATTAAAAGGACTTATTAATAACCTTTTTATTTAGTTCATTCAAGTGTAAAAATAATTGACAAATAATATCATCTGATTAAATATATTGTAAATATGTATGACGTGTCCTCGATTAAACACCGATTAATCAGTTAATATATCTCAAAGTATCATTTTTTAAACCGAAATTGGATCAAATCAACAATGTGAAATTAATTGGAAATCTTCATAGAAAGATGTATATGCGCTATGTGTAGTTGTATTTTTCAATGTAGTATTTAGTACCTGGCAGCTGTTTCATTGTACAACGCTTTAATCCAATATCGAATCGAAAAATGATACTTGAAGGTTTAGTGTGGCATCAATACGTTTGCATTTCACGACTGTTTTACGATAAGTGTTATGAAAATCGATTTTACATTTGAAAAGGATTGGAAATATGCTCTTTCTAAAATGTACTTAATTTAGAGGTCAACTAATTTCATAATTTAATTTGAAAAAAGAGAGAGTTTTAATAATTGAGTTAAAATTTTCAGTAAATCGAGGTACCCATTTTGAAAAGGATAATTGAGAATTCTCAGTGATAAAGACGGAAAAACGCAGATTTTCTCAAAACTTAAATCCTAAACAAATTTAAAAACTAATATACGGAATTGAGGTTACCTATGTAGATCTAGTTTCTTTAGAAAAATTGTTTTTGCTTATATACTTCCCCCTAATTCTATGTTGAATTCGATTATATCATTTTACAAGGACATTTTCTATAAACAGCATTAGAGTATATGTTGAAAAAGATAAACCAATAAAAAGCAGTTCAAACATTGTTACACTCAAGAAGTTATGAGCTGACACCCTTCATATGCTTCGAATAAGTTTGTTTTTCTCGTAAAAAAGTAGCCTCAATCGAAGTCAATTGATTATGATTGATAGATTGAAAGCTATATGAATTTAAAATTTTGTGAAATTCAAAGACGACCAATTACAAACGATTTTATCATTTCTTCTGAAGCTTCTGAATTATAGAACAGTGATGAACTAATGATAGTAATTGAAGGCGAATGATATTTGCTCTTTCGGTTTGACTATATATGCCGAACCAACTTTTTATGTATAAATAATATTTATTTCAAGATAATTTAATTGATTTATACATTTTTTTGCAGGTTTCTAAATGTTGGTCCCCTTTTTATTCTTAAGGGAAAATTGCATTCAATTACGTCACAAATTGCCTTGTGTCCCATACATTTTAGTTCGCTGAAATTTCGGCAAATAGAAGAAAATGTATCATCGCACGATGGTCTGGTTTATTGAAGTTTGTATTTTGTTTAATAAAGCAATTCCATGAATTTTTAATTTAATTTGTACTTGAGAATAGGGCTTTCGAGATCTCAATCGCTATTAGATAGGGTACAAAAGCCCTGTTCCCAATTACATTCTAACTCAAAACTAATAAAAATAGCATTATTCAAACAATATGAAAACTTCAATGAACCAGATCCGTGTGTGATGATATACTTTATGTTGTTTCTAAAAATTTCAACGAGGCATCTTCTTTATTTTAAAAATCAGAAGGCGGACAAAATACATGAGAAACATCACATTTAAGACGTCATATGTAATATAATTTGCCCTTAAACTTTATTTTTACCGAATTATAGTCCACAAAAACAAAACAGAAGAGACAATTTATAACTTAAACTACCTTGATCTTGGAACTATAGTCTCATGGGACTCGGCCTCTTCAACGGTGTATGTAATCAAGTCTTAGAACTCATTTAATATTTAATGAGTTATTAAAATTTTAAATCATATTAGCAGTTTGTACATCAAACCCTGAACCAAATTTATTACATTTTTAAAGTAATTTCATTAAAAAAGTAAAAGGTTAAATTTCTTTTCGAACATTGCCCCATAATAAAAAATGAAAAGGTAAACGAGTGATGCACAACAAATTACTATGTTTCTGTGATAAACTTTAAAGTAAATTTTGACGATGTAGGTTTCCCTCAATAAATAATGTTAAGCACCGACAGCGGAATCCATTCTTATAAGGAAGCTTATTCAGCCAGCTTTAATAATTGAGTAGACATTTCGTTCCTGACAAAGAAAAGACTTATTGCCTAAGCCCTAATGCATGAAAAATACCTACTACATTCTTCTTCTTCATGTTTCCAACATTTTTTCTTCCCCAGGCGGAAAAATTATACATGGTCGGAAATTTTGATTCATATATTTTTTGTTTCACATAAATAAAAATTATACATAATTTCTTCTATACTATGCACACTAATAGTTAAAATTGTGTGAACACTTACGACAATCGGATTAAAAACAGGCTTGCCTTAGAAATTGACTAACTCTACGATAAATTAAGTTATAATGTTTTTTTTTATCTTAGAAAGCTTATTAAATCCGTTTTTGATCAATTTTCGATTCACAACTTCCATTTTCTGCATGCTGTAGAGAAGTGAATGGAAAAATAGAAACTTTGTTAAATTTATGTCTAAAATCTCTTCTTTAAAATAAGACCAAGATCATATTAAAATATTCAATAGTTTTGGAATAACCATAAAAAACACAGAAAAAACGGAATTGAATATTTTTGCGGGTAATTTTCAAGTAGATAAAGTTCAATTTTTTCGCATCGAAACAAAACAAGATTTAATAGAGTTGACATGGTAACCATTTCCCATGTGGTGGATAAACTTTACCCCGTGAAGTTAATTTTTGTTGCAGGTAAAGATTACTCTGAAATCGATGTAAAGATTACATTATGTTTTTTTTCTGTGCTTCCGGGAAATTTAAAAATTCCATATATATATTCAATGGAAAACTATGGATTTTCGAAAAATTGGACTGATACTTTAGGGTTTGATCGAAACTTGCCAAATTGTTTAGGGATTAAAGAGAAATATCTACGGTATAAAATCATATGGATGACTTTCATTTTCAAACCCCCCCCCCCTCCCCCACCGTTCACCCCACAACGCCACAAATATGACTCAGAAATGAAAAAACTATATTTTTACATATTATTGTAAATTTTCCTGATTTTCTGCTGCATTTTTTTATACACGTAATTACTAATGGATGATTTGAATTTGAATCTCCATTTTTTAATTGTGTGAATAAATGTAACTTATTTAAAAAATTATTTTTCCCCGGAAAATGTAAAAAATAAACGCATTTTGTGTATGGAATCGAATAATTGTTAATTTTTTTGAGTATTAAATATTTTCAAAAATATTAGGAAATTATTTAAATAATTAATTATTGTTTGTTTTCCAAATATCTTAAAATCGAGCCAGAGATATGCACTTTTTTCTCAGACTTCTATCCTACGCTTCTTATTGTTGAATACTTACATAAGTTTAATACTTTCCTTCTAATTTATTGGATTTATATTATATTTATTGAATTGCAGAAATAACTCAAAAACAGTCTTATAAATAATCGTTTAATTCTGAGACGAAAATCAGAAATACGTGTTTTATATTTATAACTATTCGCACTGCCGATTTTGGGAAGAACAAAAAAAGTTTTGAAAATGGCTTGCATTATGCTTTTTATTCAAATTATCACGAATAAATTGTTCTAATTGAATAAAGTTGTCTGAAGGAATCTTTTTATTATTTTAATTATTATAAATTGTTTGAAATACAGCATTTCATCCTTAATAATGTTGTCAAAAAAACGTCGAAACTTGAATCATAATTTTTATTATTTAATGTGCTTTTTATAAAATAATCATGGTAAAGATAGTAAAAATATGAAGAATACAGTCATAAATATACTTTTCCTATTTTAATTTTATAATGATTTCTATTATTATTATTATTATACCATTAAGCCATTTCCCTTTCGGGGTAGGCGTGACTTGCTCGGTTGGAAAGTAGTGGGATAGGTATATAGGTGTAAAGTAGGTCGTTATATGGTATAATTATTTAATAGCAAGTAAAAAAATATGAAAACCATCCGTACTCAATTTGAACGACATTTGAATGTAAACAATAATTGATTATTGAAACAATGACATAAAGTTTTTAGCAGAATTTAATACTCCTCAAAATCATTTAATATTACGATTAATATAGAAAATATGAATTTGAAAATATTTTTGGGGAAGAACAATTGTTTAAACAAATTCAATTTGTTTAAATAATAGAAAAATAATGAATATATTCTTTCTATGCACTATACAGTCAGACAAATAATTGTATGTGTTCTATTTTATATATATTTTTTTAAGTTTTCGAAATAAAACTACTTGAGCAAACGAAAATTGTTTAAACAAATAGAAATTCGTTAAAAATCAGAAGAAAAATATCAAAATTATGTAATTCTTCAACAATAAGTAGCATAGGATACGAATTTGAGAAAAAGCAGACATCTTAGCTCAATTTTGAAAAATTTTGAGAATAAATAATAATTAATTGTTCAAATAGTCACCTAATGTTTTTTTAATGTAATGCTCTAAACAATGATCAACTATTACATTTCAATCAAAAAAGGAGATTATTTTTTACATTTTTTTAAAACAAATAATTGTTTAAATAAGTAACATTCATTTTTAAAAAGTCATTAGGGATATAAAACTGTCCATTCGTATTTTGTATTAAAAGATACAAAAAAAATGCTGAAAATTAACAAGGATATGCAAAAATGTAGTTTTTTTATTTCTGGGTCATATTTGGGACGTTGTGTGTGGGGGGGGGTTAAAAAATTAAAGTTACTGATATGGTTTTTTTCCGTCCACTCTCTTCAATTCCGGAAAATTTTGACGATGGCACATGTTAATATTGGAATTTCGAGAAAACAAAATAGATTTTCTTTCTCCGGAAACAGAACCTGTTTTGGCGAGAGGATTGGGGCTTGTCCTATGAAGTGAAAAAAAATGTGCAATGCATTTTTCGACCACCCTCATGTACGCCAATCGACTGAACATTTTTCGTATTGGGCACATTTCCACATTTTTTATGGTTATTCAAAAACCATTAAATATTTTAGCATGATGTTGGTCTTATTTTTAAGACGAGATTCCAACTTAAATTGAACAAAATTTCAATTTTTCCATCACCACCCTGAAGCATGCAAAAAGTGGAAAATGATAATAAAATATTGGTCAAAAACGGAAAATAGGTCCTTCTCAGATGCTTTCTCGGCCTTTATTTATCGAAAATACTTCAAGTAGGACTCATTTGAACCAAAGTTTAATAAGCTTTCTAATGATTTTTAAATGCTCTAACCTAATTTTTTGCAGAGTCAGTTACTTTCTAAGACAAGCCTGTTTTTAATCCGATTTTCATAACTCACGAATAATTTTGACCGGCAGTGTATAATGTATATAACTAAATAAAATAATCGATTTATTTTTCACTTAGCAATAATTAAAATCATTTGTCATGATAAAACAAAACTTTCTTTTTAACTTGTAATTAGTGGAGTGATATTGCTCCCAAAAGAAAATATGTTGGAAGGTGAATTTTCATGAAATTTCCTTTGATGTAAGAAAACTGAATAGCTAGGTGCACTTTATACTGGAGACTTTTTTAATTGTCCCCTAATCCTCTATTTTTGGTTCTTCTCTTTTTTGATGGTCTTTAATACACTTTGGCGACTATCTAATTTAGGGCATAAATGGGGTCAAATTTAATTTTAATTTCGACGTCTTTTAGCACTAAATGGCTAAGTTTATGTTTATGTTTTTTGTAAAATACATATTCATAACTTAAATCTTCCATTCATAAAATTCGGATAATCAAATTAACAACATTTACATGGGATTCTAACAAAATTTGTGTTGAACAACTTTATATAAAATGAATTTTGCAAAATATAATTAATAACAGTTTATAGTTTTAAAAGCCTACTTATCATTTTGTTTAAATATTAAGTTTAAGTAGTTAGTATAGAATCATAGATCAAAGAATAAACTCAAGGGAAGAAGTAAGCTTTTCCCAAGAATTGTACCACCATTGTTCACATTCCACATAACTTTGATTCACGTGCCGGCAAATAACAAAACGTACATAAACAGTGAAACAACACATCGATCATCCATGATCTGAAAGGGATTTTTCTAAGACCCACCACCATGTTGAGTAGTACAACATTAACAGGTATCCACATATTGTTTGCATCCTTGAGAATGACGACAATCACTAATAGGTTGAGAAAAAATCCGAAAAATCCAATAACCGCGAGCAGAACACCTGCCGCAATAAATGCGTGTTTATTTATCTGTTCGTCGGGTAACAAAAAGTGCAAGTTCGTCGTGTTGCTCAATGACATTGCTCTTATAAGCCCAACTTTCTCTGATGGCTCGCGCACTTTATGTTAAAATTTTTTTTTTATTTCACATCGAAAGTGACATTAGCATAAAGAGGGAAACTTGCGCGCGGTATTAACCGGAGCTTAATGGCGAACTCTCAATGTAACTCTTCCCTTATATAGAGCACGTGGTGCACACCCTCCCCGTTTCTGGCCACCCTGTCAAAAACAGCATGCGCGCAATCAGGGGCTGCAACAGGTACTCGACCGATTCAATCAAACATATATACTTTGATCGCTGCGATAATAATAATTAGACACTCTTGATGTGTGCAATAATGAGCTAATTCAACGTTAATTGGTTTAAAGAGTTAATTACAGAATAGGTATACTGAAAGTGGCATAAGGAAGCGTGGGGTATGCGTGCCACGCTTTGACTTAAATGCCCCATGAATTAGGATTGAAATGTGATTTTAATGTATGTATTTTTTAAGGTGAAGCTCACATTATCAGGGAACATATGATATTACTTCAAACTGCTTTTCAATTACGTTATTATTTGGCATTTAATTAATTGATGAGTGCTGCATTTCGGTCAGCGTGCCTTAATTATGCACTGGGGTACGGCGACCGTCAAATTACGGTATTTCGAAATATGCTGTAAGTGCTTAATTTTTGCCAAAAACTTTACTATTTTTCTGAGCAAATGAAGCTATTTTATGTTTTTAAAAAACTAATACGAAAATCAACAAACACGGGCGTTATTGGTATAATTCTCAACGTGCCCCGCACCAGGACTGATATCCCTCTACACAGGAAAACAAGGGATGCAATTTTGCTTCAGGTTATTTTCGTACAAACTCATTTAGAACTTCAATTATGTTCGCTCTCTCGATCAATGTCAAAATTAAAAAAACAATTGAAATTCTTTCAATATTGATATTACTCAATATGAACCCATTATGGTTCAATTTTGTTTCAGTACATTTTGACGCAGTTTCTTTGTTCAAAATGAAATTTTTTTGTGTAGTCTTTTCCTTACTCATGAAAACCTATATCCATAAAGTAATTCATGTCTTAAATTAATAATAACTTTGTTTTGAAGTGACCACTTTATTTACAGCAAACAGTTCGTAAGATTTAAAACAGCAACAGCAATAGTTTGGACTGCCATTGTTTTTAGTATTATTAATTTATTGAGTCATTCGACAGTGATAATAAACATTTGCCAAAACTTCATGAATTGAACACATTAGTTAATTAAATTTAACACAAGATAAATTTTCTACCGAAAAATACGAATTTTCAACTAAACAGTTCCACTTTCAACCAAGCAGTTGCAATTTCAAAAAAAATGGAGTCCCAACAATAGTTGAACTCTCAACTAAAACACATTACTTTCCAACCAAACAGTGTCATTTTTTCTGAAAATTTTTTATTTCTCACCAAAAAATATGGATTTCCACCATAATAATTGAATTCTTTACTAAAACAGATTACTTTTTAACTAAACAGTGTCATTTTTAACAAAAAATTTAAATTTTCTACCGAAAAATCAGATTTTTTAACAGAATACATATGTTATCCAAAAAAATGAATTCCCCGCCAAAACAAATTTTCGACAAAATGCACACATTTTCAACTAAAAATGGAATAGTTGAATTTTTAGATCAACAAAATAATGTTCACCCACAAAAAAAAGAATTTTCACAAATTAGTTACATTTTTAAACAAAGCAAAAATTTAAAAAAGTCGTACTATTTTCAACCAAGTAATTTTATTTTCAACCAAAAAAGATGAATTCCCGAGGACAAATGTAGTAGTTGATTTTCCAAACCAAAAAAGATTTTCATTTTAAATCAAAAGAAATTCTGTTCAATTGAAGAAGACGAATCCTCGATAAAAAATGAAATAGTTCACATTTGTTAAAAAAAATGTTGATTGTGAATCAAAAACAGTTAAATTTTACTGAAAAATACGTATTTTAAACAAAATAGTTGAATTAGTTGAAAATAGTTGACAGATTAATTTGATAAAAAACAGTTGAATTTTCAACAAAAAAGTTAATCTTCAACAAAAAAGTTTATTTTCAACCGAGCAATTGAATTTTAAACCAAACTGCTGTTATTTAATTTCAAAAAGGCGAATCTGTTCTACAAAACAGTTGTATTTTGAACCAGAATATATGAATTTTCTACACAAAATTTACATTTTTAACCAAAAAAAGATTAAATTTCTACGAAAAGAGATGAATTTTCAAACCAAACAGACGAATTTTCAACAAAAATGTTGAATTTTGAACTAAGAAAGACTTTTAGTCAGGAAAAAAACGCAACTGAATCGTTGAATTTTCAAGTCGAAAAGGCGAATTTTGAGCAAAAAAAGTTAATTCGCAACCAAATAGTTGAATTTTCAAGCTGAAAAGATGAATTTTTTAGAAAATAATTCAGTTTTCAACCTGAGATATGAATTTTCCTAAAAAAATTCGATTTTCAACCACATAGTATAATTTTATATCAAAATATTGAAATTTTAGGCCAGAAATACGAATTCGAATTTTCTACCAGAAATGGTACCTGAAAAAATCTAAAAATACCTCGAACAAACCTTGAATTGTGAGAGAATTTTCTTCCAGGATTTGAGGAGACAGTCTTTGGGCCCCCCCCCACCCCCCCTCTGCGTAAGGATTCGTACAAAATATGTAAAGAAAGAGCCTCTCGTGATAAATGCAAAAGTTTATCTGAGAGTATTAGCCACGTAACAGTAAAGAAAACAATTTAGATTTCTTAATTAAATTAACTACATTCTTTCTTTTTATCAGATTTTTCCTAAGTTTTGCATTCTATCGAAAAAATTACTTTCTTTTTTGTTCACCAAAAGTTTTATTAGGTTAATGAGTCTGAAGTTTTCAACGTTTATGAAAAACGCAAGAAATGTTTTTTCAAGTTGGTAAAGTCATAGAAAAGTCAGGTATTTTCGAGAAAAAAACGTGTAAAAGGTAGGTAATTTCTATGAGAGGAACTATGTATAAGCAACCGTCAAGAATAATTTTGTATTTAAAATTTCCAAAAATTCGAAATTTGAAATTTTCAATACAAAATTGGCTGTTGCTTCTAAGACGTCGGCAATTTTGTTCTTTCCAAGAAAAGAGCTATTTTGAATAAAAAAAACTTTGTTCTAAATTTAAAAAAATAAATAACTTCCGAGGAATAGGCCACAACCGGAAAGTCTGAATATGTACTGAACCACAAACTTTGAAATTTTGTAACAAATTCCCTGTTGTTCCCAGGACTTCGGAAATTTGGTACTCTTAAGGAAAGTTACTATTTTAAATTCAAAGAAACTCTGTTCTGAATGAAAACATAAATTTTGAAGTGTAACCACTTATAGGCCGCTTATTTCTCTAGCGCATGAAGAACTCACCACAATCAACCCCTAAAGTTTAAATTAGAGGGATGCAACTTTTTTGCAGTATTTTTTATAAGAAATGTTCTCATTATCAGCAAAAACATGTCGACTTTTCAAATAAGCATCTTTTGACAGAATCTTTTAAACTTAAGGGGTTGATTTGAGATACGTTCCACGCATGCGCTGTGGGGATGAAACTTTTTTGGAATGCTTTTCATAGAAAATATTGCGATTATCAGCAGAAACATTCCAGCTTTTCAAATTAGGGTCTTGTTACGGAATTTTTTTAATATTAGGGGTTATTTGGGATGGGTTCCACATGCGCTTGAGGGATGATTTTCAATACTTTCAACATTAAATTCTATCTCTATCAGCGAAAACATTTTGAAATTTCAAATCACTGTCTTTTCACAAAACTGCTTATACTTTAGGGGCTAATTTGAGATGGGTTCCACATGCGCTAGAAAGATGAAACTTTTGTTAGTAGCTTTCGGTTAAAAATTCTTCCATTATCAGAAAGAAATTCGACTTTTCAGAACAAAAATTTTCTTTCGATTTTTTTCCTTGTCTAAAAAAAATGTTTTTACCCACAAATGAAACAAATAATTCTATTAGGCATTTCCACTTCAAAGTCAGCTCACTTCACCAACTGCTATTTTGCTAATATCATCGTAAAAACTAATTTTTTCAATATAAGCTTATGGGAAGAATAGTTTTTACTTCTTAAGAGCTATTTAATGAAATAATAAAATCATAATAATTATTACTCATTACGAAGATATTACAAAAATAAGGCTTTGTCCCATGCATTTGGTCCATTTTTTCCCCTCAGCACTCAACGAAGTGAAGTTAGCTGGTGGTTGAAGTGAAAATACCTAATTAAATAACAGATTCTGAATTTTTGAAATTTGCTGTAGTTCCAATTTTTATTCCTAGGACTTGTCGATTGCTTTTACTAGTGTATTTGTATATTAAAAAAGTCAGAAAAAATGGTAAAACAAGAGTTATAAAGATAATTTCTGTAAATACCAAATTCAGAATTTTACAAATTCGCTGCATTTCCAATTTTGATACCCCGGTTTGGTGGTTTTTTTCCTAGTGCATTTTTGTCACTGGAAAGTTTTCAAGTACCCGCACAGATTCTTCTCATATTTACACCCAGAAAAATAATTGTCTTGAACCAAAAAAACTGTTTTCTTGGATATAGATAAAAATTTGGTTGAGTCAAACAAATTTTAGTTGATTCAATAAAATATTTCATTAGCTCAACCAAATTTTTTGGCTGAATCAACTAAATACTCCACCTAATAAAGGAATTGGTTAAAATAACCAAAAAAATTGGTTAGGTCAACAAGATATTTTGTTGTCCATATAATAACCATATTCTATGGTTGAGCCAACAACATTTTTGTTGATTCAACCAAATGGTTTTCTGAGTGTACACAGATGTTATGAATTTTTTCCGAAGACAGGTTTGAATTAAATAGGAATCACCTCTTAGAAAAAAGTTGACTAAAAATACGAAAAAAATTGGGAACGTTTTTTTTGTCCTCCAGAAATGTAAGAAAATTGAAACCCACAAGAAAATTGTAAAAATCTGCGAATAAGAAATTTCTTGAACATTTTTTTCTAGCGCGGATAACCAAGCTGCATATCTGCCAATTGCAAATTATTTATAATTTTTTATAATCCAAATCTGCTCTTCCATATTAGGCTTTCTAAAAATATACCTATCTCACTGAGAAGTGTGTATATGTGATGACATCAAAGATAAAATTGTTTACAGGAAAATGAAAAATCTTCTTCAAAAACACCCAAAAACTACGGAGAAATATCCTGCGTCAGTATTAGTATTATACGATTAGGCCATTTCCCTTAAGGAAATTTAAGAAGAAAAAGAGGAAATTTAAGAGCAAAATTTAAGAGGAAAGGAGTAATGTGAAGTAGGGGGTATAGATTTTTTTGATTGATCTAGAATTCTCGTGTTATTTATTTAAATGACACGTTCGTTCCTCAACACTGCTCCGACCCAGGTTGCTGATCAATCTCTCTAGCAATCACCCCAAGTGAAGATCCTCTCAAAATTGTTATGTGTGGTTCCCCACTTGGGCCCATTAGTATCCAAGGTCTTTATTTCAGGCTTTATTTCACTCTATTGTCACTCTGTTCACAAACTATTTGCCACACTCTTCTGTCCTGGCATACTACTCTAGCTTCCTTCACGTCCATGCATTTTTTCCATGCAAGCTCTCGTGTTTCTATGGTTTCTTACGTTTCTTTGGATTAATGTCTCATTCACAGATTCTCACCATTCTTTTAGCGGTCTATCTCTAGGCATTCTGCCATAACTTGATATAATTTTCTTTAACAAGAGCAAAATCCAGTCAGTTTTATAGAACTTCATGTCAGTTGGTGGTACGTGCGCAGTGGCGTAGGGGCGCCTACTTGAAAAGCAAAAAAAAACAGAAACCACCATTGTTCTTTATGCCACTTTTATAATGATTTTTTGATTTTCATTAACAAACTTATTTTCCACGACACAGCCGTAGTATATATTCAAATACTCGCAATGATTACTATTATTATGCGAAAAACTGTTAATCTCGCTATTAATCTCTTTATAAAAAAATTTAACAATATATTAAAAAATTAACCCGACTCAATCCGATTCAATCCGAAACAAATTTTCAATCCAAATGAATCCGAATAAATCCGAACTCGGATTGACCTATTAATTTATAGAAAAAAGGATTTTAAATCCTTTCGTTTACACAATAATATGTTGCAAAGTTTTAAGTTTTACGAAATAAATTTGAACTATTTATAGTTTGATAAACGCAGGTAATCAATACATTGCTGACGCTTTATATAATGAGAAGAAATTCTGTTAGATGCAAAAGAATACAATTTTTTTCGCATAGTTACAAATCCTGGAAGGACAAACAAATTAATCCTCTCAAAACTTTTATTTGCTTTGGAAGTATAATTCGGAATTCATGTACGATTAAATTCCTTCTGCTGTCTCTTGTTTAATAATAAAAACACTTACATTGTTTAAAAAAATGATCTTAGAGGGCGCCTGCATGCCTTAGGGGGGCGCCTGATAGGGTGGGTGCCTGATAGGGTGGGCGCCGGCGGGGTTTCCCGCATCCCAACCTATGGCCAGTCCGCCACTGTACGTGCGGTGGATTTAATCGACAGAATTAGGTTATTTCACAATCACTATCTGTTCAGAAAAAATTCACTTATCGTCTGCTACCGCAAATAGTGGGTATCCTGAATGCATTAATAATATGTAATATCATTTGGCCGGCCAAGAATTGATTTTGTGGCTGACTTTGCACAGTTAACCTGGGTTAACCGTTCGAACATTTGGCCACATGGCTGATTGGAATTTGTTAAACTTTTGAACGATTTAGACGCCATGCCCTAGACGCATGATCTTGTTGGCTCATCAGAGTGACCGGATGGGTTGCACCAAAAAACCGGGACACTCAGAAATTTTTCATGTTACCACTGTTTCTATTTGCTGGAGGGAGGGGGTGGCTAGAGAACACAAGAAACAATGGGCGCCAAACATTGTTGAGGTCACTACTTTATTGGCTTCACCACACTACAATCAACTACACTACATCATCTGAACCGGTCAACCTCACGTCCGCGCTGGATGATACACGACGAGTAACTACATTGAGTGAATACACTATGTGGCTACCGCGCAGCCACATACGCGCCGACATACGTCCGTTCGGGGCGAAGTGGGAAGAATAACTGGGGGAGTAGACGCGCAACAGTCGACGAGAGGGGCCTCGACGTCCCTCAAGTGGCGCCCTCGATTGGAGACGAGCCGAAAACCAAACATACCGCCCGCCTCGTTCCTTGAACGATTGTATGCAAGCCGCCCGCCGTAAGGCCGAATTTCCACGCTCTGATTCGACTGAAGTCGCTGATGACGTCGCTTCGCGTTTAACAACACGCGCTCATTTATTCTGACTTGACGGTCATGAGAGGCACCTACCCGGTAAGAAGGCTTGCATTAAAAAGTATTGGAAAATTTTATGTACCCAGTGGTAACGTAACAAATATTGAATACTTCTGGATCCCCTTTCTGTCCTCCCGTTTTGAATCTCCACAACAGTAGAAGTTAACTCTTAAATTGTAACCCTTTCTATACCCAGCGGCGATGATATTTTTCCGAATAATTTTGGATACCGCGAAGCAACCGCGAAATATAAAAATTTCAATCTTTTTTTCGAATTTTCTGTTTTTCGAATAATAATGAAGTCAAAAGCTTTTTAAAATATAGCATCGGTCATTTTACGACGTCAGGATTAATTTCCACACAGATGGCTATGGTGAAAAATAATTTTTTGAATTTTTTATCATCATTTTATATTTTTGTAATTGATAATATTTAAACAAAGCCAATATTTTACGATAAAGAGATGTATTTTTGTGAATAACCCTACTAGATTTTGCAAATTTCTTGCTTTTGGAGCGCGTTCTAATGTTTCAAACGACAATTGTCTTTTTAGTTTATTTGAGGTTACGTTTAGCAGTTCCGATTGGCTTTGAAAGGTATTGCAATCTTATTATTTTCGCCGCCTAATGAGGATTAAAAAACGAAGGACAGAAAAGGCATTCTTAGGGATTCCAAATTTCTAATACTTTTTAATGCAAGGCTTCTTACCGGGTACTGGTGCGTGGGCCCCATGCCGCTTAGCAACCCCGGCTTATGCCGTGCTAAACTCAAAGGAAACCCACAAAAACCTTTGAGAAAGTTGCAAGTCGATTAATGTCAATTACAATCTTCAACCTTGTGTCTCGTAGTAGTATTCGTATGATTTAGTTTCGCATTAGAGTGACGGGCGCGATCCAACCGCAGGGATCAAACAATTTCACAAGGGTGTCGAAAATGATGCGCTTGGTCGGACTATGCGAGTCAATCTCGGGGGAGTCAGATGGACTCAATCACTCCGCGGATTCCAGTAAACGCCGAGCTCGTTGGTGATGCCATCACTGCAAAGTTGAAGTCAGGTCGGGCGAAGACGGTCTTCTTCTGCCAAATCGGCTAGTAGCTCCAGTCAATTGGCTATCCATTTGTGGAGAGGAACTCCGCCGATAAGTTGCTCCTGTAGCTGCCTCGCTTCTCAAAGGCTATTGCATTCCGTCGATAGGTCGTAGACAAAGCGATCTTTGAAGAGAATTGGGGCAGTTGTCAGAGCCGACTGTCGGTAGTGTACGACTGGGTTATTCTCACGGGCACTCAATACAATGCGTTGCCGATCGATGTCTTGTTCGTTCACCGCAATCTGCCGATGCATCAGACAGAATTCAACCCCGCAATCACGCCTGTGGCGTCTCCATCGAATTAGTCCGTGGCTTGACTTGATTTGCAATTTGGGCCCAGCATGAAGTGTGTCATTGAGACTGTAGCCAGTAGACGTAGGTCTAGATGCATTGAAGATTACTCTCAGGCGGCGATGATGATCTCCCCGTTGCCATGCTCCATGATGTGGCATGTAGTAAGTTGGGCGAGCATTCGCGCGCAGCTCGGTCTGCAGGAACAAAGGGCAAACGTCGGCTCGATGGTGGAAGATCGACAGCTCAAAAATGGCGGAACCGTGGGTCGGCGAGATTCAGTCCTTGCCATTTGTTGTCTTCCTTGGAACTGTTGAGCAGGCAATTATTGCTGAAGAGACAAGTGTCGCGACAAGTGCCCCTGAGGACTAATTTGCTGCGATTTCTGCTGAGCCATCGGTGGACCAGTCATCAGTTGTTCTTGTTATGAAGCAAGAGGCTGTTGCTGAGTCGTTAGCTAAATCTGAGTGATCCGGGAGTAACTCTACTGAGGCGACGCCTTCAGTGTCTGCTGCTGAATTTGATGTTGATTCCGAAGAGTGAAATTCTGCGACTGCTGCTGCTGTCCTATCCGGACATTCATCTGTTGGTTGACCTGTTGATTCACATGTTGGTTGATCTGGTCAGACTGTTGATTCGGTCGATTAGGCTGTTGATTCATCTGCTCTGCAGCTCCTGCATCTGACTCTGCAGGGGACTCTTCATCTGCATGATACTATCAGCCGAAGGCCCAGTTGCAAAAACCTCCAATTGTCGTCCAAGCTCTTCGAGAATGAAAGCGCTGTGTCAGCGCCCATTGATTCTCCGATGTTGTGAATGAACGGGCATGTGGTATGCCTGATTGTTGAGGGGTTGCTGAATGACTTGTACTGCCTGTGGCTGAGCAGCCATCGTTATAGTTGTTGTTCCACCATGTGTGGATCCGACGTTGGGTAGTCCATTGGCCGGCTGCTATTGTTCTTGGGCTGACTGCTGCTGAACCTGCGTCGGTGCTCGTAGATTTGAGTGCGGGCGTTGACGGTAGCACTCTCGATGTCTGCATAGAAGTTGCTCCCTCATGGTCCGCATCTGGAAGCTGATGGGTGAGTCCTATACGATTCTCCTTGAACGCCGGTGCCTAGGTGTCCAATCAGCTGCGGGCTTGTCCAGGATTGTTGTGGCACATCGTCGCTGCACGTCACTCAGCTCGACAATTGATGAAGCATTGACAGTAGGGTCGAATGCCGCCCGCCAAATGCGCCATAATCAATGAACAAAGGAAGAAAAGGCTGGGGCGTATGTGCAACACGTGTGTGCTTGCATAGAAGTATAAAAATGGTGAATGTAAGAGGCTAATTAACAAAGACAGTGATGAGAGGATTTTCCAAGAATGTGGTAAGGAGGAAACGCTGTTTGACAAGTGAAAAGAAATTTGTTTGGATGGTTGGATCATGTTGAGAGAATGAAGCGAGAACGACTAACGAAACATGTGTATTCAAGTCAAGAGAATGGCAGCGTATCCAGAGGCAGATCGCAGAAAGAATGGTGGAAATAAGTAAATGAGACTCTACGTCGACAAGATATCAAAGCCATAGAAACACAAGAGCGTGCCTGAGAAGATGTATGGATTTCGAAGAGGCGGAAGCTGTGTGCCAGAAAAAGGATGTGTGGAGAGAAATGATTACGAACTGTGTGACGAAAAGTTTTAGTTGTGTGATTGACGCCTGAAATGAATGATCTTGGATACTAATGTGGCCTCGTGAAGAGCTTTGCTTATTGAACGTGATGGCAGCAAAGAGTGTCAATCTTACTATGGAATGATCAGTCAGTTTGTGTATTTCTGTGTGAACCGTGAGGCATGATGATTTTGAAGCTCTTCGTTTGAAGTTATTGCTAGCGAGATTGATCAGCAATTGCGAGTTACACTGTTTCTAATTTTATTATAATAATAAAAATGGTGAATGACCAACACAGAAATAATATATGACTATGAATGAGACGCGAAATATGGTATACCAAATCGAAATTATACATCTACATAAACTTGTCCATAAAGAATAAAATGTGTAATGATACAATAATCTACAATATGCATATACCTCCATGACACTTGTAATGTACATAGAACGCACATATCCCACAATAAATGTCTCGATAGTAGCACTATAATTTCTTTAAGAAAGAAAGAGATAGAGGCATGCATGGGCGAATTTTCGACCGAAACCAAACCAACGAAAGAAGATCCAATTATGAATATGAATAGATACATGATATTTCAAGCATAGAAATGAACATCCACATAAAGCGATCCATGAAATGTGAGTATATAGTGAGACAGCAATATACGACCTATATGACGTCTATATATGCACACATGTCCCTACAATATACACATACCCCTGGGTAAATATCTAAATGGTGAGGTTATAATTTCTTTAAGAAGGAAGCAGATATAGGTATGCATAGGAGAATTCTCGACCGCGTGTGATCGAGGGAGTGAGAGTTCAGCAGAGGTATGCGTGGGAGGATTCTCGACCGCGAGTGGTCGAGAGGGAGAGATGTGCGTGCAGCACAAATTCGACTGCCTCTCTCACATTCCCCGTGAGATGAGGAAAGTTCTCGACCGCGAGTGGGAGATTGTTCGAGAGCTAGAGGGAGGGAGAGAGAGAGTACTAAGATGTACTAAGATGCTACAAATGTTGTAAATTTGGACATAAAGCTAGTGATTGCAATGGGGAAGAAGTGTGTTGTTACTGCGCTGGAAAGCATTCTCAAAGGGATTGTCAGATTATAAATAATTAAAAATGTGTAAACTGCGTGAGAAATAGAGGACAGAGTATAAGTAATAATGACGATCAGTTTGAATACAAATTCAGACAGATGTGTGGAAATAATAACAAAGGCTTTAGATGAATGGGTACCTGATGTAACGAAGGATATTAAAGAAAACCTAGTTGAAAAGAAATGGTTTACACGTAATATATACGACGAAATGAAAAAAGAGATAATTTATATTTTCTTGCCAAAAATCGAAAAGTGTAGAAGATCGGGCGAATTATAAAAGTTGCAGAAATCACGTAGTCGCATTAATAAGAAAACAAAAGAGCATATAATGAAATTAGATCAGCTGAAAGCAAATTTAACCATAGAGGAATGTGGAAAATAGTCCAAGAGTTTGTTAAAGCACAGTCGAAAATATTAGAGATAAGTTGACATTTGTAGATGCTGAATAGAAAAGTGAGCAAGAGATTGCGGAAATTTCACTAGATACTGCATAGAAAGTGCTCAAGAAATTATTGAATCAATACGTAACAATAACATAAGTAATTCTGTGAACGTAAATTTAACAAGTTATGAAATAAATCATTTGAACAAAGAAACACAGCAGATCTTGATGAAACAATAAGTAAGATGGAAGATAAGGGAGGGGGCGAGAATGGAATAAATGCATCTATATTAATAAAACGCTATATACAATTCCAATTGTCACAATAGTCACATTAAGACTACTAAAAACAATAGAATAAATAAGAGAGGAGTAAGAGGGAAGAGGAGGTAGTGAAGTATCTGCAGCGCGTTTTGCGTGCGTAGAAGTATAGAAATGGCGAATTATTAATAAAGTAATATATAAGTCCGAATATGATATGTGATGTGCGATATGCGACATGAGGAATGCTCTCGACCGTGAGTGGCAGATTGCGCGGGAGAGAGACAGAGATAGCTGTGCGTAGGACAGATTCGATCGCCTCTCCCGCGATATGAGTGATGCTCCCGACCGTGAGTGGGAGATTGTTCGGGAGAGAGGCAGAGATCTGTGCGTAAAACAGATTCGACCGCCTCTCCCGCGATATGAGTGATGCTCTCGACCGTGAGTGGGAGATTGTTCGGGAGAGAGGCAGAGATCTGCGCGTAAAACAGATTCGACCGCCTCTCCCGCGATATGAGTGATGCTCTCGACCGTGAGTGGGCGATTGTTCGGGAGAGAGGCCGAGATCCGTGCGTAAAACAGATTCGACCGCCTCTCCCGCGATATGAGTGATGCTCTCGACCGCGAGTGGGAGATTCTTCGTAATGAAGACGACTGCCGTCGACTTACGCTTGATGGATCCTGGCCTCCGCTTCCACTGTCGGCTAGCCGAGCTGCTCAGGCGGCAGCGCGTCGGACTTGTAGTCGGAAAGCTGCGGGCTCGACTCTCGCTGACGACACCCGATGACTCCTGGCTTCCGCCTCCCCCGACGCCACGATCACCTCCCTGTCGTAGCTGCATCCGGCTCGAAGGACCAATGTTTCTATTTTCTGGAGGGAGGGGGTGGCTGGAGAACACAAGAAACAATGGGCGCCAAACATTGTTGAGGTCACTACTTTATTGGCTTCACCACACTACAATCAACTACACTACATCATCTGAACCGGTCAACCTCACGTCCGCGTTGGATGATACACGACGAGTAACTACATTGAGTGAATACACTATGTGGCTACCGCGCAGCCACATACGCGCCGACATACGTCCGTTCGGGGCGAAGTGGGAAGAATAACTGGGGGAGTAGACGCGCAACAGTCGACGAGAGGGGCCTCGACGTCCCTCAAGTGGCGCCCTCGATTGGAGACGAGCCGAAAACCAAACACCACTAAAAAAAAGGGTCACCAAAAATTGTTTATAGGCACATTACATTAAAGGCACAATTATCAATAGTATAATAGCTATACTTTTATTCCAAAATGCAGAATTAACAACAATTGACAATCATCTTTTTTGCGCTCAATAGATCTATATGATTTTTACGAAAAACTGGGACAAACCGGGATTTTTACGAAAAACCGGGACATTTCAATTGAAAACCGGGACGCCCCAACTTGAGGTCGAAAACCGGGACATGTCCCAGTAAACCGGGACGTCTGGTTGAATTTGAAACGAGAAAGAGAGATAGAAATATGAGGGGTATAAAAAATAGAAATGCTTCATTATATGAAGAAAAACTGGCCAAAGCAATGAACAAATTGTTGGTGATGGCACAACCATGAACTAATTTTGGGAAAGAGCAGAAACAAATCTTGTAGAAGGAAAACTAGCAGTAGGACTTCAAATAAAGTTAGAACAGGTAATCCAATCAGACTGGGCCAGGATACACTAATCAAGTTATTGCGCAGTTTATATAAATACATAAAAACAGGAAATAGAAGTTGGAAATAAAGGGTTCAAAGACGTGTTATGTAGGTTCTGTAGGGTAGAGAAGAAAATTTAGCCCAAATCCTAACATGCGACAATTGAATTAGAAAAATGGCTTGAAAATTGCGCAGAAATAGAATTAGATTGGAAACTCCGTAAAATCCTTAAGAAAGAGCCGAATTTAATGGTACTGTGACGGTATAAGAGAGTATTTGAATCCAATGTAAAGTTAAACTTAATCAGTGGCGAATTTTCCATATAGGCTACAGAGTGTGTAGCCTAGGGCGCCAATGTAGTTGGGGGGGGGCCCCCAGAACTGTCGTGCGATGAATTTTGAAAAATGTCAGATTTTTTCTACACAGATGCAGCTTGAGCGTGGTGGAAAAAATTGTCATAAAAAGTGACTGAAAATATTAATTTTTTTATGCTTATAATACTTCTTACAGTAATTCTCATAATTACAAAATATTTCTCAAATATTTAAATCAGTATGATTATATAAATGAATATTTTATCCTTAACATTCTCGAACTATTAATTTATGAAATAATATGAAAATGAAATCGGCTTGTCCAGAGAAACGCGTATGCATTATTTTCGTTTATTTGACAATGCAACCTTCTTTTAAATTCTTGGTTAAAAAATATTGGTATAACAAAATAGTTATAACAAATACACAGTTGTAAGAAAATATAATCTTTGTTCAAGAGAAAGGTTTGAGTTTCGTGGTAGCTTATTCTTTAATACTTGTTATTTGTAACATACATTATATTGCATATATTGAAAGAAATTTTATTACTATAATGTTTCATTTTTAATTCTTAAAGTTGCAATTTTTCCTTGGTTTTGCATATATCATCATTCTTATTGCTATTTTTCATTATACTTACAAACCAATTATTTATGTATGAAAAGTTAAGTAAATATTCTTTCATGTATTATAGGATAATAATTACCTACCCTGTTTCTCAATTTTTGTATTTCTATCAACAGAAAATTTTCAAAATCATGCCAGTTCCTTACTAAAGGATGGTTTCGTTTAAAAGAAATAATGTCACTGATCACTGTTGTTTTATCTTTACTTTATTTCCATTTTGTAAATTTCAATTATAATAAAAAAATTTTATTATCATCTACATAGCATTCATTTACTTTTTTATATATAAATAAAGTTTGATGACCAAACACGGTGTTGACCCTTGATCCAGATTAAGTTCACTTTCCCTATATAAAAATCTATACGTGTTTGAATTAGATACTAAAATTTTGAGATCATTTTTTTGGGAAAATATTAACTTTTTTGGGTCGGACAACCATTTTTTTAAATCGATATTTTGGAAGTTTCTATATGCTATAAAGTTTTCATAGAAATATATTTATGTCAAAATTGTCACCACAATGTGCACTGGCTTTAACTTTTATTTTTTTTTTAACATAACGATTGTTTTATTTAAATTTTAATAGCATTTTTGTGATTCATAGCTTTATAATTAATTTATTTTTATCTACCGTTTAAATTTATGTGTTACGCAGAATGCAAAATGGATTGAACGACATTAACAGAAGATGTTGATGTTAAAGGTGAACTGTTATTCTGAAATAGGCCCACTGCATGTGTTGAAATAAATCCCTGGAAGTTAATAGTAGTTAATTTTTTGTAGAAGAATTTCGAATAGTTTATGTAACTTGTAATATTGTTATTTTCAACAAAATTAACCGTTAATTTAATTAATAAAAAGTTTACAGCCATTTTGCCCACCACATCTCACTATGATTTTCCCATCAATTTTGGCCCACTAAACACGGAAATCACACTCAACAAATTTTTTATTGAAGCGTTTTCGAGATATCAATGTTGGCTGATATTTGCGATTTCTATTCTTTCCAGGACGATATGTGAATTTTCGACCTCGATTTTTGCCAAAAAATACAACTTTGCCAATAGAAAGGGGTAGAGGATTCAGTTGCCTTTAATTTGAGTGATCGTTTAGAGAAATCGGGCAATTAGAACTCGAGATCGGTCAGAACAACTCTGAAAATTGGGGGAAAAAATGTTGAAAATTGATATCTCGAAAACGCTTTCATACAAAAAAAATTTTGTGTGATTTTCGTGCTTAGTGAACCAAAATACATAACAAAAATCATATGAAGATGTGGTGGGCAGAAAAAAAAATTAATTTTGTAAACTATTGTAATCGTTAGCTTGATCAATTATTATTGAATCATATTATATTGACCTGTAAAATCAAAAAACTTAACAGGTATAACCAGGAAAAAACCGAGAATATTTTCCCCGAGAAAAATTATACTTTATAATTTTTCATGTTTATGTATCACTTTGATTCTAGCAAATGCATGGCAAGCAAAATATAGTACATATACCTTTCTTCTAGAGAGCATCAATGAGGCTTTCGACTTTTTATTTTTTTATCATTAAAATTTTTGTTTAAAGTGAATAAAAAATATATAAATAAAGTAAACAATATAACACTTCGCTAAAGGAAAAAGTCTTAAAGTAATTAAAAAACATGCTTCATCGTTACCTGATTGATTGAGTGTAATTAAATTTGCTAAAGGGACTAAGAAACAAATAGCTGTTTTGGTTGATAAGACTTTTTGTGAATTTAAATACTTATATAATAGTTTTTCCGGAAAGATTAAAATTATTTCGCTCAACGCAATTTTAATTTAAGTAAATAATTTACAGATTAAATAAATTGGTTTAGGCGCGAGTAAACTCTTTGCTTAAACGCAAATTCACGGTTCCGATATTTTAACCAGAATTGTGTTCAAATTGTGTTTTTACTAAACTGATTTCAATCGATTCAATATAGCTTTATGAAAGGAAGTACATATTTCAATTGTTTGAAACCATTTTTATGTAAAAATGTGGAATTTTGTTACTTTTTCAAGTAGTCTTTCATTATTAACAGTTATTAAATATTATGTAATGTACCTTGGGAACTAAAAATCATTATAAATTTTTCTTTTGCAATTATAAAAATGAATGTAAAAATGTGTAATTGTATAATGGGAATTTAGTTACTATTATTCCTCAATTATGTACGTGAAAAAATTTAACTTTGTGCATATAAAAGTTGATTTTATACAAATAAAATTGTAATAAAGATATTAACTTTCTCACTTTTTAATACGGGGTTTTAACCTGACTTGCATGGAACTAACGTAAATAAAATAACTGTTGAATAACTTGTCCTTATAAAATTGAGATTTACTCAAATGAAGAGAAATAATTCTTCAATCATAATTGGTTCTTTTTTAAATCCCTCTGCAAATACTTCAGAAAAGTTTCAGCATATAGCTAACTTATTTTTAACAAGACTCAGGCACAAGTGGCTGCAATGGAGTTGAAAAAAAAATTTCTTTAAACTGTCAACGATTCTTATTGTACTTTTAATGATCTTGTGCATTGTAGATACTTATAATACTTCCTACAGTAATAAAGTATGATTATATAAATAAATATTTCATTCTTGACATTCTCAATTACATAATTTGCTCTGTGAATAAAAATGTAAGGAATTTTTATTGAAATAAATATTCTTGAACGTGTTATTTAAATAAACAACACGGGATTTCTAAACAAAAAAAGATGATTTCTCAACCGAAAATCTAATAGTTGGTATTTTAACCAAGAGAATATTTTATTTATTTATAGCTTGTGAGTAGAGTTCAACTTTGTAAAGCATGGAAATATCTTCAGTTAGAGGAAATGCTGATATATTCCCCAGTTAATCAATGCGAAATTATGAAAATAATTTGGAGGGATAAATATCCAATTTGCAGCATTGATTTTAATTTTTAATAAAAACAGTTGAATTAAACAAAAAAGTACGAATTGTCAACGAAAAACTTAATAGTTGAATTCAACCAAAAAAGACAAATTTTTAGCAAAATAATTAAATTTTTAACCAAAACGGAATACTTCTAACTAATCATTGTATAATTAACCAAACAGTAGAATTTCCATTCCAAAAAGGCGAATTATCTCCAAAACTACAAATTATCTACAAAAATTGAATTTTTAACATAAAATTTTGTTTTTAAAAAAAATGGTTGAGTTTGCATCTAAAAACTAAATTTTCAATGAAAATTTTAAGTTAAAATTTAAATTAAAAATTTAATTTTTATTTCAATTAATTTTTCAACCAAAGAGATGAAAACTTATAAAATAACTTTTTAACAAAGTAGTTCAACTTTCAACCAAGTAACTGAATTCTCAAAGAAAAATTGAATAGCTGATATTTAAATGATTTTCTACGCAATAGTTGCAGTTGTAACCAAACAAAAAATTAAATTTCTACCGAAAGAGAGGATTTTTTCACAAAAGGTATGAATATTCAACCAAATAGTTGAATCTTCAACAACAAAATTAATTTTGTTAAAAAAAAATGTCAACAAAATACATACATTTTATATACAAAATAGTTAAATTTTGAACTAAAAAATACAAATTTTCAACCAAAACATATTCATTTTCTACAAGAAACTTAAATTTTCTACCGAAAAAAGTCTAAATTTCTGCGAAAAGGGATGCATTTTTAAATCAAAAAGACGAATTTTCAATGAAGCAGTTGTATCTCAAATTAAGGAAGATTTGTCAGTCAAGAAAAAAAATTCAACTAGATTGTTGAATTTTCAAGTCAAAAAGATACATTTTCTACAAAACAGTGGAATTTTCAACCCGGAATCATTCATTTTCAACGGAAAAGTTAATTTGCAACCAAATAGTTGAATTTTTTTACCGAATTAGTGAATTTTCAAGCAAAAAAGAGAAATGTTCTACAAAATAGTCCAATTTTCAACCCGAAAATATGAATTTAAAAAAAAAGTTAATTTTCAACGAAATAGTTTAATTTCCTACCAAACTCTTAAAATTTCAAGCCAGAAAGACGAATATATTCAAGAAAACTGTTGAATTTTTACCCCAAATATATGGATTTTCAAAAAAAAAGGCAATTTTAAAAGTTCTTTTTTAATTAAGGCCAAACCATTTTTAGCTCAATTTCTTAAAAGAAACCTTTTTATTGAATTTTTTATTATAAAGACTGTTTGAAATATTAGAAATATAAGAAATGTATAAATTTTTGGATTGTTACTTTTCCTATTAGGAAAATGTAATAATCGAAATAGATTGGTAAATAATCAACCACAAATAATTTTCAAGCAAAAAAGACGAATTTTTAGAAGACAGTTGAAATTTGATGATCATCCTGAAAAGTTGAATTTTTAACAAATAGATCGTTTTCAAACAATAAAGATGAATTTTTAACCAAACACTTAAAAAAATAAATAAACTTATTTCTAACCAAACAGTTGTATTTGCATTTAAATAGTTAGAATTTAATTTTCAACCTATAAAGACGAATTTTCAGTCGAATGGTCGAATTTCCAAAAGAACTTGCCAGTTACGGCATTGTCTAGACCTTCTCCAATCTAGACGGTCTTCTCGGGCCCTAAACGGGTGCTGACTAGCCCGCCATGATAAAATTTTTTATAAGTATCAAACCAAAATATTTTGTTGTACATTTCGAAACAAGGCAGAATGTTTAAAAACACCAATGGTGAAAAATAAAGATAAAAAATGAAATTTTCCCCCATCATTTAGTCAGTCTTTTCGGGCCCTCATCGGGTGCTGGCTAGTCTATCAGGACCAACAAATTTTTTAACTTGTAAATCCAAATATTTTTTTGCACATTCCAAAAAATATCCACGGTGTTTAAAATTATAAAAAATAAAATAGCGCTACATTAGCTTGTTCAGTCTAGCGTTTGATCATAGAAAAACGTTTCACTTCTACTCAGCGCCATAAGAGACCCTCTTGACAGCGCCATATTAGCGGTCAAGACGGACTCTACTGGCCCTGAACAGTTCCCCGATAATTATCTACACGGGAAATTGGTGCATAGACCTTTTGAAATTAAAAGTCAAGCCATCGACAACTGTAATTTGGTGATTGTGAATTCTTTTCTGTTAAAGCTCCTTCGGATTTAACGAACACATTCTCATCACGCATCTCGTGCTTCGCACTCGATAAAAATTTTTCTGAAATGCTAACTTTTCTATATTATATTCAACTCTATTATACTATTATAAATGTATATTATATTAATTTCTGTACCTCTTTCCGGCAATGTTTACTCATATGCTGCAAAATGTAGAACAAATTTTACTTTTCATGATTACTTTAATATTTGTTCCTTTTACTTGGCATTTATCGTTATTCGCAGCAACCCTGAAAAATGTATCATTTGAATAAATGTATATTATTACACTTCGTAATGTGCATTGATATTAAAATATACGTATTTTCAGTGTCTTGTTTTTATAATGTAAAAAAGAACGCATCCTATAAAAATAGGTCAAAAACAAATTTTTCGATCTATTCGAGGCGAATAACTTCGTTATTGAAAATTGTATTGTACCTTGTGTAATTTTTCAAAAAATCATGCATGAGACAAAAACTACGCGTCCTATCAAAGAATCATTCATACAAAATTTAATTAATTTTTTTCATACCTTGTGCAGATGTTGCAAAAATGTATTTTTTTTCTTTTAATTTTATTTTTTACGATTGAAACAAAAACTAGGATCCTATCAGAAGAGAGATCTTTTTCAGATAAATAATTTTTATCTATAAATTTTTTCTTACAATCAATCCAATCGGCTAATTCCACAGAAATAAAATTAATCTTGTCTCGATTAGCGAAACTCATTTCCACATAAAAACCAATACCTTTTCATTGAGATGAGAATGTGAAAAATTACTCTATAAATAAGGACCACCCTATTATTTATTACCTTTATGAAATTCAATCTCCAATGAGACATTTTAATTCCTTTAGTTTCATCAAGCCACTTTCATTCTAAATTAAATCTTTTAATTAAATTCGATAATTGACTGACTATAATTCTTTCCCAATTTGGTGATGATTTCAGCATTTCAGTAGCGTCTTATGTAAAGACGAGATCTTAGTATCGACAAGATGGGATAATTTGCTACTTGTATGCTGTATGGAATGCGTATTAAGTGAACGAATGTAAGCAGCAGGTTTGGAATGAAACAAGAAAAACTTGCACTCCTTTAATCCAAAAATGAGCGGAACAAGGGCAACGAGGTGAATGAAATAAAGGAGAAGGACAATTTTGTCTCTTGAGTACCTACCTATTTGCTGATTAAATTCATATCACCTCTCTACATAGGTTACGCTAGAAAAAAGTTCCATGTTGCAAAAAATTTCACTTCGTTACCTCTATATTCGCGAATGTAGAAAATATAATAATATGAAAAAACCATTCTTACTCTCTAAAAATATATTAACGTGAACATGGAATAATACAAACAATTTCTCCTGTGGGTTTTATTTTATTTTGCTGAAGTCGGTTGCGACCTAATTTAAAAAATTGTTAGTACCCTACCATATTAGTGTAATTCATTAGTGTGGTCCAAAAAAGCATTGCAATTTTTTTAGAATTTTCATACATATTGCCCCCAAATTTGTTTAAATAAAAAAAATGCGTTTAAAAAAAAAAGATATTTTTGCGATTTTAAATAGAAATTTTTTCTAATACATAAAATACTACTTGTTACTGATAATGAGATGTTTAAATAAATTGTTTAAACAGTTTGTTCTTGCTTCAACTTTTCAGTTAAAGTGAGACAATAATCAATTGAATTCAACAGAAATAATTGATTAAAAAATTCATCATTATTTATAATAATTATCTCTTAGAATAATACTAGAAATTTGCGGCTTTTGTAAAATTTTCCAATTTTCGTCCACTTTTTAGTTAAAGTGAAGTAATGATGAATTCATGTTGACGAACACAATTGTACAAACAATTTATTATTATTTTTAATAATATTCTCTTTGAATAATGTTTGAAAGTTGCGGTTTTTCTGAAATTGCAAACTTTATGTCCACTTTTTACTGAGTAAGGTGATAATTAATGCAAGTTAACAAACATAATTGTTTAAACAATTTATTATCGTTTTTAACTATCTTCTCTTAGATAATTGGTAGAAAGTTGCGGCGTTTTCTGAATTAAAATAGATATTTGAAATATTCTTTAAATTTTGTATATGGATCATATTGAATGTCAATTTTTCTTAAAGTATTTACTGAGAGCCTTTTTGTTTAAATTAATATTAGTATTAATATTTATTATTTGTTCCTAACTAAAAAGTGAAAAAAGCTGAAAATTTCAGAAAACCCCACAGCTTTCTGGCATTACTCTAAGATAGTTATACACAATAATAAATTGTTTAAACAATTGTGTTTGTTAATTTGCATTAATTAAGGTAATATCTATACGTCCAGAGACAAGCTACGCCCCTTTCACTTTTCCATCTCCCCCTTCCCCTTGACATGTCCGTACGTTTAGACTCGGCCGTGTGATAAACGTAGATAAAGGTAGGGACTGTTAAAAATTTGCAGAAAAACAGCAAGTATCTAGCATTACTATGATAGAGAATAGTTATGAACAATAATAATTTGTTTAAACAATTATGTTTGTTAAATTGCATTGATTATTACCTCGCTCTGAGTGGAAAGTGGACGAAGAGTTGAATATTTAAGAAAAACCGCAACTTTCTAGCATTTATCAAAGAGATTATTATTAAAAATAAGAATAATTTGTTTCAACGATTATGTTTGTCAACTTTAATTAATTATTACCTCACTATAATAGAAAAGTGGACAAAAAGGGGAAATTTTTTGAAAAAACTGCAACTTGCTAGCATCATTCTAAGAGAATAATGTGATAAATAATAGTAAATGGTTTAAACCATTATTTGTATTAAATTTAATTTATCATTGCCTCGCTCTAACAGAAAAGTTGAAGACAAGTTAAAAATTCGGAAAAACCACGTCTTTCTAACTCTATTCAGAGAGAAAAATGCTATAAAGAATAATAAATTGTTTAAATATTTCATTTTATTTCAAAAAGTAAGTTTTGAACCGTATTCTATGGCTAATTGTGAAGAGAAAAGTTGAGTTTCAACTCGATACACCTAATATTGACGATTCTGTATAATATTTACAAAAACGTCCATTTTTCTTATGGGAAACACGTGTTAAAATTTCCGGGATTTGTGGCTCCTCTAAAATATTATTTCGTTCAACTTTGTTACCCACGCTATAAAAAAATGTTAAATAAATTTCTTGTTTGCAGATTTTTTTAATTTTCTTGAGTTTAAATTTTTTTACATTCCTGGAGGTCAAAAAAGTCTTCGCAATTTTTAGCGGACTTGAATCCATCATTTTCTAAGAGATAATTCCTATTTAATTCACCTCTGTTTTCAGAAAAAAATTCTTAACACGTGTAAATAGGAGAAGAATTTTTTCGAGTATGTGATAACCTGTAATAAAAGAAATTGTAAATAAAGTAAGTATTTAAACTTGTAGCTTAAAATTTTTCTGAGCATGTATGAGGTTTTAAGTATAAAAAAATACACTAGAAAAAATCGAGAATGTCCAGAAATCGAAATTTCAATTGCAGAGAATATTCAAACTTTGGAATTTGGTACTTAATAAAACATTGTTTCTAGTGTATTTCTATGTTAAATGTCCACAAATGCTGAGAACAATTTTGAAACCATAAGGGATAAAGATAATTGCATTAAATACAAAAAACGGAATTTAAAAAATTCGCTGTATTTCCAATTTCGATTCCTGGATCTTGGCCATTTTTTCCCCTAGTTAAGTGCATTTTCATCACGGAAAAGTTTTCAAGTGCCTGAAAAAATGCTTGTCTTCTTTACAAGGGGATTAGATTTTTTTCTGAAACAGGGAAGAATTAAATAGGAATTATCTCTTGGAAATGATTGATTAAAATCCGCAAAAAAATGGAAAGACTTTTTTGTCCTCTAGGAATGTAAGAAAAAATTGAAACACAAGAAAAATTATTAAAAGCTCTGCAAACAAGAAATTTTTTAAAGATTTTTTTCGAGCGCGGGTATCCAAGCTGCATATCTTTAGATTCCAAATTAATAATAATTTTTTACGATCTAAATACCTTAACGTGCATCATAGAATACAGAAAATGAATTGAATAATTAATACAGAATTGAAATATTGAAATATTGAATAATAATACATAATTGAATCAAATCAGACGTATTAATAGTCGGTGTGGTACACCTAAAATATGCCTGAATTGTTAATAAGACATGAAACTTGGGATTTGATCTTTTTGACCTGAAAAAAGTTTTAGGATAGGATACCAAAACATTTTTTTAAACTACCAATTTTTTTCAAGTCCGGTATTTTTTTAAATAATGAACATAATTGACTTTTTTCTTTTTATTATTCTAGAGGGTTCCCTAAATTTTCTATACACGGAAAGTTCTGCGGCTGTTTTTCTGAAAAACAGACATTTTAGTTATTTTTTTGGAAAATATGCAATTAAAAATTATATGTTTTCAAATATTTCCTAAACTATGTATAGGGTATTGCTTTCATGTGAATTCATCCAGATAGGAATGTTAGTGACGTTTATTCTCTGTAAAATCCAGAATCTGGGCCTTAATCCTCAATTTCGGAATACTAAACATTTTATCTCAATAAATGGACTTCAAATCCAAACAAATTTGTAATAGAATATAAAGTGTATTTAAAGTGAATAGTGTAGAATCCAAATTCAAATAATGTAGTTTTAATACAAATCTTACCCTGAAAATAAGGATAAATGTAATTATGTAAGGGATTTCAAAATATTTTTAAGTTATAATTTTAGTTTCTACAATACAGAAACAGTCCTATCTTACTTTCTTTTAAAAAAACAGGCTCAAAATAATACTCAAAGTATTTAAAACTTTTTTAACAATTTAAAAAATATAAAATGATTTTTTATTTACTTTTCTACTCAACAGGAAACTAAAATTACAGTAAGTGCCTGCTTATAGTGAAAAGAACATACAAAAATTAAAAATTTATTTCTATATTTTATTTGTAAATCTGTAGTATTATGTCCATAACGAGCATACATGTCAGTACATGATTAAGGTCCAAATTCTAGATTTTGAAGAAAATAAATGAGACTAACATTCCTATCTGGACAAATTCACACAGAAACAACACCCCATACATGGTTTAAATCTTATTTGAAAAAAAGTAACTTTTAAAATTATACAAAAAAAATGTTCCTAAAAAAAAGTAAAAACACCAAAACAATGCAATTAATTTTCTCTCTATCTGAGGATTATAACCAAGTGACTTTTGAGTTTTTTCAAACTTCTTTTCGGATTTGGAAAATTTGGGGAACCCCATCACAATAATAAAAATGAAAAAATATTGAAAATTATTGAAAAATACCAGATTAAAAAAATGCCCGTTTTTCCTGGAAACAAAATTTTCAAATATAATTTGAGCCTATTTTGGATCATTTCCGTTGTACCACACCGGAAATAGGGGCATTATTTTGGAATTGACCTTACCTAAAAAAACCACGTTTTCAGATCGGACGATATTTATTGCAAAAATAAGAAGAAATCTAACAAATTCCCGGGTTTCAAAAAAATACCGGCTATTCCAAGCTTTCCTGATCAGTTGGCACCCTAAAATTACATATTCTAAAACCATGCTTTATAAATAAAAAAAAAAACGTGGATCTGGACTTTGAAAAAAGTAAATTATTTACATTCTGATTAAATCCGGCCTCAAATCAGAGCTGAATCCATACGTATAGAAAGAATAATGACTCCTGCTACTTTTAATAAATTGAATTCGTATCTGCTTCAATAATACTCAGGACTTTTAGAGTTGAAATTCTTGACTCGTGTTCCAGTAAAGAAAGAGCGGTACTTTGTGTAGATGCATTGATTGGAGAAAGAGATTCGCTTCACTCCTTTCTTCTTCTTTCCCCTTGAGAAAACTTTGCATCAAGGTAAAAGTGAAATGATACTCGTTCGGTTTTCTCCTCTGATTGTGATAAAATTCATTGTATCCTTTCTTCCAATAATAAAAGTTTCCCTTTTCAATATGGTAACTATCATCAACGCATAACATATATTTAATACAGTATAACTTCCAGCATATGCATTCTTATTTTTTGTTTGTCTAGATTTTATGGGAAATTAAAAATAAAACTAGAAACGTGGAGATTTAGTGGAATCCGCGAGTCAGATTTCACACTAAACTAATACCTTCTCATTACGATGAGAACGTAATCAGAGTAGACAATGTAAATTACAAAATAATAGACATAATACTGCACCCCAATTGATAGTAGTCAGTTTACTAATGCCATTAATTTCGCTTGAATCAATCAATAACGTAATTAATTGAAGCAAATTATTCTTTTGATTTTAACACAAAGAAAATAAATGATTATATGGCTCAAATAACATTTCACCAAAAAGGTAGTTCCTTCCTAAAAACGGAAACCAAAAAGAGCTTCGATTCAGGAGGAAATACTTCAAAAAAAAAAAAAGCAGTCTCAAAAAAGAATATTTTTTTATTGAAATTGCCATTTTCAATAATAAAATGATTTGAATTTCGCAAAGGGAAAACGCCCACTGTGAATTTTTATTTATTAAAATGTTTATAAATATAATTTCCATCAGTTACCTTTAAAAATTGTGCAAATAGTCATTTTCCATTGCCTTTTTCAGGGTAAATCTGATTTTTTTTAACTTTATCATGTTTTTGCGAACAAATTTATTCACTCAGGTGATAAGGTGATAACTCAGAAATTGGTCAAAGTAGGCGCCACGCGTCTACAAAAAAGGTTTTCGTAGCCTATTAGGTTAATAGGGACATTCACAAAAAATTTTTTTGTCTTATAGTTAACTTTTTTTATAAACTTGGACTCCCAAAGACTTTAAATGTGAAATTAAAACTTAATTTTGTTTATTTAATAATTTATAATAATTTATTAAAAAATGACAGAATATCAACCGGAAATATCGATTTTTCAAATGAAACCTGTGGCGCCCTCATGGCCTGAAACACGAGATGTGATGTCACGCGCCTGGACATCACGCAAAGGGGCGCGATAGAAATAGGTATTTGAAATGTGTACACATTTTTCGTTTTCAAATATAAATTCCAGAAAAAGTTTTTTTTACAGTATACTAGTATTATTAGTGATTTTAGAGCGTATACTTGAATATGCAAAAATTAACAAAAATTAGTGTATGACCCTATTATCTTAATTGAATCGTTCTAACTTTCCCCTCCTGTACTTTTCCACGCCCACTCCCTCTACATTCCCCTTTTCTCACTTAACTCTTCACCCCACTACGTAGGTTAATGCGGGGTGGGGGGCAACTTCTTCCGCTTCTACTCGCTTCTACAACTTATGTAATGACTTGTTGATTGAATCAAAAGGCCAAAAACAAAGAAGAAGAAGAAGAAGAAGCTTCCACAACTAATACTCTCCTTCTCCTACTTTTCTTCCCCAGACGTCACTTCGCCTCCCCTATTCACTCTAATTTTTAATCAATTTTCTTACTTCCCCTCCAAGCATTTCTCCTCATATCCCTTAATCCCCTCATTTCCTCCACTAATTTCCCTCACTTCCACTCATTCGTCCTCATATCCCCTACTCTCCTCTTCCATTTCCCCTACTTCCACTCCCCTCATTTCTCCTACTTCCTTTCACCTAATTTCTCCTCACGTCCACTAATTTTCCCTCATAACCCCTACTGTCTCCCCCCATTTCCCCTACTTGCCCTCTCCTTTATACCCTATAAAATTATGAACCGAAACTAAAATTCACATTTTTCAGTTTTTATGTTTTGATCCTATAATTCTCTTGTTTATTTATATTTTATTCAGTAGGTACGCATACCAATAATTTTAATATTATTCAAACTATATTTTCAAAGCGATTGCGTATTTCGAAAATCCACATCGAAATGACTAAAAGGACTGCTACTAATAGAATACAGAGATCATATTCATTACTCTACGGGATAAAAGCCCGTAACGAATGAAGATTTTTAGTAACGAGAGACAAAGAGTTGTCTCCACCAGTATGAGGAATAATTGTTTTAATTCCTCAAAGGGTTTGAAAATCCGTGATATTAAATGTTTCACGAGTAATAAAATTTTTGTCATTAAATCTTGAAATCTTTAAGACACACAAATGAGGATAAAAAGACTTTTCAGAATATACGGCTAGCCTCGATTAAGTTCAACCCAAAAGTACTTGCAAAACCAGTTTCTCTTTTGTACGTGTTTCGGGGACGTTCCCAGGTTATTTTGAGCTAAGAAAGAAAAAAATCGTACTACGCGTTTTTAAGAAAGAAGATGTTTCATTTTTAAAAATTACAAATCACATTTTTCTCGAAAACGACGCAAAGTGTAAACTTTGGATTTTTTGTCTAGAATTTCTCTGCTCTCACCCCCCAGTTTTGTTCAAATGCAAAAAAAAAAAAAATCTTCAAATTTGAGCAAAATCGGTTAATATTCAGGGGTCGCGCAAAGACCATGAAATTTACCATTGATTTAACATGGGAAAAAGTAATCTTTTTGTAAATCTAATATTTAAACCTGATAATATGTTACAAATAATTCTGTGTTTTAGTATATTGTTCAGAATTTGTCAGAGAATAAAAATTAATAATAAATTTTTTGGTTGAATAATTTTAAGCCACTCTTATGGGTCCCTAAAGAAAACCCCATAAGTGACAAATGTGAATTTTACGTGATATTGCGGTTTATTGACGCTTTGTAAGTTTTTTTTTTTATATAAATAATCATTGATCAAAAATTTAGGAATACACAGTCATTTGTTAACTAATATTCAATTGCTTAAACAATCTAAATTTGTTTCAATATTTGTTTTTTTTTTAGCTAACTCGCGAAATGAACGTATTTTCTAGACATTTTGAGTTAGGGGAGACCGGGGCGAGATGAGCATACGGGGTCAAATGAGACACTGAATTTTCTCTCAAAATATGTGATTTTTGTTGTTGTTCTTTTCAGAAATAGCATAAATAATGATATTGAATTTATCGAAAAGAGAAAAAAAAATTAAATAAAGTAGATAAAGTAAAAATAAAAATGATTGAAATTTCAACACATGAATCCTGTTATTCTATGATATAATAAAACGAACAGAAATGATTGAAAATAACAGATAATATTTGTAAACTAAGGTTTGTCGTGAAGTTTATTCATCGATCTTGAATGTACTAATGCATTTATACACAATTAATTAATAAAAACAGGTAATATTAAAGTTTTAATCATAATTGTAATTTGGGGCGGAACGAGCCGAGTTCGTGGGGCGAGATGAGACGCTCTTGTCTTGCTTGTCATAACCTCTTTATGGAACTGGCAGAAAAGTTTCTGTTCGCAATATCTGAGTCGTTTATAGTGAAATTTTTGAAAAAAGATAAAAATTTAAAGGAGAGTTTCGACAGTGGAAAGTTACAAAAGAAAAACTGGCATGTGTAGTTTGAAGAGTCCATGACTTATACCATTAAGCCGTTTCCCTTTCGGCGAGCCTCTAGGGGTAGGCGTGACACTACCCGATTCGGGTAGTGTTTCTAGGTGGATAGTTTCTTGTAGTAAATAACTACAAGCGTGGGCTCACCACACCCACGACCGCCAACAGCAACGCAGTAGTATTATTCTCGAACGGTCACCCATCCAAGTACTAACCGCGCCCAACACTGCTTAACTTCAGTGATCTAACGGGAACTGGTGTTTCCAGCGTGGTATGGCCGTATGACTGATATTGTAAAAGCTGATGTTTGACGAAATTCTAGTGTCAGAGCACCTGCAATTGGGTTTGTTTATACATTTTATTTTTTGAATTGTTCTTTCAGCATATTCAGAACGAAATTTTTATTTATATTGAAAATGACAAGTTGCAGAAGAATTCTAAAATTTATATTTAAAATCATTTCATTCAATTTTTCAGAAAAATCCCCATTTTTATGCAGGGAAAAATTATGGTTTTTAGGTGTGAATTTTATAAAAACAGTTCATAAATTATTAAAAAATTTTTTATAAATGAAAAATTTCAGATAAATGTTAATTCAACTTGAAATTATAAAAGTTATATTATAAAGGAAAAATTTGAAATAATTAACCATTAAATGCATTTATACTTTCAAATATTTATAAAACCCCTTTCCCTAAGTAATAAGTCTTAAGTATATCTCACAAAATTATTTGTTAAACATTGTACAGATCATGAATTGGTTTGAATAATGATATTGCTCAATCGTGGAAACAATTATATTTTGTCATGATACTCATTTCCATTCTTAGAATACTTCAAATAATCTTTCATGTGTATGAAAAACACGAAAAATAATCTTCTATTAACAAAAACTAATGAATAGTTTAGGTGTCTCATCTCGCCCCAATACGTGTCTCGTCTCGCCCCTGAGCATGGGGCGAGATGAGACATATGCACAAATTATAAGTTTCATATTTTTACCGCAATTACTATTTTGGGAACACTGAGTCTTTGATAAAATTGATAGATGAAGGTTCATAGTATGTATAGAACCACTTACGTTTTTAAAAACTACTATAGATTTCAAATATTTCACTGAAAATTACAACTATGCTCATCTCGCCCCGGCCTCCCCTATTTAATCAATAATAACAATAAAATAATTTGTCTAAATAATTTTACAATTATTCAAATAATACGTATTTGTTCAAGCATATATTGTACCTAAAAAAAGCAGGAGAAACATTTTCTCACTACATTTTCAACCAATTTTAATACTTTTAAGTACTAATTTGTTTATTATTAATACTCGTAGATGTTTGAACAAATTAAAATTTCTTGAACAATTTTTTTGTTTACATTTTTTTTTGTGCTATTTTTCGAAAGATTGACATATTTTTATGTTTTACTTCGCTTTTTAATAATACTCTTAAATTTTTAAACAAATTAAAATTATTTAAATAATTGAATATTAGTTAAAAAATTACTGGGTATTCTTAAATTACTGATCAATGATTATTTATGTAAAAAAACTTTTTAAAAGCGTCAATAAGCCGCAATATTACGTAAAATGCACATTTGTCACTTATGGGGTTTTCTTTGGGGACCCATAAGAGTGTCTTAAAATTATTCGACCTCAAAATTTATGACTGATTCTTATTCTCTGACAAATTCTGAACAATATACTAAAACACGGAATTATTTGTAACACATTAACGCATTTAAATATTAGATTTACAGAAAGCTGACTTTTTCCCATGTTAAATCAATGGGAAACTTCATGGTCTTTGCGCAATCCCTAAATATTAACCGATTTTGCTCAAATTTTAAGATTTTTTTTCGGGCATTCAAACAAAACTGGGGGGCGAAAGCAGAGAAATTCGAAAAGTGAAAAATAGGGGCCACCCTAATATAGTATAGTTCAATAAATGTCTCCAGAAGCATAGAAAAAATCGATAAAAATCGACCAAATTAGCATTTAGTAACGAACTTTATCTTTTTATTTTTAAAAACTTTTTTTTAGTTCAGTGACTATGTGAAGAACATGTTTTATGAAATTATTAAGGTTACTGAGCTTCAAAGTAAAGAAAAATCGGTTTCTATCTCTAAAATTGAAGAAGTATAATTTTTATCTTTTTATCTCTAAAATTGAAGAAGAAGAATTTTTATCGATTCAAAATCTCATTTTTCTCGAAATTGAAGCAAAATAGGAATAGCAATTCATAGTTAAAAATTGGTTCTCTCCCTGAAATCTATAAAAATGTACTAAAAAAACGTTTTCAAAAATAAAATGTTAAAGTTCGTCACTAAATGCTATTTTAGTCGATTTTTATCGATTTTTTCTATACCATTAAGCCATTTTCCCTTTCGGCGAGCCTCTAGGGGTATGCGTGACACTACCCGAGTCGGGTAGTGTTTCTAGGTGGATAGTTTCTTGTAGTAAATAACTACAAGTGTGGGCTCACCACACCCACGACCGCCAACAGCAACGCAGTAGTATTATTCTCGAACGGTCACCCATCCAAGTACTAACCGCGCCCAACACTGCTTAACTTCAGTGATCTAACGGGAACTGGTGTTTCCAGCGTGGTATGGCCGTTGACTATACTTTTGAAAAAATGTATTGAACTATACTGTATAAACATCTGGAAAGGATACAATTTACTAGACTTCAGGAAGCTGAACAATTTTGAACTATGAACTGCTATTCATATTTTGCGTCGTTTTCAAGAAAAATGAGATTTTTAATTGTTAAAAATGAAAAAATCTATTTTCTTAAAAACGCGTAGTACGATTATTTTTTTCTTGGTTCAAATAACCGGGGGCATCCCCGAAAGACGTACAAAAGACAAACTTGATGTGCAAGTACTTTTCGGATGAAGTTAATCGAGGCTAGCCGCGAATATATTTTTTTAACAAAGTGAAGTGATTTACACGATTTTGCACGCAAAATATTTGATGCAATAATGTAAATAACAAAATTAATCATAATGCTACTTTCCGAAAATTGTTGTGAGCACCAATATATTTTCAAAAGACTTCAGAAGAAGCGTTTGTCCTAATTTCTTTTAATATTGGAAGTTTAGTAAAGCGATTTCTTATAGGTGTCTTTAAAATCTGATTAAATAAGTAAGGGCGCTCCATGTCAAAGGCAACAAGTGGGTCATCGATTTCTTTCATTTTTTGTTATTGTGTAGTGGTTGGGGTACTAAGTACTGATGTCAAAGGGTTTTGCAAAAATTGCAATATTTTGGCAGATATTGTTAATTTAAAATGGGACCGAATCTTGACCATTTTTATCTCAGTTAATATTGATCGGACGAAAATAATACTTATATACAAATTTACGCACAGAATGTTAAAATTTAAGAATATTTATCGAATATTTATCGTTATAGTGTTTATGTAATGAATAATTTTTTATTCTTGTTTTTCAATCCGAGGGGTATAATGAAATCGTAAAATAAATTAATATATTACTTAAAGTGTCATAGAAGTTATCCATTTTTTGAAAGTTGAAGTAGAAAAATTGTTTTTTTAAAATACATTCTGTTTTCTCAAAGTGGGGCCAAATCGGATTTTCGTGAACAAATTAAGTTAGCGGGTACAAATATTAACCGTTTTTAAAGTTCTTTTTTTAGATCGATTCTATAATAACTTTAGAATGAAACTTACATTGGTGAGCAAAAATACTTTCTTAAGGATTAACAAAACTCAGATATTTTATTCCATACAAATTTCGTCGCAGCATATGTAAAAGTAATATATATATATATATATATATATATATATATATATATATATATATAAGTAAAAATCATCACATATTAACTATGTTTCGAAAAATTATTATTAAATTTAATAAACAAATCAACTTTTTAGCTCTTATTGAATAGATATGATTTTGGGTTTTCATGGAATGAACTAAAAATTACTTCTCATTTACAATTTTCGAAATTACTTTATTATCCGGTAAAAATGGATAATTGTTTAAATAAATTTAATGAAAAAATACACAGGTCAGCAATTTTTTAACATATAGACTTTGTTTTTTTAGCTATACTAAATATCAGTATCTTCACAATTTAGCAGGCAAAAATTTACTGAATTGTACATTTTTTCATTAAACTTGTTTAAACAATTAACCATTTCACAGGAAAATGAGGTTATGTCGAAAATTGTTACTCAAAAGTAATTTTTAGTCCATTCCATCCGAAAGCCTATATATTCAATAACAGCTAAAAGTTAAATTTTTTATTAAATTTGATGTTTTTAAAAATAGTTGATATGCAATAAGTTGTAATTAAGAATTACTTTAACATATATTGCGACGAAAATAGTATGTATTAAAATATCTGAGTCTTGTTAATCCTTAAGAAAGCATTTTTTCTCATTAATTTGTTTTTAACAAATTAGTTTTTGTTATATTTGCTTACCAATATAAGTGAGTATTCCTAAAAACAATTTACACAGATTAAAAATTTGTTTGAGCAATTGCATACAGTTTGAATAAAATAGGAGACTTGGATTTTCGAGAATACCTATTTTTTCACTTTCTTAGTTAAATTTAAGAAACATGAAATTCTTTTTAAAAATCGACCTTCACGAAGTTATTCTAAATTTAGTACAGAATCGACCTTCAAAAACTTTTAAATCGGTTAAGCATTGTACCCTCTAACTTAATTTGTTCACGAAAATCCGTTTGGCACCTCTTTGAGAATATTTTCTGTAAGAAATCGAAAAATACATTTTTGATACTTTGTAGACAACTTTAGGGCACTTTGAATATTATATTTATGTATTTAGTTTATATTTTCACTGAACCCAATGGGTCGAAAACCAAAATATCCAAATTTTCATCATATAAACAATATATAAATTGTCATTTCGATCATTTTTTTAAATTTATTAAATACATATTTATTAGGCCGGTTCATTTTTCAACTTTTTTTCTGATTTAATTTTAATACCCCGCTAAAGTTGCCCACCCATATCATCTTTTCCCCCGCAAAACCCTTATTCGATCGGACAGTATCTTCTGTTCGTTCTTTGGATTTGGAAATTTAAAAAAAATGTTTCCTATCGGTTCAAAAATTTTGGTAATTTTGTTATGGGTACGGTTATTACTAGTGGAAACTAATATAAAATCAGAATTCCAAAGAAATTTTTTGCTCAATTTATAATTTTTCAGAAATTGTACAAAAACATGTTTTTTGATTGAGTAAAATACACACATTTTAGAAAAAGTTCAATATGTCGAACCTAAAATTTCTTTAGAATGAACAAAAGAAACAGATTATTCTGCTTTTTAAGAAAAAAGATTTTTTCATGATTCAAGAATGATGGGACTTTGATTTTTTTCCGCGATTTTGGAACGTTTTAAACATCACAAAACAAATTTTTTATCTAAAAGAAAAATCATAGCATGTTTCTTTGGTTCAAGCTGAAGAAATTTCAGGTACGAAATATTGATCTTTTTCCCAAAAATTGGGCAATTAACTCAACCCAAAAAATATGTTTTTTGCACAATTTCAAAAAATTCTAAATTGAACAAGAAGTTTTCTTTTGAAATTATTACATGAAAAAAATCGCCAGAATTTTTTAACAAATTGGAAACGTTTATTTTAATTTTCACAAATTTTAATTTTCTAACCCAAATATCGAAAAAAGGTTGGAAAACTTTAGCATGAAGTGCCCCTGAAAGAAATATTTTTCAGCTGATATCTTATACGTTTATCACACTTTTCTTAGTCGCTGGAAAAAGAATAAGAAAACGTAACAAGAAGCGAATACCTCAAAGATCCCCTTATTGTGCATACTTGATGAAGTCGATTTTGAAATTCATGAAGCGATTTTAAAACTAGAACTCGTTTTTTCCCTGCGGGTATTCAATTTCCTTTAGAATAGAACTTTGCATACGTTTAAGTTTGACGCAAAAATCTATTCAATATTTTCACAACGGATGACATGTATATAAATTCGATTAAAGTGCGCAGCGAGGAAATGACCCGATAAAATTCCCCTGCTTTTGCTGACACAAAATTTCCCGATTTTTCCTTGATGTCCAAATTATTTTCTGATTATTTCCCGGAACAGTGGCCACCCTGTTAACTGATTATTTTATTTACTAATTGAGAAAACTTTTCGAATGAAATTATTTTTATCAAACGTCTTTCATCGTTATTTAGACAACATTAAATTACAGGATATCGAATATAACAAACACTCAAATTCCAGGACGTTCCTTGAATTATTTCAAAAAAATTGAGGCCCTGTCATAATTTTTAGATTAAAATCTCCAATCCGGGTATCTTTAATATTAGCTCAAATATCTAAACATTTGTTTCCTCTTGGGCTCATTTGAATTTCCGGGTTAATTCCAGTTAGAATACACCTTGATATTAATACATAATTTAAATTGAAGGATTAAAATAGATTATTTTACAGGGTGCCCGCAAAACTTCATTTTCATAATTCCCTGAATTTTCCCTAATTTATTATTTTCCCTGCCCATTAATATTGAAAGGCCAAAATTATAATCTTGTAAAGTTTTTAATACAGAATCTTGTATAAATGGAACAAAATAATTTTTCATTAAAATTTATGAATTTTAATGTATTATTCTCTGAGCTGCCACAGCCTAACGTACTTGAAAAGGAGACACCTATTAAAACCGAAAAAGTAACCAAAATTGACTAATTCCAAACCCCCAAAGTGACTAAAATTGACTAATGTTTTTTTGAACTTAAAAAAATTCAAAAGAATTCGATGAAATTTATAAAGAATCCAGGAGAACTCGGAAAAAAATTAATTACAAAAAATTCCATTGATTTTAATAAAATTGGAGCATATTTAGAAAAATGTAAGGCAAATAAGAATTCCATAAAATTCAAGGTGCAGTTAAAAAAATTTCAAGCGAATTGAAAATAATTCAAAAATATGAAAAAATTTCAATTCAGTAATTTTTAAATGATTTAAGAACAATTCAAAAAATTCAAAAGAATTTCCAAGAATTCAGGGTGGATTTAATTGAATTTTATTATTAATTACTTAAAATATTTGAAAATCTATTCAAATCTTTGAAACTCTACGAAATCCTTCATTTTTTTTTTTTTTTTTTTTTATTTAAGCAATTTTAATCCATACAAGATTATTATGCTTTAAAAAAAATCCTTCATTTCTTGTGAATAAATTCTTTAAAATCCTATTAAATATTCCAAAATTCCGTGAAATTTTATGAAATTCCATGTCTTAAAATCCTGGAAAATTGATGAAATACCTCGATGTTTTTCAAAATTTCCTAAAATCATAGAAATCCTCAAAAAATCTTTAAAAATCCCTTGGAATCTTTTTATATATCTGAAAACCTTCTGTATCCTGTAAAATCGTTCCATGTCTACCAAAATTTTTTACAGTCGCACGAAAATTTTTTCAAATCCCTTAAAATCGTGAAATTCTTTAGGATCTTTTAAAACATCCTATAATATTTCAAACCCTTCAAAATCTGTTTATATACTCTAAAAATTGTCAAAGATCTTGAAAATTCTTTAGAATTTAGAAAATACCCTAAAGTCTTTGGAATCACTTCAAATTATTCAAATATGTATTAAAAATATATTAAGATAATTCGAATCCTTTATAACCTTCCGAAATCCCTTGACATTTTTAAAGCTCTTAAAAATTCCTTGAAATTTAAAAAATACCCTGAAATCTGTAAAATTCTTTGAAATCTTTTCAAAGGCAGATTTTTTTAAATCCATTAATATCATTTCAATCCTTTTTAAATCCCTTGAAAATGCCACAGAATCTTTTAAAATACCTTAGAATATTTAAAATTCCTATACATTTTTCAAAATACCCTCAAATCTTTGAAATCCCTTCAAATTATTCAAATCTATTACACATTTTTTGGTATCTTCTAAAATACCCTAACAGATTTCAAACGAATTCAAGAAAATTCGGAAATACATATAGACCTGAATTCAATAGTGGTTAAACCATGGGTTAATTTATTGAAAGAAAAGTGACTGAAAAGTGCTTTCAGAAAAACAGAGACTAAAAGCGGCTGTGTCGTAGACCTGATTATTCTTGACAGTTACTTGAAGCCGAAATCAGACTTAAAGTGCTTCTTAAAGATATTTCCCCAGCGGACACAAAAATTAAGGATGTACTAGAGATGTCTTCGGGACATCCCTAAGACGTCTTTTGGAACATGTATTTTGGACATCCTAGGGATGATCCTACGGCGTCTAATGTCAGTACGAAAGATGTCCTGAGAACGCCTTATGTCTTGAGGACATCTTTAGGACATTGGACGTCTTAGAAACGTTGACTGGACTGACATTGGACGTCCTAGAAACGTCCCAAGGACGTTCCTGGGATGTTTATGGTTTTGTGCCCACTGGGTCCTGACTCTTGCCTGATTTCCAGGTTTTCCCTGACCTGATGTCGCCCTGATTTATGAAAGGAAAGTTCAAAATAATGCTCAAGAGATACAAACGAAGAGCGACGAATTTATTCGATTTACTTATCAGTAATAGGTGTTCCTTACGAACGATAAAAACATTTCACAAGAAATGCGAAAGAAATAACTTACAAAATGATTATGAAATTCATCAATTTGCACCTTCTATTCACATGTCTTCGGTGTCACTGTCTGAATCATCAGCCATCGCTTGACGTGCCTTCGTTTCTGCTTCTGTTTTGATCTCTATGGGAACCCGCTCGTGTTGGCCATTAGTGTGAGCACCAACCCAACTCATCTCCAGCTCGAACTGCTTGTCTTTGAGTTCATCGTGGACAAGGTAAATTATCCGCGCGGCTTCCTTCACGAGTTCTTTGCAGGTCATGTCAGACAGTTTCATCTTTTCTATTTCGGTTTTCGCCGACTGCTTTGCTTTACCTGATAACAAAAATAAGTTACAATGTTATAGTAATTTTAGTTATTCTAGTTTTTAAAGATTTTCGAAGTTAAACAGGGTGTCCAGCGATTTTTAGGATCAAAATTCATGGTCTTTTCCAAGTTGTCCAAGTCATGAAATCAATTTTTTTCAGGTCGTCTTTTTCATATTAAATAATTAAATAACCGTCTGCTGTTTGTATAACAGGGAGCACAGCGTAAAAGGAGCTCAAAAAAGGAGAAATAGGGTGGTTTTCTCACGAAAAAGGGGAAAATAGGGGAAAGAACAATCCTTTTGTAAGACATGATACATTTTAAAATAATTATCAACGATTTTACAATGATTTCTGCCATTAAAGATTTATTTTTAAAAATTGGATGTACTTAGATCGTTGGAAATCCATCCAGAGTGATATAAAAAAGTGAGAGAAAAAATAAAATTAGTTAAATACAAACTTTTGATATGTTTAACAGCGTTCTCATGAATATTTTTTCCAAGATTTGTCATTTCATCCTTACTATAATTAATACTTTCAATGTAAATTTAAAAATAAACTCTTCAGTAGAGCGAAGTAAAAATGCTAAAAATTAATCGAATCGTTTGAGCTGAGGGAAAACAATTTCTGGGGCGACATCCAAAACAAGTAAAGAAAACATTTTGAAATCGGTTAATATCTTCTGTTCTCTTTCTTAAATTTACAATTACAAATTTTTTCAAATAAAAAAAATATTGTCTTATTTGAAAATTTTTTTAAATATACAAAAATATGATTTTTGGATTGATTCAAACCTGAAATTGCGTCAGCTTGAACCAAAGAAATATGTTATTATTTTTTAGTCATGAGAAACATTTTTTTCGTGTTGTTTATAACATTCCAAAATTGCGAAAAAGATATGAAATCCCAAAAATTCGAACTCACGACAAAAATTTTTTTCCGAAAAAGCAAAATAAAAAATGTTTCTTTGGTTGAAGCTAAATAAATTTCAGGTTTGACATATTCAACTTTTTTAAAAATGTGTGCATATGACTCAATCAAAAAAAAAATTTTTTTTGGACATTACCAAAAAAATTTTAACTGAGCAAAAAATTTATTTTTAAATTTCGCAATTTTAATATTCAATGAATTAGATAATTTTTTAACAAAATAGTTGAATTGTTAAATAAAAAACATCAATTTTTAACCAAAAACCGAATAGTTATATTTCCGTTCCAAAAAATTAATTTTTAATTGAAAAAACTGAATTTTCTCCCAAATTGTTGAATTTTGAAGCCTGAAAGAAGACTTTTCTACAATGCAGTTGATTTTTCAACACACAAATATGAATTTTTAATTAAAACGTTAATTTTCAAACAAACATTGAAATTTTCAGTTCTATATCTAGTTTCTAACAAACAAAAAAAACTGTATCTCAAACTATGAATACTTAACGAAGTAGCTCAAAATTCGACCAATTAGTTGATGTCTCTACCAAACTGTCGAATTTTCGAGGAAAAATTCAGATTACCTATACATAGTTGAATTTTTAAAATAAAAAAGATCAACTTTGAACCAAAAATGGAATTGCGACATTTTCATTTCAAGAAACAAATTTTCAAATGAAAAAAACTAAATGTCTACAAAATTATTGAACTTTTGAACCAAAAAAAGAACTTTCTACAATACAGATGAATTCAAAAATATAAAATTTCAATACAAACAATAATTCTCAATCAAAAATTGCAATTTTCAGTTTAAAAAAATGAATTTTTACAAAGTAGTTTGATTTTCAACCAAAAAGACAGCTTTTCAACCAAATACATATATTTTCACCCACATAGTTAAATTTTTAACCAATTTTCTGCCAAAAATATCAGTTTTTAACTAAATTCATGAACTTGCAACCAAATAGTTGAATTTCCAACTGAAAAAGATCAATTTTCAAATACAAATGAAATAGTTCAATTGTGAGTTTAAAAAAATTAATTTTCAACGAAAAAAAAAGTTTCAACAATAGTTAAATTTTCAAGCAAAGATTTAAAAAAATTAAAAATTGCTTAAGTTAGAAAATTTAAAATTGCAGTTTTTTGCTCAAGTTAGAACATTTAAAATTGCAGTTGATAAATTTGGAATATTCCATTTTACACTTATGTATTTAACTTTGTACATTTCAACTAAAATGTGTTAATCTTGTAATACTTATTTAAAAACTACTATATATTTTGTAACTTTTTCAACTTTATATTGGATAATAATAACTTCTGTCTCCAGTTTTCACAGTTTCAACTTGCTTGAAAATGTTTCATCTTCAAATGTTTTTTTGAGTATTTATTTTTATTGGTCAGCACTTGAAACGTATACCTTATTTATTCATAAATTATTTTTAAGTGCTATAATTGCTTTATTTATTATTCAATAATGATTAAAATTTCAAATATCGTATATTTAAAGAGAAAAGGGGAAAAAGGGGAAGTTTTTTCAGAATAGGGGAAAAAAAGGAGAATTTCAAGAAAAAAGGGGAAACTAAGAAAAAAAGGGGAAGACTGTGCACCCTGGTATAAAAAAAGAGCAGAATCATAAATAAACCAATTTTTTTTTAACACAAGTCGTCACATGAGAGATAGAATAAGCCATGAATGAGCAACATTTTTTCTGCATTTTTCAAAATTTTAGGCAATCGAAACATTTTTTAACAGAACTAAACAAGTGTCACATTTCTGGCCTTTGGATATTAAGAACTATTACCACAAGGAGTCAGATAACAAGTATGAATACAATTTTCGACTTGCGGAAGACCACCGAAATTGGAAGAAACCATTCTTTCGTAACCCTTATTATTAGCTATTTTTAAGTATTATTCTGTTATTTCAACATAAATTTTGTTTGTTTTCGAAAAAATTCTTCAATTATTTCTTTCTCTAAATAGCAAAGTTTAAGATTAACGATTGTTTTATTTTTTCACGAAGAATTTTCGGTTTTATGGGGAACAGCAGCTCAACGTATTTTATTGCATAACTGTTTCCCTTGTAAATCATTTCGATTAAGAGATCAAAAATACTTTTCACAACGTTCAAAAAGTTGAAAATCTAGCAAATTATAACAAGTATTGTAATATGCTTTACTTACTAACACGCGAGGTTAAGAATAAATCGGGTTAAGTTCCAAATGACAATAAGCTAATTATTCAACGTTGCCATACGTTTAATAGCGTTATTTTCTTTAAAATGTTTAGAAAATGTACAAATAATTACTTTGTCTATAAAGCTTTCCTTCTAAGCACTTTTTTTTAAACTTTTTTTATGAGTGAGCGTCTTAGCCCCACATGGTGGGGTAAAGTCGCTCACACATCAAGATCTGATAAATAGTTTATGAATTAAATGTATATATTACATGTATGTATAGTAATTGGAATTCCTTCTTGCACTTGATTGCAAAAAAAAAACAGAAAAAAGCGAGCCGCTAGCCCCATTTTACGGTACCATTTTGATGTACTTTGGTGTACACGACTCGTCCTCACACCTTCTTCAGGACACAATTGTACACACAAGCTGACCTCCCGTGGTGACGACAGACCATCACCAGAGAACTGTTACCTCTCTAGTATTTTCCTTACTCAGGAAAACCTATATCTATGAAGTGATTGATACTCGACAAATTATTTTCTGAATGATTTCGCGACTTTCCAGTCCGCTCCACATTGCGCTGGTAGTGGGGAACTGCCTACCATCACCACGAGACCTGCACAAGGGTTAGACTGTACGCAGGATCTCGTCCTGAAACAGGTATGAGGGTGAGTCGTGTGAATCCTAACCCTTGCCGAGTACCTAAGGAAATGGGGTTGGTGTCTGGACTACTGCACACTCTGTTGAATAAGGTATTTAATGGAAAATTGAGATTATTTGAAATGAATAAATATATTACCGACTGCACATCCGTAGTATCCATTAGAGACTCCAGAAGGATCAATCATGTACATAGCTGGTCCGTCTGCCTCATGTGCACTTAGGATAACGGAGCAACCGTATGGTCGGACTGCTGAGTAAAGAGTATAAGCATGCATGTACATGGATACACGTTCATTTAAGTACTTTAGAGGTATTCCGATTCCATACTGTGCACGATAACTAGCAGCTTCAGATCTTGCCGTCTCTACAATTTGTCGTGCGTCAGAAATCAATCCAGAAACCGCCATTCCAACATGTCGGTCTATGTTGAATATCCGCTTGTTGGCTCCAGCTTCGTAAAGCTTGGACGTAACGAGTTTCTCCACGGCGATGACCACTCCATCTTTTCCTCGTAAGCCGATTACCGTTCTGAAATAAGAAGACGGATACGGGTCTTAAATACATTTTTCAATTGTCCTTGTCAAGGTAGATGACGACAATATAAAAGAAGTACAATTTTTTAAGTTTTATTTCGAGTTTGAAATTCCTATTTATTATGTGAGTCAACAGGTCGCTGTCGAATTAAAAGCGCCAAGATCTTTTTAAAACATATGAAAGGACGTAAAAGATGGGGAAAGTACTATCAAATTATTGGTAAATAAGGAGTCCGAAAAACTTCATTTTTAAAATTCCCTGACTTTTCCCTGGCCAAATTTTCATTTTCCCTGATCATTATAATATTCAAAGACCAGCATTTTAATTCTTTGTAACATTTTAAACATAGAATCTTTTATAAATGGAATAAAACAATTCCAGATTAAAATTTCAAATGTATTCATTTCAACCTAAAAAAAAAAATCATTTTTCTACCATAAGAGATGACTTTTCTACCAAAAAAGATAACTTTTTAACAAAATAGTTAAACTTTTAACGAAATAATTAAATTGTCAACAAAATAGTTGAATTTTAAAATGGATTTTCAACTAAAATGATTAACTTTCCAAAAAAAAATTAATGTTTAACCAAATATTTAATTTTTCAGTCGGGGGGAAAAAAATGTCCTCCAAATATTTGAACTTTCAAGATGATAAGACAAACTTTCTGCAAAACAGTACAATTTTTAACCCGAAAATATGAATTTTCAACAACAAAAAAAGTTAATTTTCAACCAAACAGTTGTATTTTTAACCAAAAGAGAGGAAATTTCAAATCAAGAAGATTATTTTTCAATCAAAAAAGACGAATTTTCAATCAAAAATGGAAAAACATTTTCACTTTTAAAAAAATTTATTTAGAACGAAAAAACTAATTTTCAACAAAATAGTTCAATTTTCAACCAGAGATGAATCTTCAACCAAAAAAATAAATTTTTAGCAAAGAAGTTCATCTTTCATCAAGGTAGTTGAATTTTCAATTAAAAAAGATCAATTTTCAATAAAACAACTAAAATGATGAATCTTTAACTGGAATAATTCAGTATTCAGTTCAAAAAATTAATTTTTAACAACAACAAATTTCAATCGAAGAGATAAGTTTCCAAATAAAATGAATCTTCAACAGAAAATATGATTTTTTAACAAAGTGGTTCAATCTTCAACCAATTTGTTTAATTTTTTACCAAAAAAGATGAATTTTCGATGAATAATGTAGCAGTAAACAGGGGCCAGTAACAAAATACGTGATACATTTTTAGGATCTTTGAACACTTACCTCCCCCTCCCTCTCCTTGATGCTTTTTCTATTATTCTTAACATAGTGAATCATGAATTTTCAACAAAAAAGTTGAATTTTAAACTTAAAAGGATGGCTTTTTAACAAAATTGTTGAATTTTCAACCAAATAATAAAATTTGTAACTAAAAATATAATCGCCAGAAAGAATCAACTAGGAAAAAAAGAAATAGAAAAAAAGTTCATTTGCAAAATTTCTCAACTTTTCCGTGGCCATTAATAATTAAAGACCAGAATCTTAATCTGGTTACATTTTTAACATAGAATCTTTTATAAAAGGAATAAAACAATTTCAGATTAACAGTTAAATATTAAAAATGCATTATCCTGTGAGGTTATTTAAAATGTTTTTTTATAGAAATTCCCTGACTTTTACCAGATTTTTTTCAAAATCCCCACCTTTCCCTGATTTTTAGGTTTTCCCTGACCCACAGCCACCCTGTATAAAAACGAAAGTTTTTACGTTTAAAGTTACAATAAAGTATTTGTAGAACACATGAAAATATTGAAAAATATGGGGAAAATTCGAGGGGTACATAACTTTGAAATTCGCTGTACACCGATTGCATGATTGCACTGTAAAATTGCAATGCGATTGAAGTTATTGCAAGGTGACAACAGGGTGATTGCAATGAACTGTGTACACCGATTGCAGGAGTTGTGTACCCCTCGGGAAAATTACAATTTTCTCATTTTATAGTATGATAAATTAATATGGAGCGTTAATGGACATTTTATTAAAAATATTACGCAAAAATAGTGATCATTATTGACCATAACTAAGAATTAACGTCGATCACACAAAAAACTTGAGGGACAGACTTTGCAGAAATTTTTTAAATTCTAAACTCTAAAATATTGAAGTCTACTCCTGCTTTTTTTTAACTCAATATAAGTGAAAGCTGTGAATTTCAAATATTTAAGTAATGGTGCTAATATTATTTAGCAATTTTAAATTTGTAGTTTGCGACACGTGCGTGACATGATATTTTGCGTACTTTTTTATTTACAATTTCTAAACGAAGTTGTCTAAAATTTTGAAACTTTACTAAATTGTGTTTTGATACGAGTACTTTACCGAGATATTTTTAGAACAATTTTTTTGGCAATCGCCCAGTAGATTATTAATTTCGATTAATATTAAAATTAGTAAATAAATTCAATATGATAATATAAAAGGAAATAAATATAAGTACCTATGGTTGATACTTTTTGTATGGTTTAAATTATTGTGCAACCCTTTCAAGTTTACGTAAGTTCCAAAGGGGTGCGCGAGGTAGCCATTAATTGGAATCAGGAAAGAATACATGTATAAAAAATAAATGATGAGAATGAAAAAGAATGTCAGGGACGTTGCATAACAATTGCTGTTATGTAATATTTATTAAATTTGTATGCTTTTTTCGCTATTCGCTATTCAAGAAAGATTTGAATTTAATTGATACAGAAACACGATCTTATTGATTATTATTGTATGTGTTACACAATTATAACATATAAGACACAGTTAATTTCCGATTATTCTAATTATTCAAAGGTTATTTTTATTTTTCTTAAAGCGCAAGATAAAAATATTTTTTATTTAATTTCTTGACGAGGATGAAGCAAATTATTGAACACTCTTTACGTAGAAAGTGGAAGATTTTACAGAAGGCACATTGCGTCATTTCACATTGAAAATTATTAATTTTACGCACATAAACTGAATCGTTTTTTATTTGAATGAGTACAGATTTTAATTGTTTACATTTACAATTCACTTTCATAGCATTCAGAATTACGCAAATTCAAATATGAAATATATTTCTAAACTACATATAAATGTTTTTTACTGGGAGCCTGAAAACTAAGAAATTTGAAAATTGAAACTTTGAAAACGCAAGAATTTAAACTTGAAAGCGTACGCATTAAATAATTTTTTTGTGAGGGATATTTATCAAATGAAAAACCTTTGTGTGTATCAATTTAAAGTTAGGCGTGATAAAAATCCAGTTATTTTAAATTGATTTAAAAAGAGCATAAAATAACTACTAGTTTCAGTTAGTAAGATAAAGTAATTTTACATTATACAACCAAAAATATTTAAAAAAATGATCAATTATGGTGACCAAATGGCTTGGTCGGAAAATCAAGAAATCCTACTTCTCACTCAATTCAAACTTTAATTTCCCCCAACCCTAATACAATTTAACTTAAAACGTGTTATTTAAGAAAAAGGGCTGCTAAAAAATATCATTTTCGAAATTCCCGAACTTTTCTTGACTTTTCTCTGACCAATTTTTCATTTCCCTGACTTTATATTCTTTCAGGTAAAATTTTCAACCAAAGAAATTAATGTTCAAACAAAAAGATAAATTTTCAAACAAAAAGACGAATTATTCACCAAGAAGATTAATATTTTACCACAATGGACGAATGTTCAACAAAATGCATACATTTTCAACCAAATAATTGAATTTTTTAACTAAAGAATATATATTTTCAACAACAAAAAAATTAGTTAAAGTTTCAGTTAAAAAAATTGCTTTGAAAAAAAAAGAATTTTCAACAAAATAGTTCAACTTTGAACCAAACAGTTGAATATTCGACCAAAACGATGAATTTTCAACTATAAGGACTTATTTTTCCACCAGAAAAGACTAATTTTCAACGAAAAAAGGTGAATTTCCAACCAAAAAAGGTACATCTTCAATCAAAAATGGAATAGTTATATTTTCAGGTTAAAAAAATTCATTTTTTACCAAAAAATAACGAATTTTGAACAAAATAGTTAAAATTGTCACCAATTAAATGAATTTTTTTTAAAAAAAAGCTAAATTTTTCACCAAGAAAGTGAATATTCTACGACAATAGACGAATTTTCAACCAAATACATGAATCTTAAACCAAATGATTGAATTTCCGACTAAAGAAGATACATTCTCAACAAAACATTAATTAGTTAAAGTTTCATTAAAAAAAAATGTCAACTAAAAAAAATTTTCAGCAGATTAGTTAAATTGTTAACCAAAGAAATGAATTTTTAACTATAATGATGAATCTTGAATGAATAAATAAATTTTGAACCAATCTGATGAATATTCTACAAAAAAGATGAATTTTACACCCTAAAGAAAGATTAATTTTCTACCACAAAAGACGAATTTTCAACGAAAAAAGATAAATTTTCAACCAATAATGGAATAGTTATATTTTCAGTTAAAAAATTGATTTTCAACAAAATAGTTAAATTTGTAAACAAAGAAATTAATTTTCAACAAAATATATGAATTTCCCACTAGAGAAAATAAATTTCCAACCAAAAATGAAATAGTACAATTTTTATTGAAAAAATTAATTTTCAGCCAATTAAAAACGTATTTTCAACAAACAAGTTAATATTCGAACAATTAGTTATTTGTTATAAATTATATAAATATAATTCGGTCAGGAAAAATCAGAACATAGCACAAAAAATCAGAAAATTAAGAAAGCGGTAAAAATCAGGACATGCCCTGATAAATCAGAACACGGTCACTATAGTATCAATTAAACTGATAATTATTCTCAATTTATGAATTAAAAGTTTAAAAGCACCTAAAGTATAATTTTTTTTTAAATAAAAACGTAATGCCAGTCTTAAAAAGCTGACATCACTCCAGTCATGAAAATGATGGAACTTTCATAAGAACTACAAACAGCTTGGTTCAGGCTCAGATTTTAAAATAAATGTTGCGAATACAATGCAATAATAATAAAAATAAGACTTACCCGCTATTTTCTACAGCTTTCTGGGCATATTCCACTTGAAAAACTCGACCATCCGGCGAAAATTGAGATGCAGAAAGATCGTACTGAAAATAAAAGTGAGGTTAGGTATGGCTTTTAGTTATATTGCAAAGGATAAAATCCTTTTTTCATTGCTTTCAGTAAACTTTGACTTACTCCTGTTCCTATGGAACTCATGTTTGCGTTTAATATAGAAAAATTCGTGAGAACTAAATGCAAAAAATAATTGTTTACGAGCCTATCCGGCGTGAATAGGCGGAAATCAAACCATCAAAATCCAATTGTCAGAACAGTGGTCACGTGGTTTCGAACACGTGTTGGGATTGGATAAAATTTTCGGAATAAGAGTAGGTCGCCGAGATTCTGCCCAATAGCAGTGCGTATTTCTGATAGACTTGGCCTTCTGATTAGTTAAAAGTTAACAATATTTAGCGCCAAATTTTTGAAAAATCTTACAGTTTACAAAAACAAAGTGTATTCGTACGGCTGGCCGGTTCAGTATATAGTGAAATAAATACTTATTTTTTTAATTTTATTTGTTTTTAAGATTACATAAATATCATTTCCCCAAAAGTATTTAAAACTGCAGATGTTATATTAAAATTCCAACAAAAAAGTTAATTTTCAAACAAATAGTTGAGTTTTCTACCAAAAAATATGAATTCTCAACCAAAAATTTAAAACATAATTGACATTTCAACCAAAAAAGATACACATTTTGATCACAAACAGTTTAATTCATCCAAAACAGACAAATGTTCATAAAAATGGTTGAATCCTCAACCAAACAAGATACATTTTCAAACAGTTGCCTTTTCAACCAATAAAGATGAAACGTTTCCCAAAGGGGCGAATTTTTTACAAATCAGTTTGATTTTTTGACCCTAAAATATGTATTTTCATCAAAAAAGTTAGTTTTCAACCAGATATTTGAATTTTCAATCAAATAGATGATTTTTTTTTTATCAAAAAAGACGAATTTTCAGCGAATTACACAGACTCTCTGTTGAGGAACAATGTCGGGGGTTGCCTGCAAATATAGCCTTGTTCATAAATCGCGTACATCGAAACGTAAACAGTCAGGGCCACCTGAACAGTTTCTATAATATTGCGTAATATACTTGACTGAGTAGTAGTGCACTGCGTCCCTTCAGAGGCGGAGTCGCAATCGTCTCTCGCTCTGTCTCCTGCGAAACTGTGTAAAAAAAAATTGTTCACAAAATCAGTGAAATAAGTGTCATTTAAAATCCTTAAAAGGATTCTGTGGCTTGAGCATGCACAACCAAATAATTGGTTGACCCAATTAAATTTTTTGGTTGTATTAACCAAATCTTTTGGCACATGGATTACTTGGTTGACTGAACAAAAAATGTTGTTGGATCAATTAAATATTGTGTTGAAAATAAAACTATTTTGTTGAAAATCATATTTTATGATCAAAAATTCAACTGCTGGGTTCAGAGTTGAATTACTGTGTTGAAAAATCATTTTTTCAAAGATTCATCTCCTTCATTGAAAATTTAAATGTTTTGTAGAAAATTCGTTTTTTTGTGAGAGTTCATATTTTTGGCTTAAAATACAACTATTTTTTGTAGAAAATTAAACTATTTAGCTATAAATTAAACTACTTATTACAAAATTTAACTATTTTGTAGAAAATTATCTTTTTGAATAAAAAACAATATTTTCGGGTTGAAAATTCACCTTTTTTGTACATAATTTATCTTATTGTCTTCAACATTCAATCATTTGGTTGAAAATTCATCTGTAGGTTGAGGATTATAATATTTCGTTAAAAATCATAGTTTTTGGTTGAATTCAACTTGTTGGATTTTTTTTGGTTAAAAATTAATTTTTTCAAATAAACATGCCAAGAATTCCATTTATGGTTGAAACCTTATCTTTCAGTTGAAAATTTAACTATGTATTTGGTTGAAAATTAAATTTCTGGTTAAAATTTCATCTTTTCGGGATTGAAAGTCAAGTTTTTTCTAAAATCTCTCGACTTTTTAGCTTGAAAACTCAACTATTTTCTGAAAATACATCTTTTTGGGCTAGAGAATTACTTTTCTTTTCCGAAAATTCATTTATTTTACTGAAAATGTAACTACTGCATTTTATATTAAAAGCTTTTTTTGTCTTAGTTGAAAATAAAACGTTTTGCTTGAAAATTAATTTATTTTGTTGAAAATTCGTCTTTTGGTAGAAAACTAATAATCTTGGTTGAAAATTCAACTGTTTCTGTTTGAATATTTTTTTTTTTAATTGAAACACTTGGTTGAAAATTCATCTTTGTATGATGAAAGTTCAACTATGATGTTGAAGTATTTTTTTGTCGAAAATTTGCGAAAAAACGCAGCATAAACGTGAAATTCGTCTTTAGCAAAAAGTTACATTTATTTTCGGTGAAGGTATTTTATTTTTATGGACTTTCTTGTTGGCACCTATCTAAACAGTCGAAACCCCATCTTTTTGTTGCTTTAATAGAGGAAATCTAGAAAAAATCATTGCGAAACTTTAATAAGTACGTTGCACTTTAAGCCTCTGAATTTCGAGGGCTTTCGAACTGAATTTTGGGGACTTTCGAATTAGGTTGCTTCAGTAAATATTTTTCCAATGCATTCAATATTTACAGCCAAAAGAGGAATTTTCTGTCGAAAAGATGAATTTTCGAACAGAAAATATGAATTTTCAACAAAGAAGTTAATTTTCAACCAAAAAATAGGAAATATCAAACCAAGAAGGTTAAGGCGAATTTTCTTTCAACTAAAAAAGATCCATTTTCAACAAAAAATGGAAAAGTTACATTTCTAGTAAAAAAAACAAATTTCTTTTGAACCGAAATAGTTAAACTTTCAACCGAAGATATGAATTTTCAGCGAATAACGCAATAGTAGATATTTCAACCGAAAAATATTTCGAGTTTAAATCAAAAACAGTTTAATTCAACAAAAAAATACGAATTTGCAACCAAATAGTTGAACCCTCAACCAAAGAAGATTAATTTGCAACCAAGCAGCTACACTTTTAACCAAAAAAGAATAGTTTTTAAACCAATAAGATGAATTTTCAAAAAAATAGTTGAATTTCCAACAGAAGATTTCAGTTGAATTTTTTACACCAAAAAATAAATGTTCAACAAAAAGTTAATGTTCTACAAAAATGGTTGAATTTTCAGCCCAAGACGAGGAATTTTCAATTAGAAAGGATGCCTTTTTAACAAAATTGTTGAATTTGCAACCAGAAAATATTGAAAGACCAGAATCTTAAGCTTGTATCATTTTTTAACATAGAATCTTCTATAAACGAAATAATACAATTTTAATTTTTAATCAAAAATTCCAAATTTATTATTCTTGGCAGTTATTCAAAGTGCCCCTTATAGAAATTCCCTGACTATTGCATTATCTTTTTCAAAATCCCTGGCTTTTCCCTGACCAATAAAATTCCTTGATTTCCAGGTTTCCCCTAACCGACGGCCACCCTGGGTAAATAATAATATAAATTCATGAGTTTAAACCTCAGGAAAATGCACAATTTAAAATACAATATCTTTATTATCTAATATCATTTTATTTAACTTTTACTTAAAAAGACATTGGGGGATGTTCATGATAAAAATATTTTAATCGTAACTTCCAAGTCTATTGTAAACGGTGTATTAAGTTTGTTATACGATCACATCGATCACGGCAAAGAACGGAGCAGTTTTAACATTCATGCAGTTGGATAGTTTGTAATTACAACTGACTTTCCTAATATTCTTACAAACCTAAAATTGATTAAACTAGTGATTTGAATCAACTTCTAGGATAGCCTAAACCACAACTCCAAGTTAATCAGATTTATTATGAACCAACTCGTAAACATCTCCCACTCATTGAATTGTTCCACTTCTCTGATGATAAGTTATTTGAGATATACTGAGTAGAATTTACAAGAACGCAGCAGATCGGAACGCGTTCATTTATTGACGGAAACTGAGTAATCGAAGAGCTAGTACTTTTGGATACGAGTATCAGGAAGGGATTTGAAAAGAGGAGAGTCAAAAGGGGACATCTGGATCACTCCTCTAAGTCCAGGTCCCCTAATTCTTCCTCCAGCCCTTCCAGGTCTTCTTCCGTGAAGAGGTTCTCGTTAATTGCCAAAGCTGCAGCACCTTCTCCCACGACTGTCACTAGAAAAATACAAAACTTGTTATTCATAACTTTGATTTTCAGAACGAAAGGTGAATTTATAAATACTAATAAAGAAGTAGTGAGTACTATAGGGCGCTCTACAGTGCACAGTGGGGTGAAATCGGAAATCGAGGTTCACAATGACATTTAGAATGCAATTTTGCACCGATTTCAGCTTTCTTTTTCTTGAATAACTCAGAACTAAATTCTTAAAAAAAATGGTGAGAGTAGATTTTTCATTTTTTTGTTTATTTAATTTTTATGTTAATGCAAACAACGGCAAAAATGTCGATTTTTTAATTTTAATTTTTAATTTTTTATCTTTTAGATAACATTTTTCTTATACGTCTCGTCCATTGGGTTTAATGCAAAGGTGTATGGGCAAGATAAAAAAATTGTTAACTTGTATAGTTAGATTTTAAGCAAAAAGAAATAGTTTTTTCTTCTGACCTTGCCCAAATTACATGGCCAATGATTTTTTTGTGAAAAAAAGCTTATAACCCATAAATATTTTGTATTACTTTATAAACAAATTATATAAACAAATGCACATTTCAGGGTATTTCAGGTGAAAATAAACCGTTTTTTCTTCTGTCATTGCTAAAATTATATTGGCAATAACGTTTCCTTGAAACTTTCTCCCCACCTATCAATATTGGTTCATTTTATAAACAATTTATATAAACAAATGTACATTTTTGGTGTTCTTAAGCTAAAAGAAAATTTTTTTTCTTGTGACCTTGCTGAAATTACATTTCCAATGATTTTTTCTGGAAAAAATTGCATAACCCATCAATATTTGTTTATTTTATAAAAAAATTTTATAAACAAATGCACATTTTAGGGTATATTAGGTGAAAATAAACCGTTTTTTCTCCTGTCTTTGCTAAAATTATATTGGCAATAAAGTTTTCTGGAAACTTTCTCCCCACCTATCAATATTGGTTTATTTTATAAACAATTTATATAAAAAAATGTACTATGTGATTTGAATTTTTTCTCTTTTTTTTCAAATTACTAAAATTTGTATACACTTACATCATTTGTTACAAATTTAATAGATTTCATTTTTTGATTTTTAAATATATTTTGTTCATAAAATAAACAAATATTAATGGGTGGCAACAAGTTTTTCAGAAAACATTATTGGCATTGGCAATATAATTTTAGCTAGGTCAGAAGAAGAAGCGGTTTATTTTCACCTAAAATAGCCTAAAACGTGCATTTTTTATATAATTTGTTTATAATATCAACAATTATTGATGGGCTATAAACTTTTTTTCAGAAAAAATCATTGGTAATGTAACTTCAGCAATGTCAGAAAAAAAATTATTTCTTTTCGCTTAAAAACACCAAAAATGTACATTTGTTTATATAAATTGTTTATAAAACAAACCAATATTGATGAGTGGGAAAAAAGTTTCCAGAAAACGTTATTGCCAAAATAATTTTAGCAAATACAGAAGAAGAAACAGTTTATTTTCACCTAAAATACCCTAAAATGTGCATTTGTTTATATAATTTGTTTATAAAATGAACGAATATTGATGGGTTAGAAACTTTTTTTCATAAAAAATCATTGGCAATGTAAATTCAGCAAGGACAGGAGAAAAAATGATTTCTTTTCGCTCAAAATCGCCCAGAATGTGGATTTTTTTATATAATGTGTTTATAAAATAAACAAATAACAAGTAATCTTAAATTTTCATGTCCACGCATCATTCTAACGATAAAAACTAGCGATTGCAGGGCAGAAATATACTTTAAAGGCGAATAACCTCTAATGTTGATTATTTGTTAACACAATTTGTTTATAACAATTAATTATGCAAGTTAACCATTTTTTTATCTTGCCCATACCCTTATGCATTAAATTCAAGGGAAAAGACGTATAAGAAAAATTTTATCTAGAAGATAAAAAATAAAATTTAAAAAATCGACATTTTTTCCGTTGTTTGCATTAACATAAAAATTAAATAAACAAAAAAATACATAATCTACTCTCACCATTTTTTTAAAGAATTTAGTTCTGAGTTATTCAAAAAAAAGAAAACTAAAATCGGTGCAAAATTGCGTTCTAAATGTCATTTTGAACCTCGATTTCCGATTTCACCCCACTGTGCAGTGGGGCGAAATAAAAAAAAACGAGACTCAATATAACTTCCAGAAGCCAATTATTGACCGATTTTGGATTTTTCTTTTAGAAAAATTCATCATTCAATTTTAAAGGGACTAGCATCATCAATCGTGCGCGTATTGTTTTTCGATTTAAGGAGGAAAACAATTTTTATTACAAAATACGAATTTCGAATATCTCTTTAGTTTTTAAGTTTATTTGTTTTTAAGGTTATAATTGTACATACAATTTTCCTATGATTCTTGAGAAAATTCGAAAAGATTGTTAAAAAATGTCAGACAAATCAAATCAAAATTTCAACAACAACATTAATTTTCAACTAAATAGTTCAATTATTAACAAAAAAATTTGAATTTTAAATAAAAAACAGTTCAATTCGTAAAAAACACTAATCAAAAAAAATAGTTACATTTGCATCCAAAGAGTGGGATTTCTAACTAAAATGATGAATCTTCAACCAAAAAAAGTTATTGTTATTAAAGTAGTTCAACTTTGAACCAAGTAGTTCAATTTTTAACCATAAAGATGAATTGTGAACGAAAAATGTAACATTTGATATTTAAACCGAAAAAGACTATTTTAAATAAAAAAGAGTGGAATTCGTCGAAAATAAGAGACAAATTTTCAAAAAAAGTAGTTGAATCATCAACCAAAGCTGATTAATTTTGGACAAGACAGTTGCATTTTTAACCAAAGAAGATGAGATTTGTACCATAAGAGATGAATTTTTCAAACATCTTTTAAACTAACTCAAATTATTCGTGAAATTAAAAAAAAAAATCTTTCGAAAATTACAAAAAATGTCTGAAAATCTTGCTGATTTGTTCGACATTTTGAAAAATCTTCAAGAATAAAAAATTGACAATTGAAATTTCTAAGCCTTATAAATATATATTTTTAAATTATTCGAATGTTTCCAGAAATTATTTTAAAATCCTGCAGAATAAAAAAAATGTTAATCCTCAAGAATTTTTTTTTGACAATTTTGCGAATCTTTTGAAATTGAAATGTTTAAAAATCGTTAAAAAAATTTCCTTATGATTAATTTTTCAAAATAAAAAAATCATTCAACATTTTCCTACTAAACTTGCGGAATTTTATTTATTACTTTGATACATTTCAAAACCCCATAAAAAGTTTAGAAATTTTATCCCAAAATCTTCAAAAATCTACATTTTGTATAAAATTTTTAAAAATATTTTCAAATTTTTAATTATTTTTGTGATTTTTGCAAAGTTTCTAAATATCTTTAAAAAATGATTCGGATTTTTTCCTAAAGTTCTTGGAAAATTAAGAACAAAATTACTTAAAAATATTCCAATTTTTTTTACGTTTTTATATCATTTGAAACACTATTTTGCAAAAAAAAAAATAATAATAATTTGGAATTTTCCCAGGAATCTTCAGAAAATTGTTCATTTTCTCGAAAACTTAAACTTACTCGAATTTTTTCTAAAAATATCATTGTTCAATTGTTATTTTTTCATCAAAATTTGTTTTTGTTTTGAAATATTTCGAAATATTCTGTCAACATTAATTTTCCAAAATAAAGAATCATTAAAAATTTTCCCGAAAATGTTAGGAAAATTGTTTCATTATCTTAAATCCTTCAAAAATTCTTCAGAAGTTGAAAATTTTATTTCGAAATCTTCAAAAATATATTTTTTGTCTTAAATGTTCTGAAATATTCAAGTTTTAAATTAAGTTGATTCTTTACAAACTACTAAATATCTCTTAAACTTACTTGAATTTCGTCTAAATGAATAATTGTTTAAGTGTTATTTATACATAAAAATGCAACAATTTATCTTACAGATAAAAACTTTAAAAAATACAACAATTAAGTGTTATTTATACATAAAAATGCAACAATTTATCTTACAGATAAAAACTTTAAAAAATACAACAATTAAAATAAATTGTAACGTTCAAAGGTTAAATTTAGCTCTCTACAATTTTAACGATTCAAGGCTTTCCGTTTGAAACGACTCGGTTTCAAATATTCTAGTTTTAAATATTTGTTTTATAATTGCTCATTTTAAATAAACAGCCCAACCTTACTAAATATTAAGGAATTGTTCATTTTCTTAATTAAAAATGTTCAAATTGAATGGGTTAAAAATGGAATATTTTAGACTGAAAAATATTTGAATAGGACTTCAAACTGGATAAAAGCGTTTAATTATCAATCTTTTAATTTAAAGTTATTTTGTAACTGAAAATAGGTTATAAAGTTTCAATAGGACGTTTAAACTTGTTTCACTTCTAAGGCTTCTGAATAGAAACAGTTCAATTTTAACGTTAAATTCTGTAAAATGTTAAATTTTCAACAGATTCAGAATCGTCCTGTAACTTTTCTATTACTCGAACTATAGTTCCATTTTAAAAATCATTAATTAATTTATATTCATAGTTGATGAACTTAAAACGTTTCTTATAAAAAAATTTAATTTCAAACGCTATTAATTTTTAATTGTTTAAGTCCTTAGAAATGCATTTTAAAATGCTTTAAATTGATAATGTACCCTTAAATATGAAGACATAAAATGAAAAATTTTGACAGTAAAAGATTTTATAATTACACATTGAAAGCTGAATGTTTTCATAATTGAAAATGTTAACAATTAAACTTAACATTTAAAAAAAAGAGTTGAAATCCCAATTTCCGGTCCAGCGATCACCCTCAAGTAATATCGAATAAAATATTTTAATTGCTTAACATATTTAGTTACATAATTTGAGGATATCTAATAGAAAATATATGAACAAATTTGAAGAGGGCACTATTTGGCCACTAAAATCTTAAGCCTACTGTGAACACTTACCAGAATCTTTGTGATTTGTTTCCGGAAGGTTGTTACTCTTCAGCCGATCATCTTTTGCGATTGTGATACCAGTACTATCAATGTCTTCAACTTCATAAGCAAGCCTATCTACGTCCAATTCTTTATACTCCATACCATCCGAATCTTCATCTTCATCACGAGCGTAACTAGCAATCGCCTCATCACCTTCATCCATACCTATTAAGGAAAAGAAAGCATTTAGTAAATAAAAATAAAAATACCTGGGAGTTAAATTCATTAATTTGAATTACTTCGCGTATATTAGGAAAATCAAAGTGGCCGTTTAAAACAAAGAAAAAAGATTCACTGCCATTTCCCGATTCGTAAACATTTTCGCGGTCAATGAAATTAAAAAATTAGAACTCTTGGAGCTAATTTTGTATTAATTTGAAGTAATAAAAACTGAACTATAAATTAGAGCATTCAAAGCGGTTCTCTTGAATTAAAAATTTTTTGTACTGAAACGCTCAATAATTTCCACGCATAAAATGAAAGCTATTAACACTTTCCAATTGCACAATTCTAAGTTAAATGCAGTTGCAAAATTGAAAAATTTAAAATTTTATAAATTGCACAGTTCAAAAATTCAGATTTAGTTAAAAAAATGGAAGAATGAATTAATAAAATTGTAAATTTTCAAAGTTACATCATTTTACGCATTTTAAGCTAGAAACATAAAAAATTAAACGATTGACATTTTTTTTAACTGAACACTTTTTCAATTAGGAGTTAAATAATTAATTTTAAGTAATTTCAAAACAGTAATTATTGGATTATTATTTACACATTAAAATTTATTTTGGTTGAAATATACTCTTAAAATCTTCAAAAATCTACATTTTGTTTAAGATTTTTTGAAATATTTTGAAATTTTTTTGAAAACTACTAAATAGCTGTTAAAATTATTCGAATTTTTCCTATTGTTTTTAATCCTGCAAAATTAAAAAATTGCCTTAAAAAATTTTCAGATTTTTTTCTTTACAATTTTGGAAATCTTTTGAAATCTTCTCTTAAAATTAATTTTTCGAAATAAAAAATTACTTTTTATTCAAATCTGTAAAAACCTACATTTTGTTTCAAATTATTTGAAATCAATTCAAGTTTTATATTAATTTGGAATCCTTTCAAAACTTCTAAATATCTCTTCAACTTGGTTGAATTTTTTCTGAATTAACAATAGTTCAAATGTTCAAATTCATTCAAACAATTAAAGGCTACTTCAAACAATTCAATTTCAAATTTTACACTTTTTAAAAATTTATTTATAACTGTTCAATTTAGATAAACAGTAAAATATTTCAAAATATTAATGAACTGTTTTTTTTTCAATTAAAAACTTAAAATCGAATATTTTACACAGAAACAATATCTGAATAAGATTTGAAATTGAATAAAAGTGTTTAATTCTGCACCTATTAATTTGAAGTCATTTTTAAATTGAAAATAGTTTATAAAGTTTCAATCGGATGTTTACATTTGCTTAACTACTAAGGTTTTCGAAGTGAAACAGTTCAATTTTTACCATTAAAATCTGTAACTTCTTTAATTTCGAACAGATTCAGAACTGTATTGTAAATTTAATTCTTGTGAACTTTTTAATACACAAAGTGCGATTCAATTTTAAAAATCAATTATTAGTTCATTTTTACAGTTGAACAAGTAAAAACTTTTTTTATAAAAAATTTCAATTTCAAACGCTTTTAATTTTTAATTATTTGAGTATTCAAAACTGCATTTTCAAATTCTTTAAATTAAGAATGTACACTTAAAAATGATCTAAAATGGTCATTTTTAAAAGTAAAGATTTTAGAATTACGCACTGTAAGCTGAATGATATAATTGAAAAAGTTATACATTTTCTGTACATAATTTCTCAAAAAACAGAAGAGGTGGAAAGACAATTTTAAATTGCATTATATCACCATGTGATATGAAATTTGTGATCTTGTCATATTTCAAGGGATTTGACCGATTTTTCTTCTAAAAATTTGAAAAATTCCCCGCAAAAAAAAAACGATTTTCCGGCTCAGCGACCACCCTGAAAATATGAAAGTATTTTACCATCTCCAGTAGCGAGTTCAGGATTGAAAAAGAACATTTCCCTTCCAGAGATTCCAACTTGGCGACCAGCTTTGTAGTCACTTCGTTTCTTTTCTTCATCCTTGATAGCTTGTTCCTTCTTCTCCTTTAGTTTCCTCTTCTTCCACGCCAGGAAACTCTCCAATGTTATTCTCGTCTGAAATAAAATTATTATTTCGCAACAAGAGAATAATCTTCAGTCAATAGATACAATATTTCATTACAGATTCTTTTTAAAAAACAAACCTGGCTTGGTCCCAAATTAGCTCTTTCTCTTTCTATGAGATCCTCTAATGAAATTTCATCCTTCTTATCATCTTTCTTCTTATCCTTCTTAAGCACGAATCCAGCAGGCAAAGCATGTCTGTAGATACATTTCGACCCCGAAGGACATTCCCAGAACCAACCGTACTTTGACTTTTCAACTGCCTCCAAGAAATGTTTACAAATCTGAAAGTATAATTTATGAATTATTGATTACTAATTAGTGCAACAGATAATATTGCAGGCCTCGGACTCACTTCAGACATCAAAAAAAGTGTGAACAGTGTCACAAATTTGAAAAATAGTGTCAAAATAGTGTTATAAAATTTTTCAGGCATTCATAATGTTATTCTTTAATCTATAAATGATCAAAATTCCTATTTAATTATCGCAGGCTTCACATTCTTTTCCCAGTTGCCATCTTTTTCTCGTTTTTCCGCTCGAATGAGAACTGAATTAATAGAACCCAATAACAAAATCTAACTATTTTTAGTTGAACAAGTTGCTATTAAATGTTTGATTAAGCATTCATATTTTTTGTTTAAAAATGTTATTATTTGGTTCAAAATTGCATTATTTTATTTAAAGTTCAACGATTTGATTGAAATTTACTTTGTTTCTTGGTTTGAAAATTCATCTCTTTCTGTAGAAAACTCGTTTTCTTCATTGAAAATTAATTCTCTTAGATGAAAGTTTAATTACTCCATTTTTTTGTTGAAAATTGATCTTTTTTAGTTTAAAGATTCACCTAAGTAGTCAAAAAAATGTCAGAACCATTAAAAATATAAACTAAAAATTATTCAAGTAAAATTTAGATTAACAACACATCCATTATGCAAACTGTTTAGTTGAAAATTGTTGTAATTGGTCGAAAATTCTACCTTTTTAGTGGAAAATAAATTTTTTTGGTTAAAAATTCAACTGTTTGGTTGAAACTCAATCTGTTTTACTTAAGGAATCAATTTTTTTTGCAACTAAGTATTTTTTGCTTAAATTCAACTGTTTTTAAATTTATTAACATAATTTTTTGTTACAATATCAACAATTATGCTTTTCCTTGAAAATTAATTTTTACATTCTCATCATAATGAGAAGGTATTGGTTTCATGTGAAAAATGACTTTCGGTAGATTTTTTTATTTTGAGAATTCCACTCTTTCGTTGACAATTGAACTGCTTTCTTAAAAATTAATTTTTTGGTTGAAAATTATTAGTTTTAGCCGAAAACTCGGCTTCTTGTGTTAAAAATTCCACTAATTGGTTGAAAACGAACTTTTTTGTTGAAAATTTATATTCTCGGGTCAAAATTTCAACTGTTTTGTAGAAAATTCGTCGTTTTGGCTTGAAAATTCGCCAATTTGGTAGAAAATTCTACTATTTGGTGCCAAGTTGAACTATTCTGTGGGAAAAAAAATTTTATTGAAAATTATTTCTTTTTAATGAAAATTTAACTACTCCATTTTTAATTAAAAACTGATTCATATTAGTTTGAAAATTCAACTTTTTATTTTAGAGAATTTAGAAACGAAAAAAATATAAACTAATAATTAATTAAATAAAATTTGGGCGAAGACACCCATTGTTCAAACTGTTTAGTTGCAAATTTACGTGATTTGTTGAAAATTTGTCTTTTTTGGTACAAAATTAATCTTCTTGATTGAAAATTCAAGCTATTTGGTTGAAAATTTATGAATTATGTTGAAAATTCGTATTTTCTGGCAGGAAATTAATCTTTTTGGTAAAAAATTAATCTATTTGGTTACAAATTTATGTATTTTGTTGAGAATTCAACTTTTTCAGTAAAAAAATTCTTAACTATTTGGTTTAAAATTAAACTGTTTTTTGGAAAGAGCTCATCTTTTTGTTTAAAAATTTAACTCATTGGTTGAAAATTAATCTGTTTTGGTTAACAATTCAATTATTTGGTGAAGTTTCGTCCTTTTTGGTTCAATTCAACTGTTTATGATTTAAAATTAAATACTTTTCTTGGTTAAAATAACAACTATTACATTTTTTGTTGAGAATTCTTTTTTTTCGTAAAAAATTTAACTACTTGGTTAAAAGTTGAACTATTTTATTAATTCCTAAAAAACAGTAAGATCCCCCCACCCCCACCCTGTCAAGAAATTTTCTAACGTTATTTTTGGATGGCCCCTAAATAAATTCACGAACAAAATTTAGTCGGTTATATGGTTAAAAATTTCAGAAAAAAAAACTTTACGTAAGTTATGCACGTCCAATAATTAGCCATTGAGCCAATGATATTGTTATACAGATTCAAGAAATACTTGCAATGTCAGTCGTTGGTCGATTCGCTGTTGCAGCCCCATGTTTCAAATCTACAACTTCCTTCAGTTTTTCTTCATCCCATTTATCCATAGTATCAGCTGCCTTATCATCCTCATCATCATCTCGCATGTCGCAGTAGAGCGAACGCTTTTCTGCCTTTCGTTCGATAGTCAAGTCGTGAGAGAACTTGCACTTGTTTCCTTTCGTACATTGTCCTTGTTTGAAAAATGCGCATATCACGGACTTCGGGTCAATTCCTAAAATTCAAGAACATATTTATTTCGGAACAGACAAAAAACATAGTATATAATTTTTAATTAAATAGGAAATTCTTGGAAATAAAAAAAAAATGTAACGATCTTTGCAAAACACGCTCTTAAATGTTTCCATTGAAATAAAAAAGAAAACTAAAAAAATAGGGGAAAAAACAGAAGGCAACCTCAAACTTCACAATCTTTCCCCTATTCCTGTCTTTCCTCCTTTTTATCATACTTTGCTTAAATTCAAACTCAATTATTAGAACCCAATAAGAAAATACAACTATTTTTCGTTGAGAGATGATTTGTAATAATTTTATTATTTGTTTTAAATTTTTATTATTTTGTGGGAAATTCATCTTTTTGGGTTGCGAAGTCAACTATTTTGGTAGAAAATTAAAATGTTTTCCAGAAAAGTCGACTTTTTGAGTTGAAAATTAATTTCTTTTGGTAGAAATTTAATCTTTTTTGGTTGAAATTCCAACTATATTGTTGGAAATTAAACTATTTGTTAAAAAATAATTAAATTAAATTACTTAGTTACAAATTAAATTACTTCATAAAAAATTAATTTTGTCGGTTAAAGACGAATATCTTTGGATGAAGATTTAACTATCTTTTTTGTGGTTGATTCGGAACAAATCTACTTAGACTATTTTTCTCTCTTTCTTTTATTTATTATGTAATTGTCTCTAATGAGTCGGAAAAGAGGTAGTTTAAAAATCGAATTTTGATCTTTGAATTTTTGTCATACTCTGATTTCGGTGCATAATATTATTCACAAGGAAGCAAATTCCATTTCGATCTTGAAATAATCATTTTATTGAAAATTAACTTTTTTCTTGAAAATTCATATTTTCGGGTTGAAAATAAAACTATTCAGTAGAAAGATCGCCCTTTGGCTAGAAAATTCAACAATTTGGTTTAATTTTCTTTCTTTCTTGACTAAAGATCTCTCTTAGTTGCAAATTTGTCTTTTTGGTTAGAAAAATAATTTATTATAATGAAAAATGCAATTGCTTGGTCGAAAATTAGTCCGCTTTGGTTGAAGATTCAACTATTTTGTTGAAAATTCATTATTTTTAGTTGAATTAAATGGTTTATTTGAAATTTAAATCTTTTTCAGTTAACTCAACTATTATATTTTTCTTCGATAATTAATTTTTATTGGTTAAAAATTCAGTTTTTTAACTAAAAGTTTAACAAATCCATTTCGAAATAAAAATGTATCTTTCTTAGTTGAAAATCCAACTGTTTCGTTGAAAATTTATATATTTTGTTTGAAATTTAATCATTTAGTTGAAACTTCAATTGTTTTGTAGAGAATTCGTAGCTTTGGCTTGAAAATTCTTCTCTTTTGTTAGAATTTTTTTTGTTTGTTTGAAAAGTCAACTGTTGATTGAAAATGAATCTGTTTTGGTTGAGTACTTAACTATTTTGTTGAAAATTCTTTTTTTTCTTGAAAATTAATATTTTTCAAATGAAAATTTAGCTATTTCATTTTTAGGTAAAAAGATATCTTTTTTAGTTGAAAAGTCAACTGTTTGATTGAAAATTCATAACTTCGGGTTGAAAGTGTAACTGTTTTATTGAAAATTCGTATTCTTCATTTGAAAATTCATAACTTTTAGTAGAAATTTAATCTTTTTTGGTTGAAAAGACCACAGCTTAGTTGAAAATTAATTTTCTTATTGAAAATTAACTTTTTTGTTGAAAATTCGCCTTTTTAGCTTGAAAATTCAACAATTTGGTTGATTTTTTTTCCTTCTTTACTAAAAAATGTTTCTCAGTTGCAAATCTATCTTTTTGCTTTAGAAATTCATATCTTTTGTTAAAAAATGCAATTGCTTGTTGAAAATTATTCTGTTTTGGTTGAGGTTTCAACTTCAATTTTCAATTCAATTTTTTCATTGCATCAGCTATTAAATTTTGCTTTATATATTCATATTTATTAGTTCAAATTAATTTGTTTCAATTGAAAATATAACTATTCCATTTTGAGTTACAAATTGATCTTTCTTAGTTGAAATTTTAATTGTTTGGTTTAGATTCGTGATTTAGATTAAATTTGTCTCTTTTGGTAGAAAACTAATCTTCTTCGTTTGAAAATGATCTTTTGAGTTAAAAATGCAACTGTTTTGGTAGAAAAATGAATTATTTAGTTAAAAATTCAATTGCTTTGTAGGAAATTCGTATTCTTGGCTGGGAAATTCATTTCTTTCAGTAGAAATCTGATCTTTTTTGGTTGAAGTCAACTGTTTTGTTGAAAATGAATCTGTTTTGTTAAAAATGAATCTGTTTTGGTTGAGTATTTAACTATTTTGTTGAAAATTCAACAATTTTTGCAGAAAATTATCAATATTACATAATATTAACATCATACATTGTAAATATCAGTACATTCAGTTGCCACGTCAAGAGTTCAACAACTTTCTTAAAACTTAAATTTTAACTGAAAATTTAATTATTCCATTTCTGGTCGAAAAATGATCTTCCTTATTTGAAAATTCAACTGTTTTATAGAAAATCCGTATTCTTGGTTGAAAAATTTATCTCTTTTGGTAGAAATGTCATCTTTTTTGGTTAAAAATTAATTCGTTTTGTCTGAAAATTGATCTATTTTGTTGAAAATTAAACTGGTTGATAATTAATTTTCTTGGTGGAAATTGATATATTTTGGTTAAAAATACAAGTGTTTTCTACAAAATTGTTTTCGCATCAAAAGATCAATTATTTGCTTGAAAATTCAACTTTTTTCTAAAATCGTCTTTTTAGCTTGAAAATTGTATTTTCTGTTCAAAATTCAATTCCTTTGGTAGAAAATTGATCTTTTTTATTTGCAAAGGCAATATATTTCAACTTGAAATCTAAGGAATATAATACCTAAAATAATTTAATTAAAAATAAATTATTCTATATTATTATATATTGAAACTCGAAGCAATTTAAAATAATTTTGAAAACAAATACACTCCTAGAAAAATGTTTGTACAGGAAATTTACCCTTTTCAACTTTCTGGGTCTGGACTGGTTTAAATATCAGGGCTAACTCCTGCTGTTCCTTCAATTTCTTTTCTTTTTCTAGTTTTTTAGCATTGGGATCGTCGACCTTGCGTGGATTAAGGCCCCCAGACTTTACTTGTTTTTCTACTTGTTGAATGAATTTTTGCTGTTTGGCGCCCTTCTTGTTTTTCATGCCAAAAGTCTTGTCCTGTCATTGGAAAAACGGGGAAATGTGAGTAACTATCTGGAGACAACGTTGGAAGGTAAAAAATAGAACATGTGGCCCAGAGACCAAATTTGTTGGTTAGCAAAACGTCTTCTCACCTCGATAACCTTCTCCTTTTTCTTCGCCTCCACCTTTTTGCTCGGTGCCGATGTTTTTTTAGGCGGCATCGTGCGTGTTTGTTTTCTAACTGTTTATTGATAATCTCCGAATTCTGGTAGTCAAATTTCACCTTAGGATTCGCAAAAAGAACGACATATTTACGCCATTTACGCGAATTTACTGGGATGATCCCCTCTTTCCAGTCAGACCCGTCAGACAGTCTCTCTCACTCTCTCTCGAACAGTTTAACCAATCGAATCTCCAGATTTCATAAAGAGCAAAGCTGTGATTGGCAGAATGGCTTTTTTCCAGTATTCGATTATCGAAATTTCGATATTGAAGAGGGGGAAGAAAGAACACGTCCTCTGACGGAGAGAATTGTAAATATCTTTTGCGTAAATCTCCTATTCATCCACTTGAATCCCTCCAACGCTTTCAAGTGAGAGCAGCACTTTAAAGCGTCGGTTTAAACAAGTTTCTAAAAATATATTTCAGAAGTTCTCCTATCAGTTTTGTGTGCCTTTTATCCAAGATCGTGACCTGAAGAATATTAAGAATACAACAATATGCCTGAGTACAAAGTTGGTAAGTTAAAACATATTCGTTTCTAATACGGAGTATTGCTCCGATAAGCACGTGTTCGGCAATTTTAGATTAGATTAAAAATAAGTATATCTTATTTGTTACGAGGAATTTTATATTCTTTTTTGGTAGAACAAGTAGTAGTTATAATAGTCGACAGCATTAATGAGGAACAGGCATCAATCGAATGTATAGATATGTAAAACAAGTGTTTTTCAGTATTAAAATAACAGCCTTTATTGATCCCGGCAAAAACGTGTAATTGGAGTCGAATTAAAGAGATTTCAAAAAATGTGGATTTTGTAACCTTTTGAATCCAAAACAAAGTCGTCTTTGAGCGCGTGTCATTAATGTTATGCTTAAAAAATGGTCATCTTAATATCCTGATTAATTTTAACACATTTTTATTATTCTGTGGTGGAATTAAAATCTATATGCATACCCTGTATTAAACGGAAATAATCGCATGTATAATGCAGGGTGGCCGCTCGAATGGCATTTTTAAGGATATGTCCTAATTTTCGGATTTTTTGTGGTATGTCCTGATTTTTGATGCCCAAAAACGAAAGTTCACGATTTTTGTTGCCCGTAGCTAAATTTTTTTTTACAATTTCTGAGGGTGCAGTCTCATTATGACAGTTGCCTTCGAAAAAGATATTTGTATCATTTATAAACGTTGGGAATTAACGTACAGTTTTATTATTTTGTTCAAAATTGAACAATTTTGCTAAAAACAAAAAAGTCCATCTTTCGGCTTGAAAATTCAACTGTTTTGTAAAAATTCATCTTTTTGGATGACATTTTTTTGTTTGTTGACTGAAAAATGTTTTTTGTTGAAAATTCGTTTTTTTTTTGTCCAAAAATTCATCTTTTATCTTGGAAATTTCATCTTCTTTCGTTAAAAATGCAACTGCTTGGTTTAAAACTAATCTTTTTTCATGGGGGATTTCCAACTATTTTGTTGAAAATTCGTCTCGTTTTGTTGAATTTAACTCTTTTTGGCTTCAAATCCAAGTCTTTTTTGGTTGAAATATCAACATTGTTGAAAATTATTTTTTTATGTTAATGATTCATAATTTTAATTCAATAACCTTTTTTTTTTGTTGAAAATGTAACAATTTTGTTGGAAATTAGTTGTTTTTTTTTTGTAAAAAATTCGTTTCGTCAATTGAAAATGTATCTTACATTTTTTGTTGAAAATTCGTCTTTTCAGGTAGAAAATTAATCTTTATAGTAGAAAATTAAATTTTTTATGGAAAATTCAACTATTTGGCTCAAAATTAATTTTTTTAAATTGAAAATTCATTTCTTTGGCTAAGAATTTTATTTGGTTGAAATTTTTTTAACATTCATTTTTTCCACTGAAAATTCAACTATTTGGTTGAAAATTCGTCTTATGTGGTAGAATGTTAATCTTCTTCGTGATCAATTCATAAACAATTCATTTTTTGGTTAAAAATGTAACTATTTGGTTGAAAATTCGTCTTTTCGGTAAAAAAATGCAACGCTTTAAATAATTATTTTTTTCTTTATTGACTGAAACATGTTTCTTGGTAGGAAACTCAACTATTTGGATTGAAAATTCATGTATTTTGTTCAAAAATTGTCTTTCTTTGTATCAAATTATTCTTCTTGGAAAAAAAGTCATCTTAATCAATTTAACCATTTGGCTCAAGATTCGTTTTTTTTTTTTGGTTCAAAATCATTTTTTAACCTAGAATTTATTTATTTTTAGTTGAAACTTCATGTATTTTCTTGAAAATTTGTCTTTTTGGTTGTAATATATGGATTTACTATTCTTCAAAGTAAAAATTTGTCTTACGTAAAA
>CAKNXH010000268.1:0-16753 GCA_932178445.1 Andricus quercusramuli | reverse complement strand
CTACTGCCCAACAAACATTAAGATTTTACCAATCCCCTCCTTCCACAAATTATGACTGTTGACACTAAAAGTCTTTAAAATAAATTTAGAAACAATCCTGCTCAAAATTTCAGGTTGAAATCAAATAGAAACAGGAAATAAAGACGGTAGATACGGCCGGATAAACCGGATCTTTCCGGCCGTTATCGGGGAAACGGTAACAGAATTTAAGTTGTGAAAATATTGTACTCGGTTCTAACCGGTTCCTATCCGACAAATGGGACCAGAAATTTACCCTACTGAAAAACCTGACGTCGGATTCTAACAGTTTTCTACGTCGTGGCCCACGTAGGATCTTACGTCGGATCCTCAGTTTTCGACTTCGGAAACGACGTAGGAACCGTCGTCGAGTATTTGGGTCGTTTGCGACATCGGAAACTATTAGGATCCGACGAGATTATTTTGATTCAAATAAAATGTTTATCAACTAATAACTGTTACCTACTTAAGAGATTGTCCATATATTACGTAAGACGTTTTTTTTTGTTCAAATAAAGACGCGGATAAAATTTCTGTGAATTTGAGAAGGACACAAAGATACAACAAAAGAAAAACATCTTTCATAATTATATGGACGTTCCCTAATTCTTCATTTGTGGATAGTGGAATAGTTGTAAATAATAATGATTCTTTTCAAGAAGGGAGGGGAAGACGAAGGAAAATGACGTTTAAAAACTTTAAAATTTATATATGTATATATATATATATATATATATATATATAGTAGGGCGGGTCGAAAATAAATACTTTTAGAATTCGAAATCGCTACAACGCGGAAAAGTAGCGTATTGGGGTCCTAAAAAAGTATAATTAATGTGGAATCGATCGACATGCAGCTTGGTTACCCGCGCTCGAAAAAAAGGTTTCAACAATTTCTTGTTTGCAGAGTTTTTCAATTTTATTGAGTTTCAATTTTTTTCTACATACCTGGAGGTCAAAAAAGTCATCTCAGTTTTTTTCGGATTTTAATCTACCATTTTCTAAGAGATAATTCCTATTTAATTTACCATTGTTTTCGGATTTTTTTTACCACGTTTGCAAATAGGAGTAGAATTATTTGAGGTACATGAAAACTTTTTAGTGACAAAATTGCATTAGAAAAAAAATCCCAAGACCCACGAACCGAAATTGGCAATACAACGAATTTTAAAAATGTTGATTTTAGTATTTTGTGAACTTATCTTCATAACTTTTTGTTCAACATTTTTGTGAGCATGTGTGGGCTTTTCAAACATAGAAATACACTAGAAAAAAAATCTACAAGACCCAGGAATCGAAATTGGCAATACAGCAAATTTAAAAAAATTTTAGTTTGGTATTTTATAAACTTATCATCATAACATGTAGTTTAAATATTTTTTTAAGCATGTGTGGGTTTTTTAAACATAGAAATACACTAGACAAAAAATCCACAAGACCCAGGAATCGAAATTAGCAATAGAGCGAATTTAAACAGTTTTGATTTTGGTATTTTATTAACTTATCTTTATAGCTTGTAGTTTAAACATTTTTCTGAGCATGTGTGGGTTTTGAAACATAGAAATACACTAGAAAAAAAATCGGCAAGACATAGGAATCGAAAATGGAATTACAGCAAATTTCAATTAAGATTTGTGGATATTGCGGAATTTTTTTTGTGGTATATTTATAGGCTTAAAAATTCTACACAAGCTCGAAAAATGTTATACTTATAAATAACTAAATAATTCTGTTAACTACGAAATTCCGAAACAAGAAAATTTGGGGTCATTGAATTTCGATTCCTGGGTCTTTTAGATTTTTTAGTGTATTTCTATGTTTAAAAACCCCATATATGCTCAGAAAAATGTTTAAACTACAAGTTATAAAGATAAGTTCATAAAATACAAAAAAAAATTTTTGAAATTCGCTCTATTGTCAATTTCGATTCCTGGGTCTTGTAGATTCTTTTTCTATTGTGTTTCTATGTTTAAAAAAACCACACATGCTCACAAAAACGTTTAACCACGAGTTATGAAGATGAGTACATCAAATACCAAAATCAAAATTTTTTTAATTCGCTCTATTGCTAATTTCGATTCCTGAGTCTTCTAGATTTTTTTAGTGCATTTCTATGTTTTAAAAACCTACACATGCTCAATAAAATATTTAAACTACATGTTATGAAGATAAGTTCATAAAATACCAAAATAAAACATTTTTCAATTCGCTGTATTGCCAATAACGATTTCTGGGTCTTGTGGATTTTTTTCCTAGTATATTTTTATGTTTAAAAAACCCACACATGCTCACAAAAATGTTTAACTACAAGTTATGAAGATAAGTTCACAAAATATCAAAATCAAAATTGTAAAAATTCGCTGTATTGCCAATTTCGATTGCTGGGTCTTGGGGATTTTTTTTCTAATGCATATTTTTATCACTAAAAAGTTTTCATGTACCTCAAATAATTCTCTTCCTATTTGCAAACGTGCAAAAAAAATTCCGAAAACAATGGTAAATTAAATAGGAATTATCTCTTAGAAAATGATAGATAAAGATCCGAAAAAATTGAGAAAACTTTTTTGACCTCCAGGTATGTAGAAAAAAATCGAAACTCAATAAAATTTGAAAAGTCTACAAACAAGAAATTTTTGAAACCTTTTTTTCGAGCGTGGGTAACCAAGCTGCATGTCGATCGATTCCAAATTAATTATACTTTTTGAGGACCCCAATACGCTACTTTTCCGCGTTGTAGCGATTTCGAATTTCAAAAGTATTTATTTTCGACCCACCCTAATATAGAGTATATATTATATTATAGTTTTGTTTATTGTTATTCTATAAATTAAGAATTAATTATGTAACAGTTATTAGTTCATAAACTTTTTTTTTTTAATCTCGTGGTATCCTATTAGGATCCGCAGTAGGATCCTACTTGGGTTACGGCGTCGGCTACGACGCAAGAAACTATTAGGATCCGACGTCGGTTTTTTCAGTAGGGTAATACTCGCACACAAAAAGAACTTTCAACCCGGGTTCTACCAGGTCTCTGTAAGCAGTCAAAAAGTGCGTTTTTATCCGGTATCTAATTGCAAAAACCATCCGGCTCTTATCCGGTCACCATGCCGTACTTTGCACTGATGACATTCAAGATGTAAATCAATCCTCTACTTGGTACTACCTAGTTCCTATCTGGAAAATGGAACCAGGATTCGAACAAATTACAAACAATATAAAATATATCCAATAATGCCCATTAGTCAATACAAAATTTTTGCCTATCTTTTTCAGTCCCTATATTCCTATCTAATTGAATCTTTTTCTATCTTTTTCAAATATAAGTCAGCCCTATCCTCCCGAACCCCAGTCTTTCTTTCGACATGAATCCTACGCTTATCCACGTCTATTATTTTCTATCCGCTAGGCATTCTAAAATTTCGTATATCTTTTTTAATCCCTATTTCCCTATCTAATTGAATCCTTTTCTATTGTTTCTGAAATATAAGATAGCCCTATCCTTCCGAATCCTAGTCGTTCTATCCAAACGAAACCTGCCCGGTAAGAAGTGAAGAATTTAAAAAAAGTGCAGAATCTGAATTCTCATTAATACGTGAATTTTCCTCCATCGAAAGTTCCACCAACGAGTAAAAAAAAAGCAAAACCTATTCCCTTTAATTGATGTAGAAAAATTTAATGAAAGTTAATTGGGATGGATTAAAAAGTTGAGGAATGCAAAATAAAAAATAAAAAGAAAGAGAATAATGTCACTTTGAAGACGCAAAAGCTAGTCATTTTAATCGACTCAGAAAAATTTAATGGAAACGTATTGGGAGGAATTAAAAAGTGAAGAAATTTTTTTTTTTAGTTAGTCCTGGCTTTTCAGCGAAAAAGCTTGGTTGAGATTTTGTCGACAAAATCCATGCGATACATTAGCGTAATTAGCTAAAGCGTGCGGTATAGGCTTTGATTTGGTTGTTTCGGTAGGCTTCTCGAATCCCCATCGGCTGCGATTTTTCATAACGTTTGAGCGTGGTATATTATGTTTGTAAGTGATCGTGCGCGTAATTGCGTAATTTAACAAATAAATTAAGTACAGTTATTATATATATAAAACCTTCATTTTTTTTTGAAAATTTATCTATCCTTCATCCTCCGGATAAGACCTACGTAGGAACCGGGTAAAAACCCGGGTGCATTTCGAATCGCACCGGTTAAGACCCATGTAGGGACCGAGTACGAACATTATTTCTCACCAGATAGAACCCGGGTCTAGTACCCAATAGAAACCCGGAACAAAAACCGGGTACATTTCCGAAAGAACCGGATAAGATCCAACTTGTACCTAGCTCTTATCTGGGTTATACTCGTCATTTTAAGTAGGGAAACATCGCTTTTGCATTAATTTTTGAAAGCAAAATTTATAACGGCTAGTGAAAATGAAAAATTGGTCAGGGAAACTCAGCAACCCTGAATACTTTATTCATTAAATTAATTCCTCTATAAATTAATTGCAAATTTTATATTAAGATGCGTAAATACTTAAGTTGGTTTATTTACTATCAGTATTTATTGTCAACAGCTGATATTTCGTTGTCCGAATGGGGTCGAAAGGAGATCACACTCGCAGAAAATGAAATGCCTGGACTTATGTCCTTAAGAAAAAAATATGGTCCCTTGAAAATTTTAAAAGGAGCAAGAATTGCCGGTTGTCTTCACATGACTGTTCAAACAGCAGTTTTAATAGAAACGTTGACTGAACTTGGTGCCGAGGTAAGGATAATATTTTTTCCAATATACAATAATAACACAAATGAGGGTTCAAGAAAAATACACCTTAAATATAATATAATTATAAATAAAAAAGCTGTCTATCTAATAAATTATTCTTGCCATTGTTACAATTCTTGTAAGTGGCCTTTTGAACTTTCACTCTCTATATCTATAAAATTAAATATATCCACAGAGAATGCTTCAAGATACTAGCATATGAATATAATCTTTGTTGGAGTGATCTACTTATTTCCTCAGCATTCATAGACATTATTTTCTTGCTTTTTTCGCATTGGAAAAGCTAAAATTTAAAAAATTTAATTCAGAATAAATTAAAATTTCAATTCCTCTTAGACGTCCAATATTCAAATGTAGGTGCGAAACTCTTATAAATGAAAAAAAATGGTTTCTGAAAAGAATCTGACAATCAAATTTGGACAAGTTACTTTTAACTATCTCGATTCAAATTAAAAAAGAGAAAAGAAAAAGATTTGGAGGATCCAAATCTTTTTTATTTTGGGTTTTTAATTTGAATGGGTTGTTTTAGAAGCGAGATTTTTTTGTTAGTTTCTAAGAATTTCGTAATTACATTGAAAAAGCTGTTATTGTTGTCATGACAGACGAATGATAAAACTATTTCTTTACTGCTGTAATGATGAAATAATTATCAGTATTAGTGATCAATATTTCATCATTTTGTATTTGTTGTTAGAGAACGGGAAATAATTCGACTTTCATACACTCAGAAAATGTGTACAAATACAGAAAGCAATTTGAAAATGTTAAACAAACTATTATTGTTTGGTATATTTACATTTACATTTTCCATGATTTGTACAGAAACCCGAAGTTAAGTTTCTGTTTTGTTGATAGTTAATTTTGTTAATATTCATCCACGTTAGACGTTTTCTTACAGATCAAAATCATGAAAAGGTACGAAATGATTAAGTGTTTGCTTTCGTCAATTTTCTTGCTATTTGCAGAGATTTTCATTTTTAGCATGTTAAAAAAAAATCTTGAAAGTTTCTAATAATTTTTTTTATTTAAATATTCTCAAAATAATGAAATACAAAACTCTCACTATGTAAGTGAAAATAATGTTAGAAACATTTCGAAAAGTTCAGAAATAATTCTATAACAATACATTTTCTTTAATACAAATGGTCTGGCGTATCTTATCGTGATAATTATATACTTGTTGTATACTTATCGTAAAATTAAGTGTGTCTAAAATAAACTTGTTAAAAGCTGAAGGTTGAAAACTCAATATTCAATTTTCTTCAATTTTCAAGTGTTGAAAATTTTAAAAAAGCGACCTTTGTATAAAAACAAGTGTAAAAAATGTTATATTCATATTATTTCATATAAGAATTTAATTATCATTTAAATCGATAAAAAAATAGGAAAAAGTCCAGTTTTTCGTAAACGGGTTAACATTGGCAAATCATGTTTTGGCAAATTAATATTCATCCAATTGACTATAAAATAAAGAATTTATGAGATTAAAAAAAATAGCAACTCTAATCATCCCCTTGTTAAACAATTAAAAACTAAAAGCGTTTGAAATTGAGCATTTTTTATAAAAAAACGTTTTAAAATCATCAACCGTAAATATAAATTAATTATTGATTTTGAAAATTGAATAATTTGTTTTACAGACAATTCTGAATTTGAACTTTCTCGTTTCTCGAGAAAATTATTTGACCAGTAATCGACAAAATCTAACATCATAAATTAATTAATTAATTACCCTGGTCAACAAAATAACATCAATATTCTAAATTTGTTCCAAATTACAAACAATTTGAAAGCCTGAGTAGTGAAACAAATGTAAGCGTCCAGTTGAAACTTTGTGAACTATTTTCAGGTTTAAAATAACTTGAAATTGATATATTCATAATTAAATTTTTTATTCTATTTTAAATCATATTAAAATATTGTTTGAGTGTAAAATATTTCATTTTCAACCCATTCAATTTGAAATTTGTTAATTAAAAAAAGAGCAGTTTTTAATATTTAGAAATATTTGACTGTTCATTTAAAACGAAAAATTATAATTCAAATATTGAAAAGTGTAGAATTGGAAACTGAATTATTTGAAATATCCATAAATTTTTTAAATGTTAGAGTGTTAATTTAACTTTGAACGTTACAATTTCAATTGTTCCATTGTTAATTTATAAGTGAAAATGTTTATTTTCGATGTGTAAATAACATTTGAACAATTATTAATTTAAAACGAGTTGACATAAAAATAATGTTACTTTTAATTTAAAAAATGTTTATTTAAACAAATACATCGTTCCATTTTTTACGTTTCTAACTTGAAATTGCTTAAATAATATAATTTTTAACAACTAAAAATGTATTTATTCATTCTTCAAATTAGAAAATTGCAAATGATAGTCTGGGTTTTTATTTTTTAACTAGAAATATTTAAACGGTTCGATATAGAAAAGTTTGAAATTTTGCAATTTAAGGGTATTTAATTTAAAATTGTTCAATTGAAAACTGTTTAAAGCTTCTATTTCATACGTGTAAATTATTGAGCGTTTGAACTGAACAATTGTTAAGTTTCAATTTTAAAAGTTTAAAATTTCGACTTTCGTGCCTTAATTAGCAGTTCAATTTGTATAACTTCAAATAAAAAAATGTTCAGCTTCAAGAGTTCGAATCTTTAAATTGCGATAAGCGGGAAAAAATTTTTGTAGATCGGGAAACGTCTGGGAATTCTTTTCTCGATTAAAACGGCCACCCTGATTCCAAAAATGGAATTTAAAAGCGTTTTGATTCGAGAACATTTGGTAGAACTCAACGTTTTATCTCGACAGATATTTTTTAACGAAATCGCCATAAAATCGAAGAAAACCATTTTGATTTCTCTTTAAAGGTAAGATGGTCATCTTGCAACATCTTCAGCACCCAAGATCATGCAGCCGCGGCGATGGCAAAATCCGGAGTCCCAGTGTTTGCTTGGAAAGGAGAAACTGAAGAAGAATACTTATGGTGCATTGAGCAAACCCTTGTTTTCAAAGACGACAAACCTTTGAACCTTATCCTCGATGATGGAGGTGATTTAACGAATCTTATTCACGAAAAGTTCCCCCAGTACTTAAAAGAATGCAAGGGTGTATCTGAGGAAACAACTACCGGTGTTCACAATCTCTACAAAATGTTTAAGGAGGAAAAACTTAAAATTCCTGCTATAAACGTTAACGACTCGGTTACAAAGGTTTGTATTCATTTCCATTAAATTAAAGAAAATAAGCGAATCTGTTGAACCGTCTAATTGCCTTTTAAACAATTCAGAGCAAATTCGATAACTTGTACGGCTGTCGGGAATCTTTGATCGATGGAATTAAGAGAGCAACTGATATCATGATCGCTGGAAAAGTTTGCGTCGTGGCTGGCTATGGAGATGTTGGAAAGGGATGCGCTCAAAGCTTGAGAGCTCTAGGAGGTCGAGTGATAGTAACTGAAATCGATCCTATTAATGCTCTGCAAGCTGCGATGGAAGGTTACGAGGTTGGTTTTTTATTATCTTTGTTATTTTAGAATTTAAGATGTAAATCGGGGTTTTGATTCCGAGGATGATTTTAAAAGGACAATTTCCCCTAAGTGTCCCCTAATGTCATAAAATTCCTCTACTTGAAATGAAAATTATTTTCAGAAAATCTCACTCTTTGTCTTTGTAAAATTTCTTGAAATCTTTTGAAATTTGGGTCAAATTTCTTGGCATTTTCATGATTTAAAAATATTTCGAATCATAACGTTCGCAAAATTCTAAGTTTTTTATTTTAAAATTTATTTGTATTTCTTCTATCATAATTTATTATTGACAAGTAAACACGGCAGTAAACACGATTTATTCCCGGATTTATAAAATTATGAATAAAATCAAAATCTGTTCCAGTGGATAAACGAGTCCTTTCTTATTATGTAATTGAAATTTTTAAATGACTTTGAATATTTTCAGAAAAACAGCCGCCATTTTGTCCATTTTTATCTTTTTTTTTAATTTTCCAACTAACCATACTTTTAAACGGTTCTGTGACTAGAAAATGGACGGCCTGTCCGATTTGAAATGAATTCGTCTAATATAGTTTTTTTTTAATACAAATAGAAATTGTCTAAATAACTAAATATTTTGAAAAGTAATAATAATTTAAAGAATTCCAAGTTCTAATACAGTCTTTTTAGTTTAGGTGAAAATATAAATGGTCTAAATAACTGCGAAATCGTTTAAATCTCGTAAATTCGTTCGAAATGTCTGGGAAGGTGAATTCTTCTGGAAATTTGGACACCTTCGGAATTTTTATTTAATTTCTTGAAATCTATTAAAGCCTTTTGACATTTTTGTTAAATATTTAAAATTATCACGTTCACTGAATTCTGTTTCAAACTGTACTCTTAATATAATAGCTTTAATCATAATTTACTATTGACAAGTAAAGACGATAGTAAACACGATTTGTTCTCGGATTCATTAAATTATGAATCAAATAGAAATCTTTTCCGGTGGACCAGCTACTTTTTTCCTATAAATTGAGACTGCAAAATACCATCGTTGTCATGAACAAACTAAATATTTTATTCATAATTCATAATTATTAATAATTCATAATTTTGAGAATTTTAAATTCTAATATAGTTTAGAATTCTCTTGTAAACTGAAATATTTGTATTTTTTGTTAAATTTATAGAAATCTCTAAGACATCTCTTGCAATATTTTGAAACCTTTCACAATTTTTGTGAAGTCTGAAATATTTTGGCATTTATATTATTTTTGAATATTTTAAAAATGATTATCACTCACTATCACTAATCTTATTATTATTATTATTATTATACCATTAAGCCATTTCCCTTTCGGGGTAGGCGTGACTTGCTCGGTTGGAAAGTAGTGGGATAGGTATATAGGTGTAAAGTAGGTCGTTATATGGTATAAGGTAGATAGGTATATAGGTATATGTGTTATGGTATAGATATTTTAGATTGATCTGGAGTTTTCGTGTTATTTATTCAAATAACACGTCCACTCCGCAACACTGCTCCGACCCAGGTTGCTGATCAATCTCTCTAGCGATCACCCCAAGTGAGGAGCCTCACAAAATTGTTATGTATGGTTCCCCACTTGGGCCCATTAGAATCCAAGGTCTTTGTTTCAGGCATCATTCACTCTATTGTCACTCTGCTTATAAACTATTTGCCGCCACACATTTCTGTCCTGGCATACTACTCTAGCTTCATTTACGTCCATGCATTTCTTCATGCAAGCTCTTCTGTTCCTATGACTTCTTATGTCTCTTCGGATCAATGTCTCATTTACAGATTCTAACCATTCTTTAAATCTATAAATTTACCCACACAAAATTTCAGGTTCCCATTCAAAAGTGTATTTTCATAGCTTCAATTATAATTTATTGACAAGTCAACACGATATTAAAACGATAAAATACCATAATTATAATAGACCGAATCCATTTCAAATCAGGAAGGTTCTAATATAGAAGTCGCAGAATCTCTCGGGGACAAAATATGTTGTTTTTTAGAGGTAGTTAGGTCATACGTATTTTTGCGATGGGTTAAACCTTTTTTACGAAGTTATGCGTATTTGAATTTATTTATTACAAAAAAAAAATTTTTTTTTAAAGTTATATAACTTTTGACCTAATTGAGACTGTGCAAACTATTTTCTTAACATTTTTTCATATATCTTGTTGTTTGCAAGAATAATGTGAGAATTCGATATTCTGAAAAAAATCTCCTGGCAACAAAAGATATTTAGCCCGCATAAAAGTTATATAAGTTTGAAGAAAAAATTGGGATTTTTTGAAAAACAAAGCAATAAATTCAAATATGCATAACTTCGTGGAAAAAATTTTAAGAAATCGCAAAATACGGATCGCCTAATTTTCTCTAAAAACAAAATATTTTGTCCCCGAGAGATTCTGCGACTTCCAGTGTAGAACTTGCCTGATTTGAAATAGATTCGGTCAACAATCAAAATAAATTTTGTACTTCAAAAAGGACGCTAAACATTTCTTTATTGCATCAGCTAAACACTTGATAAATTGCGACAAGGATAGTAAAGAATCAAAGTATTTTCAATGCCTTTCGCCTGAAAATATCAAGATCCGGAAAGTTGTCGTTTCATTAAAAAAGTGTAGCAAGTAGACGAAAGCAAAATTAAGAATTTTGTCATCTCAACTTAATTTTTATAACATCAATAATAGGGTGCCCAATAAAAATGGGAAATTTTGAATTTTACAAACCCTACCCCTTAAATTTCCTTTTTGTGATAAAAACTGCTAAAATTTCCTTTTGGTAAAAAAAATTGTTTAGACGTTTCGCTAGGCCGTCTTATGTCTGAAAATGAATTTTCGTAATTTTCAACTTAAAAAAATACAAATGTAAAGCTAAAGAATTCTTTCATCCCAATAAAGTATTTGTTATTGAGAAATGAGTATTATGTTTTATGAAACAATGACAAAATTTCAATATAATTAATGGTGTGAAATTGCCCTTGAAACATTTTTTTCTGGAACAATATGCACAGGATTTCTTTAAAGTATGAAGAAAATATTCTCCATAATTTAATAGATTTTTTTGTATATTCAATTATTTAATTCATCCTGAAATTCACTTTGATTTTTTGCGAATTTTATCAGATTTTTATTCATTCCGATTCATTTAAATTAAATGGAATTTTTGTTGGATTATAAACATTTTTTTGCATTTAATTGAATTATTTTTAATTCATCTCCTGAATTCCATTGTATCGATTTTTTTTTACTTTTTCCAATTCATTTGAATTCTCTCAGAATTCTCATTAATTTATCCTGAATAAGTTTAAATTCACCTGGAATTCTTACATATTGCCTCGAATTCTTTTGGATTCAAAAGAACATTAGTTACATCATCAATGCACATTAGTCACTTTTAGTAAATTTTAGTTACAAAGTGTATTTCGAAATTGAAGATTTTTTTCTGTCGCCAGGTATAAATATTTTAAGTTTATTCATTACAGAGAACATTCTTTTTATACTTGAGAAGAAAGCCTGTGCTTCTTGTTCCAGGAAAAAGAATGTTTAGAGGCCATTTCAGACCATTAATTGTAATGAAATTCAGAATTTTCGTATTATACGGCCGATAATATCTTCAAAAAGTTTGTTCATTGTTTGATAAAATTTAGAGTCTATTCCTCAATAGATAAACCTTTCTAGAGGTGAAAGAATTTTGTAGCCTCAAATTTTTATTTAAAAAATCAAAAACTAAGAAAATTCATTGTCTGACCTAAAACAGCCTAGCGGAACCACTAAACAACTTTTTTTAATAAATGAAAATTTAGGGCAGTATTTTCCCCCAAAAAGGGAGAAATTTAGGGGATAGAATTTACAAAATTTAAAAATTAAAATTTTTATTGGGCACCCTGATCAATAATTATAAAAGAACAGTAACGCATTCATTTCTTATAAATATGTGTATTTATTGTAATTGATGTACTTTCTGGAGTCCCTTACTATATTCTTCAGGGTCGCTGTGAAGCCTTTTTTAACTTTCCGGTTTCTTTCGATTGAGGAAGAATTAAAAAAAGGGAATATTATCTTTTAGGTGACTACAATGGAAGAGGCCTGTGTCAAAGGACAAATATACGTGACGACAACTGGTTGCACGGATATCATCACAGGAGATCACTTTGTAAATATGCCGGATGATGCTATTGTCTGCAACATCGGACACTTTGACTGTGAAATCAACGTAAAGTGGCTCGATAAAAATGCAACAGAAAAGCTCAATATCAAGCCTCAAGTCGATCGTTACACCCTTCCTAGCGGAAGACACATTCTTCTTCTCGCCGAAGGACGTCTGGTGAATCTGGGATGTGCCACGGGCCATTCCAGTTTCGTTATGAGTAACTCTTTCACAAATCAAGTTCTGGCACAAATTGAATTGTGGACCAAGTCTGATTCTTATTCAATTGGCGTTCACATGTTGCCAAAAAAGGTACGAGTATTTTCTTCATTACATTTGCTTTAAATACAAATTTATTTGGTAGTTATGTAGAATGTAGATCCTTCTTCAACACAACTAACTGTTATTAATATTTTTAAAGCTGGACGAAGAAGTAGCTGCTTTACATCTGGAAAAATTGGGAGTAAAACTCACCAAACTTACTCCAGCTCAGTCGGAGTACTTGCATATCCCAGTGGAAGGACCATACAAACCTGATTATTATAGATATTAGATTAGTGTTTAGTAACTTTGTGTCACCAAATAAATTCTGATTCGCCATTTTACAACCATAGAAATTGATTTGCTCAATTTTTCCTGATAATTAATCGATTTTATTACGTACAGGGTGGCCACAGGTCAAGGAAAACCTGGAAATCGGGGAAAAGTCTGGGATTTTGAAAAAAAATATCGCAAAAGTCAGGGAATTTCTCTAAGCGGCGCTTCAAATAACTGTCAAGAATAATAAATTTGAATTCGAAATTATTTTATTCCGTTTATGAACTATTTCTGCTTTTTAAATGTCAATGGTCTGGAAGAATAAAAAGTTAAACAAGGAAAATTTGGGAATTTTGAAAATGAAGTTTTGCGGCCACCCTCATATAATATTCTTGTTAGTAATTTGCCTTTTATTTCTATATGTATATTTATTCAACTGCTTTCTCCGGACGAGTATATTTTTAGTCAAAAATCTAATTATTTGGTTGCAAATTCAACAATATTGTTAAAAAGTCATCCTTTTTGGTTGAAAATTCAACTTTTCGGGTTGAAAATCAGCTGTTTTTTGTTTGAAAATTCGACTATTTGCTTCATCTTTGTAGGTAGAAAATTCCAGTATTTGGTGGAAAATTTCATTATTTATTTTGTTGAAAGGTTATCTTTTTTGTTTGAAAATTCAACTGTTTTATTGAACATTTGGATTAAAAAATGATCTTTTTTGTGGAAAATTCAGCTGTCTTTTAAAAATATCAATTATTTCTTTGAAAATACCCTTATGAAAAGAACTACTTGTCATGCCAAGTAGTATTTTTGCGAAGAAAGATTGAGAATGTGCAGGCGCGTCACGTACTTATATTTGAAATTCCTTATTTTAATGATCACGTGCTAATAATTATGGCAAAAAAACTTGAGAAAAAAAATAATAATAATAAAACAGCAAGCAGGAGTTTTAGTCTCAAAACCGGCAAGTCTAAACTTATTGAGAGAAAGTATGTAGCAAGGGTTTCAAAAAATTCAAATATATATTTTTCTGAAATTAAAATTTTAACTGGTGAATTGCAGAGTGGCAGTTTTCGGTAGCGATTGAAAATAGAATTTTCAATTTTTTTACAAAAATGAAAATTTGATCCCGAGACGTGCGGAAGCTGAATAAGAGTAACAACTATTTGATACAAACAAATAAATCTGTTCAAAAAAAAATCATTGTCACGGTGCGGTATCGCACTGAGATAGACGATTATTCGGTGATAGGACTATAAAAAGAATTTTTTTTATTCAATAAATAATAATGTAAAAAATATCGCGAAGGGAAGAGAAAATTATTACGACGCTAAAATGTTACGATAAAATTCGATGCTAAAATTTTAATTAAAACTTCATTTACTTGTTTTTATTTCTGTATCAAAACATGAGACTTTGAATAAACCTTTTTATCACAACGTGTATTTCATTTTTTAAGAATCTTATGCTTTTAATCGCTTCGAAAAAAGCTAGTGCTGTACTGTCGCTCTTCAATTGTTATTTTTTATTAAATTGATGAATTTTAATTGACATATTGCAAAATAGTTCATTCTTAAATATTTCAAAATTATTTTTCATTTATAATCATTTACGCCAAAAATAACACATTTCAATAAATAATTAATAAAAATGTAATTAACCGAATCTAATTGAAAGCAGACAGTTACTACACTTGAAGATAAATAATCTCTCTGGAAGAAAATATATTGTTTTTTAGAAGAAATTAGACATGTATTTTTCTGATTTGCGAAAAAAAATTCGTGCGAAGTTATGCGTATTTGAATGTTGTGATTTGTTTGGAAAAAATTTTGTTCGCCTTTATAACCAATAGTTTTACCAATTTCTTGTTGAATTTGCACTTTCATGAGCAAGACATCTTGTAAGTTTTATGTCGGCTAAATAACTTTCATGGGCAGGAGAATTTTTGTTCATAAAATCGAATTTCCTAATTTTTCTCACAAACAACGAAAAAAGCGAGAAGAAAAATAAAAATGAAAGTTTGCACGTCTAAAAAAGTCCTACGAAAAATTCCTCTTTGGGGATATCTTGCATCGTTTACGAGAAAAATTCCAAAATTATATTTTTAGGAAAAAAAATTCTCCCGGCCTCAAAAATGGTTTAGCCCGAATAAAGCTGATAGGATATCTTCCTTATATAAGCAGAAACATTAAAAAATATACGGAAGAATAAAAAAGGTGGGGTTATCCAGAAAATCTATCTTTTTTTTAAATTTAAATACAAGAAAAAAATACTGTTTGGAAAACCACACCTTTCCTATTTTTTCCAATATTTTTTAAAAGTTTCTGCTGATAGAAAGGGCTAAATAATTTTTTAAGCCGTAAACATTTTTTGGTAGAAATATAATTTTTGAATTTTTCTCTTAAGCGTTGCTTCGGAGAAAAATAAGAAAATTTGATTTGATGAGAAAAAATTTCCTGGTCACAATTTTTATTTATCCCGCATAAAACTCACGAAAAGTCTACCTTATTAGAGTAAAAATTAAACAAAAAATTAGAAAAAATATAATAAACACTGTCAGAATCTAAAAGAAAACAATACGCATCTCAATTAAGTCCAAAGTTATAGAGGTTTAAAGTAGATTTTTTTTTAAAAAGCACAAAATTTAAATGCGCACGACTTTTTAGATTTTTTTTCTCAAATTGGAAAAATACTTTCATATGTCTAATATTTTTCGCCTTAAAAAATAAGTTAATTTTTGTTTGCCGCATTGCAGTGTGGCATTTGTTGCCTTCGCGTTTCCGAAAATCGATGTTACAACATATGTGGATAAAATTAAAACATTCGAAATGAACGAAGAATTGTTTTTATAATTATAAGCAATATAAATCAGCGCAATTTTTCAACTTTTAATCGTAAAACGTGTTGGAAAACCATTCAAAGTTCAATCTATATTTCTGTTATAAATTTAAAAAACTTATTTCGTTTAATTTCACAGTTCTATAAATTGTACGAAAAATATATATTTGCATTTTTTTTTAACATTGGCACTTGCTATCTTCTAATTAGTTTAAACGAGTCGCTTTAAACGTGTAAGATTGACTTACCCTACATACCGCACTTAATATAACAGTCAAATTAAAAAATTATTTTGTCAAATTGACGCAAACCGCTATTTTACTATATTTCCAGCTGTTTTGTCAGCACTATTATTATTATTTATTATATATATTATTATTATTAGCACTTAATGGTAAAAACACGAAGCAATTTTAAATTTAATTATGAGACGCGCCTGTGCATTCCCAATATGTATTGCAAGTAATTGCGAAATTATAAGGTACTTGGCGTAAAAAGTAGTTTCTTTTCGTAAGGGATGCTTTTGGTGGAAGTATAATCTTTTTTGTTTGAAAATTCGACCAGGGGTTGAAAAGTCATCTTCGTAGGTTGAAAATTTAACAATTTGGTTAAAAATTCAACTGTTTTATTGAAAATTCGTCCTTTTGGATTGAAATTTTATTTTTATGCTAGAAGTCGTCTTTTTGATTAATTTCCAAAGATATAATTTCGATTTTAAAGGATTTCTAGAGAGCTTCGGAAAATTAATGGGATTCCAAGGAATTTCACAAGATTTAGAGGATTTTATTAAATCTCCAAAGATTTCAAACACATAGGGATTTGAATGATTTTTTTTACAGCACTTCAATGAACAATTTAATTTCAATTCCCGGTAAGAAGGCTTGCATAAAAAAGTATTGGAAAATTTCCAGC
>CAKNXH010000267.1:99344-110525 GCA_932178445.1 Andricus quercusramuli | reverse complement strand
ATTCAACTAAAAGGTTGAAAATTTATGTATTTTTGAAGAACATTCATTTTCTTCAGTAGAAAATTAATCTTCTGGGTTGAAAAGTCAACTAACTGATTAAAACTTTACCTCGTTTATTGCAAATTCAACAATTTTGTCAAAAATTTATAAATAATTCTTTAGTTTTTTTTTTAATTTTCACCAAGCGCAATATCGTATTCTAGTTTTGAATATAATAATTTTGTAGATCTAAAATCAAAACTGGTTCTTATATTTAATTACAGTCACTAATTTCAGAATATTTTCTGACTAATTAAAATATTCTCTTCAAATATCGCATGTTTAAAAAGAAAAGGGGAATTTGTAAAAAATGGGAAACGCAGGGAAAGACTGTGATCCCTATAATTGAAAAAAAATAGAAAAAATTACCTTTCTTTTTCCTGGATAGGTCCAGATATCAGTAAATTGATATCTTAGCTCTTTGTGCATAAGATATTGTAAAAAGGGTGAATCCGTTTCTATCTCCATTGCAGCATAAGGTTCAGTCTTTTGTCTCAACCAATCAGCAACTTTATTTCGAGAGTCTCGAAGTTCGTCTGAATCTTTGTTCGAAATAAATCGTTCCAAATGTCGCATTAAAATGTCCTCATGCAATTCGTTTCTCAACTCAATTTCGTCTGCTTCGTCAAGATATGAAATTCCAGTATAAGCGAACTTGAAAAAAAAATTAGAATGATTATTAAGGTGGTCCAGAAATGCATTGGAAATTTTCTTTTCGGATTTTTATGCACATCGTCCCCAAATTTATTTAAAAACACAAAAAAATAAATTCGTTCCAAAAATAATATTTAGAAGTTCCGCAAATTTGTTTAAAAAGATTGTTGAATTTTCTACAAAGTAGATTTATTTTTAACTAAGTCATTGAATTTTTAACCAAAAATGTTTTCAAACAAGATACATTTTTTACAAAAAAAAAAAAAAAAGAATTAACTTACGGGTTTTTTTGGGCCCTTATAATAAAATAGATTTATAGGGCTTAATTACATTTTCCGTTAAGAATTCATCTCTTTTTGTGAAAAATTAATCTACTTGGCAGAAAAGTCCACAACTTTGTTAAAGGTAATTTTGTTGTTGCTGAAAATGTAACTATTTTCTTGAAAATTCATTTTTTTTGGCTTGAAAATTACCTTTTGTAACTGAAAATTTAACTTATGAATTTATTGTAAATTTATCTTTTTTAGTTGAAAATTCAACTGCCTGGTTGAAAGTTGAGATACTTAGTCAAAAATTCATTTTTTGTTTTTAGTTAAAAATACATCTCTTAGATTGAAAATCTAAGTATTTTGTTGAATATTGCATTTTTTTTTGTAAAAAAATTAACTTCTTGACTGAAAATATAAATATTTCGATTTTGATTGGAAATTTATCTTTTCTAGTTAAAAATTCAATTTCTTTGATGGAAATTTACCTTTTTTAGTTGAAAATTCAACAGCTTGGTTAAAAAGTCACATATTGTTTTGAAAATTCGTCTTTTTTGGCAGACAATTAATCTTCTGGTTTGAAAATTTATCTTTTTTAGTTGAAAATTCAACTACCTGGTTGAAAGTTGAGATACTTTGTCAACAATTCATTTTTTGTTATAGTTGAAAATTCATCTCTTACATTGAAAATTTAACTATTCCAGTTAAATATTCTTCATTTTAGTTAAACATTCATCTCCTTGATTGAAAAATTTTCTTTGATAAAAATTTATCTTTTTTAGTTTTAAATTCAACTGGTTGGTTACAAACTTACGTAATTTTGGAAAATCCCTCTTCTTTGGTAGAAAATCAATATTTTCGATTAAAAATTCATGTTTTTGGTTGAAAATTCAACTCTTTCGTCAAAAACTACTTTGTACGAAATTTAACAATTTTGCAAAGTCATTTTTTGGTTGATAATTCACTTTTCTCGTTGACAATTTCACTATGTATATTGTTAAAAATGATTTTTTTTGGTTGTAATTTATTTTTTTATAAATGCGTTAAAAAATTATATTTAGACGTTCCGCAAGCCTCATAAAGTTTATCACGTATTTCCCATAAGAAAAAAGAATACCGAGTTGGAAAATTCCCGTTTAATGAAGTTCTTGAATAATAAAATTCCCCCGACAGTTTATAATATTACCGAATTTAAAATTCCTGAATAATTAGATTACCAAATAATAACATTCACGAATGATAAAACTACGGAAAATAAAATTCATAAATAATAAAATTCCCGAGTGGGAAAATTCTCGTTTAATAAAATTCACGGATTGCAAAATTCTCAAATAATAAAATTCCTGAACAGTTTGTAACATTACCGAATTTTTAAATTCCCGAATAATAAAATTCCCGAATTGGAGAATTCCCAAATAATAAAATTCCCTGCGACAGCATATAAAATTCCCGAATAATAAAATTTCCAGATAGTGAAATTCCCGAAAAATAAAATGTCCAAATAATAGAATTCGCAAATAATAAGATTTCCAAAGAATGAAATTCCCAAATTATAAAATCACGGAAAATAAAATTCACAAATAATAAAATTCCCGAATTGGATAATTCCCGAAAAATAAAATTCGCGGATAGCAAAATTTTCAAATAATAAAATTTCTGAACAGTTTATAATATTACAGAATTTTAGAATTCTCGCTTAATAAAATTCGAAAATATTAAAATTTCCAAATAGTAAAATTCCTAAATTGGGAAATTCCCCAAAAATAAATTCCCGAATTGGAAGTTCCCAAATAATAAAATTCCTGAACAGTTTATAATATTACCGAATTTGAAAATTCCCGAATAATAAAATTCCCGCCGACAATTTATAAAATACCAGAACAATAAAATTTACAGATACATAGTGCAATTCCCAAATGGGAAAATTCCCGGAAATAAAATTACCAAATAATAAAATTCCCGTTTACTAAAATTTTCCGAATGAGAAAATTCCTGAATAATATAATTTCCAAATAATAAAATCCCCAAAAAATATAATTACCAAATAATTAAATTCCCGAATTGGAAAATTTCCGTTTAATGACACTCCTGAATAAAATTTCCAAATAATAAAATTCCCGAATTGGAAAATTACAGAATAATAAAATTGCCTCAACAGTTTATAATATTACAGAATTTTGAAATTGCCAAATAATAAAATTTTCGTTTGATAAAGTTCTTGAATGATAAAATTCCCCCCGACATTTTATAATATGACCGAATTTAAAAATTCCTGAATTAGAAAATTCCCGAGTAATAAGATTTCCAAACAATAAAATTCCCGAATGATAAAATTACGAAAAATAAAATTCGCAAATAATAAAATTCCCGAAGTGGAAAATTTCCGTTAAATAAAATTCCTGAACAGTTTAAAATATTACCGAATTGGAAAATTCCCGAATAATAAAATTCCCCCCGACAGTTTATACTATTATCCAATATTAAAATTCCCAAATAATAAAATTCCCGAATGGTAAAATTCTTGAATTGGAAAATTCCCGTTTAATAAAATTCCCGAATAATAAGATTCCCAAAAAATAAAATTCTCCAATGATAAAATTCCATAAAAATAAAAGTCATGAATTGGAAAATTCCCAAATAGGAAAATTCGGGGGGAAAAAAATTACCAAGTAATAAAATTCCCGAATTGGAAAATTTCCGAATAATAAAATTCTTGAATAAAATTTCTAAATAATAAAAATACACGAATAATAAAATTCCCCCCGACAGTTTATAATATTTCCGAATTGGAATATTCCCGTTTAATAAAATTTCCGAATAATAAAATGTCCAAATAGTAAGATTCCCTAATTGGAAAATTCCAGAAAAATGAAATTCCTGAATAATAAAATTCCCGTTTAATAGAATTACAAATAATAAAATTTCCAAACAGTAAAATTCCCGAAAAATGAAATTCCCAAATGATAAAAGTAGCAAAAAATAAAATTCCCGAAAGGGAAATTCCCGTTTAATAAATTTTCCGAATAAAAACATTGTTAAATAATAAAATTCCCGTTTGATAAAATTCTCGAATAATATAATTTTTAAATAATAAAATTCTCGAATTAGAAGATTCCCGAAAAATAAAATTCCCAAATAATAAAATTCCCGAATTGCAAAATTCAAAAATAATAAAATTCCTGAACAGTTTATAATATTACCGAATTTTAAAATCCCCGAATAATAAAATTCTTGAATAATAAAATTTTTCCCGACATTTCATAATATTACCGAATTGGAAAATTTCCGTTTAATCAGATTTCAAAATAATAAAATTACCGAATGATAAAATCACGAAAAATAAAATTCGTAAATAATAAAATTCCCGAATTGGAAAATTCACGAAAAATAAAATTCCCAAATAACGAAATTCCCGAATATTAAAATACACCCAACAGTTTATAATATTACAGAATTAAAAAATTCCTGAATAATGAAGTTTCCACATAGTAATATTCCACAATTCAAAAATACCCGTTTAATACATTTTCCGAATAATAAAATTTCCAAATAATAAAAGTCCCATTTGATCTAATTCCCGAATAATATAATTTGCAAATAATGAAATTCCCGAATTGGAAAATTCTCGAATATTAAAATTCACCCAACAGTTTATAATAATACAGAATTTTAAAATTCCCGACAGAAAATTGCCGAATTATTGAATACCGGAGCAGAAAATTCTCAAATTGAAACAATTAAAAAAATGTTCCATAAATATTATTTATTCATTAAAAATACAATGATCAAATATTTTTATAGAAAAAAATTATTTTCAATGTTTAAATTTATATTTTTTATTTATGCTGCGAAAACTTGTCGATTATTATTGAAAATATTGAATAATTTAATAATATCTACTTTTACTGTGAATCAGTTAATTCAGAAAAGAAGAAATTATCTTTGAAATCGCGACTCTGTTATCTTACACAATTGGAGAATTCCCGAATAATGAAATTCGCCCGACAGTTTATAATATTACCGAATTGGAAAATTCCCCAATGATAAAATTTCCGAAAAATAAAATTCCCGAATTGTAAAAATCCCAAATAATAACATTCCTAAACAGTTTATAATATTACCGAATTGGAAAATTCCCGAATAATAAAATTCCCCTAGACAGTTTATAATATTACAGAATTGGAAAATTCTGGGTTGATAAAATTCCCGAATAATAAAATTTTCAAATAGTAAAATTCCCGAAAAATAAAATTCGCAAATAATAAAATTCCCGTATAATAAAATTTCCAAATAATAAAATTCCCCAATGATAAAATTACTGAAAAATAAAATTCACGAATTGGAAAATTCCCAAATAATACATTCCTGAACAGTTTATAATATTACCGAATTGAAAAATTCTGGTTTGATAAAATTCCCGAGTAATAAAATTTTCAAATAGTAAAATTCCCGAAAAATAAAATTCACGGGTTGGAAAATTAGCGTTTAATACAATTCTTGAATAATATAATTTCCAAATAATAAAATTCGCGAAAAACAAAATCCCCGAATTGGAAAATCCGCAAAAAATAAAATTCCCGAATTGGAAAATTACCGTTTAATAACATTCCCGAAAAACGAAATTCACAAATAATAAAATTTCCGAATTGGAAAATTCCCGTTTAATAAAATTCCCGAGTAATAAAATTCCTCAATGATGAAATTCCCGAAAAATAAAATTCACGGATGGGAAAATTCCCAAATAATAAAATTCTTGAACCTTTTAGGATATTATCAAATTTTAAATTTTCCAAATAATAAAATTTCCAAATAATGAAATTCCCGTTTGATAAAATTCCTGAATAATATAATTTCTAAATAATAAAATTCCCGAATAATCAAATTTGAAAATAAAGTTCCCCAATAATAAAATTCCCGAATTCGAAAATTCGCAAATAATAAAATTCCTGAACAGTTTATAATATTACCGAATTTTAAAATTCCCGAACGATAAAATTCCTAAATAGTAAAATTCCCAAAATGGGAAATTCCCCTATGATGAAATTCCCGAAAAATGAAATGCCCGAATTGGAAAATTCCCAAATAATAAAATTCCCTGAATTGGAAAATTCCCATTTAATACATTTTCCGAATAATAAAATTCCTGGATAATATAATTTCCAAATAATAAAATTCCCAACTGATAAAATGACGAAAAATAAAATTAGCAAATAATAAAATTCCAGAATTAGAAAATTCACGTTTAATAAAATTCCCGAATAACATTTCCAAATAATAAAATTCCCGTTTGATAAAATTCCTGAATAATATAATTTCCAAATAATAAAATTCACGAATAATAAAATTTCCAAATAAGACTCCCCAATGATAAGATTCTCAAATTGGAAAATTCCTGAATAGTTTATAATATTACCAAATAGGAAAATTCACCGTTTAATAAAATTCCCGAAAAACGAAATTCCCGAATTGGGAGATTCCCGTTTAATAAAATTTTCAAATAATAAAATTTGCGAATAATAAAATTCACGACTGATAAAATTCCCGAAAAATAAAATTAGCAAATAATAAAATTCCAGAATTGGAAAATTCCCGTTTAATAGAATTCCCGAAAAATGAAATTTCCAAATAATAAAATTCTCCAATGATGAAATTCTCGAAAAATAAAACTCACGGATTGGAAAATTCCCAAATAATAAAATTCCTGAACAGTTTATAATATTATCTAATTTAAAAATTCCCGTTTAATAAAATTTCGAAATAATAAAATTCCCCTTTGATAAAATTACTGAATAATAAAATTTTCAAGTAATAAAATTCGCGAATAATAAAATTCCTGAATTGGAAAATTTCTGTTTAATAACATTCCCGAATAAAATTTCTAAATTATGAAATTCCCGAATAATAAAATTCCTCCAACAGTTCATAATATTACAGAATTTTAAAATTGCCGAATTATAAAATATCCGAAGTAGAAAATTCTCGAATTTAAACAATTAAATTTTTTGAATAGATATTATTTATTTATTAAAAATACAATAATAAAATATTTTTATAAAAAAAAAATTATTTTTAATGTTGAAATTAAAAAAAAAAACGTATTTTACTACAAATTAGTCAATTCACAAAAGAAATTATCTTCGAAATCGGAACTCTGTTATGTTACAATTATGTAATTATTTTCTCTCTTCCGCAGAGAAAAATCAGAATAAATGAAAAGTAATACCAACATGAAAAAAACGATGAAAATTGATTAAGAAAATTATTGGACAAGACTGAATTCAAAAACGGATTTTTTGAATAATGAGAAATCATAAAAATAAAACTTACTTTGTTGAAGTCAAATTTCAAAATAATAAAATTCTCGAATGATAAAATTTAGAAAAATAAAATTCGCAAATAAAAAAATTCCCCAATTGGAAAATTCCCGTTTGATACAATTCCCGGATAATAAAACTTCCGAATGATAAAATTCTCCAATGATAAAATTCCCGAAAAAAAATTTCCGAATAATAAAATTCCCGAATTGGAAAATTCCCAAATAACAAAATTCTTAAACAGTTTATAATATTACCGAATTTTAAAATTCCCGTTTAATAGAATTCCCGAATAATAAAATTTCCAAATAATAAGATTCCCAAACAGTTTATAATCTTATCGAATTTTAAAATTTCCGTTTAATAAAATTTCGAAATAATAAAATTCCCGAATTGGAAAATTCCCGTTTAATAAAATTCCAAAATAATAAAATTTCCAAATAGTAAAATTCCCGAATTGGGAAATTCTCAATTATAAAATTCAAGTATTGGAAAATTCCTGAACAGTTTATAATATTACTGAATTTTTAAAATTTCGGTTTATTAAAATTTCCAAATAGTGAAATTTCCGAAAAATGAAAATCCCAAATAATAAAATTGCCGAATTCGAAAATTCCCATTTAATAAATTTTCCTAATAATAAAATTCCCGAATTTGAAAATTCCGGTTTGATCAAATTTTTGAATAATAAAATTCCGCCCGACAGTTTATAATACGACCGAATTTTAAAATTACCGAATAATAAAATTCCAATTTGATAAAATTCGCGAATAATAAGATTACAATTATGTAATGATTTTCTCTCTTTTGGAGAGAAAAAACAGAATAAATGAAAAGTAATACCAACATGAAAAAAATGATGAAAATTGATTAGGAAAATTATTTGACAAGACTGAATTCAAAAAAGGATTTTTTGAACGATGAGAAATCATAAAAATAAAACTTACTTTGTTGAAGTCAAATTTCAAAATAATAAAATTCCCGAATGATAAAATTACAAAAAAAAAAAAAAAAAAAATTCGCAAATAATAAAATTCCCCAATTGGAAAATTCGCGTTTGATACAATTCCCGAATAATAAACCTCCCAAATAATAAAATTCTCCAATGAAAAAATTCCCGAAAAACAAAATTTCCGAATTTGAAAATTCCCGAATAATAAAATTCCTGAATAGTTTATAATATTACCAAATTTTTAAATTCCCGTTTAATAAAATTTCCAAATAGTAATATTCCCGAATCGGGAAATTCCCCCATGATAAAATTCCCAAAAAAATAAAATTCCAGAATTGCAAAATTTCAGAATGGAAAAATATAATTTTTATTGACTAATTAATTTTAATATATTATATTAATTAATAAAAAAATAATAAAATTCCTCCTGACAGTTTATAATATTACCGAATTTTAAAATTACCGAATTATAAAATATCCGTTTAATAAAATTCCCGAATAATGAAATTTACAAATAGTAAAATTTCCGAATCGGGAAATTCCCGAAAAATAAAATTCGTAAATAATAAAATTCCTGAATAATGAAATTTCCAAATAATAAAATTCGCCAATGATAAAATTCACGAATTGGAAAATTCCCAAATAATAAAATTCCTGAACAGTTTATAATATTACCGAATTTAAAAATTCCCGAATAATAAAATTCCCAAATAATGAAATTTCCAAATAGTAAATTCCCAAACTGGGAAATTTCCCAATGATAAAATTCCCGAAAACTGAAATGCCCGAATTAGAAAATTCCCAAATACTAAAATTACTGAATAGTTTATCATATTACCGAATTGGAAAATTACCGGTTAATAAAATTTCCGAAATACGAAATTCCCAAATATTAAAATTCCCGAATTGAAAAATTGCCGTTTAATAATTTTTCTGAATAATAAAATTTCCAAATAATAAAATTCCCGAAAAATAAAATTCACGGATTGGAAAATTCCCAAATAATAAAATTCCTGAACAGTTTATAATATTATCGAATTTTAAATTTCCCGAATAATATAATTTCCAAATAATGAAATTCCCGTTTGATAATATTCTTGAATAATATAATTTCCGAAAAATAAAATTTTCGAATTGGAAAAATCCCAAATAATAACATTCCTAAACCAGTTTATAATATTACCGAATTGGAAAATTCTGGTTTGATAAAATTCCCGAATAATAAAATTTCCAAATAGTAAAATTCCCGAAAAATAAAATTCACAAATAATAAAATTCCCGAATAATATAATTTCCGAATAATAAAATTCGCGAAAACCAAAATCCTCGAATTGTAAAATCCCCGAAAAATAAAATTCCCGAAAAATGAAATTCGCAAATAATAAAATTCCCGAATAATAAAATTTCCAAATAACAAAATTCCCCAATGATAAATTTCCTGAAAAATAAAATTCACGAATTGGAAAATTCCCAAATAATAAAATTTCTGAACAGTTTATAATATTACCGAATTGGAAAATTCTGGTTTGATAAAATTCCCGAATAATAAAATTTCCGAATAGTAAAATTCCCGAAAAATAAAATTCGCAAATAATAAAATTCCCGAATCGGAAAATTCGCGTTCAATAAAATTCACGAATAATATAATTTCCAAATAATAAAATTAGCGAAAAACTAAATCCCCGAATTGGAAAATCCGCAAAAATTAATATTTCCGAAAAATGAAATTCACAAATAATAAAATTCCCGTATAATAAAATTCCCCAATGATAAAATTCCCGAAAAACAAAATTTCCGAATAATAAAATTCTCGAATTGGAAAATTCCCGAATAATAAAATTCCTGAACAGTTTATAATATTACCGAATTTTTAAATTGCCTGAATTTAGTTTGGTAAAACTAAACTTTCCCGTTTAGTAAAACTGCCAAATAGGGAAATTCCCCAATGACAAAATTCCCGAAAACTAAAATTCGCAAATAATAAAATTCCTGAAAAGTTTATAATATTACCGAATTGGAAAATTCCCGATTGATAAAATTCCCGTTTAATCAAATTCCCGAATAATAAAACTTTCAAATAATAAAATTCTCCAATGATAAAATTCCCGAAAAATAAAATTCTCGAATTGGGAAATTCCCAAATAACAAAATTCTTATACAGTTTATATTATTGCCGATTTTTTAAATTCTCCAATTGAAAAATACCCGTTTAATAAAATTCCCCCCGACAGTTTATAACATTACTGAATTTTAAAATTCCCGAATGATAAAATTCCCTTGGAATAAAATTTCCTAATAGTAAAATTCACGAATTGGGAAATTTCCCAATTATAAAATTCCCGTTTAATAAATATCCCGAACAATAAAACTTCTAAATCATAAAATTCCCGAAAAATAAAATTCCCGAATTGGAAAATTCTGGTTTAATGAAATTCCCGAATAATAAAATTGCCAAACAGTAAAATCACCGAATTTGAGAATTCCTGAAAAATGAAATTCATGAATTGGGAAATTCCTGTTTAATAAAACTCTTGGATTATAACATTCCCCCCGACAGTTTATAATATTACTGAATTTTAAAATTACCAACTTAGGAAATTCCGGTTTGATAAAATTCCCGGATAATAAAAATTCCAAATAGTAAAATATTCGAAAAATAAAATTCCCGAATTGGAAAATTCTCGTTTAATAAAATTCCAGAATAAGAAACTTTCTGTTTAATAAAACTCTCGAATAAAATTTGTAAATAATAAAATTCCCCCAAAAGGTTTATGAAATATTCAAATGTTTTTATAGAAAAAAATTATTTTTAATGTTCCAATTGAAAAAAAATTGTCGATTATTACTGGTAATATTGAATAATTTAATAATATCTACTTTCAAGTAAATCAGTTAATGCAGAAAAGAAATTATTTTTGAAATCGTAACTCTGTTATCTTACAATTATGTAATTATT
>CAKNXH010000267.1:38370-82179 GCA_932178445.1 Andricus quercusramuli | reverse complement strand
GGTATCATATTACTCTAGGTATCATATTACTCTAGGTATCATATTACGGCAGGTATCATATTACCACATGTATCATATTACCGCAGGTATCATATTACTATGTGTATCATATTACCGCAGGTATCATATTACTATGTGTATCATATTACTCTAGGTATCATATTACGGCATGTATCATATTACAGCATGTATCATATTACCACATGTATCATATTATCACATGTATCATATTACCACATGTATCATATTACCACATGTATCATATTACCGCATGGGCCATAGTACCCTATGTGCCTTACTAACCCATGATCTATATTACCCATGTGTCATATAACCTCAATAAGATAAGCCTGTGTCATTAGAGAGTTGAAAAGTGTTGTTTTTGTTTTAAAAATTCATCTTCTGGTAAACAAATTTCTGTAGAGGGTTCAGCTTTTTTTTTAATTCGTCTCTTCTGGTTGAAAATTCAACTTGTTTGAAAATTAATTTTCTTGTCAAAAATTAATATTTTTAATATGAAAATCAAATCATTTAGTTAAAAATTCATGTATTTTTAAAAAAATTCATCCATTTTCGTCGAAAGTCCAACTATTTGGTTGAAAAGTAACTTTTTTGTTGGAAATTCATCCTTTTAGGGATAAATAAAAAATATGTGATTCTCAAAATAATGAATTCTAAAATCACCACAGGTATCATATTACCACATGTATCATATTACCACGTGTACCATATTACCACATGTATCATATTACCATATGTATCATATTACCACATGCATCATATTACGCAATGTATCATATTACATGGTCCAAATTACCATATGTATCATATTACCACATGTATCATCTTTTTCAGGGAGGTCAAGGTCAATATTGAAGTAGCTTCCAACGAAGAATGCAACGTTGATCTTTATTTTGACCTTGACGATGACCTTCAAGGTTTTTTCAAGGTCAACTCTTTTTATTTTAATCAAACCCCCGTTTTTACATCGGCAATCGATAGAGCGATAAATTTCATGTTCAAATAGGTACCCAGGTCGTACATTGTAACCGTGAAGGTCACTCCAAGGTCATTTAAAATTAATCATGGTCTGCATACCTCTGGAAGTGGAAGCTTTTCAATTTTTTTTCGAAAAGAGTAAAGTCACTAACTTTAACAAGGCGTATTCAGTTGTAATATTAAGCATGACCTTGACGATAACCTTCAAGGTCACTTCAAGGTCAATTGTTTCATTGCAAATCCTCTTTCAAGGTTGCAATGTACCTATGTATGACCTGGGTACATATTACGATGTAAAATTTATCGCTCCATCGATTGCCGATGTAAAAAATAAGGTTTGCATTTTTTTAAAAAAGTTGACCTTGAAAAAACCTTGAAGGTCAACGTCAAGATCAAAATGAAGGTCACCATTGAATTCCTCGTTGAAAGTTACTTCACCCATGATCTTGCCCTTCCTGAAAAATATCTTAGATGATGAAATATTCAGCCTTCCCGAAACTCCATATTACAAAGGATTACTCTGATTACTTTGGATTACAAGTAATTTGCCCTGGATTACAGTGGATTACTTCAGACCACTAGCGGATTACTTCGGATTACAAGTGGTTTGGTGTCTAAAAGTTCAGTCAACTCAGAAACTCGGCGAAAAAAATCGGTTCTGTATGATCCAGAATTGAAATGAAAATAATAGTACAGATGTCTCATATTACTGCAGGTATCATATTACTCTAGGTATCATATTACTGCAGGTATCATATTACACTAGGTATCATATTACTCTAGGTATCATATTACTATAGGTATCATATTACTCTAGGTATCATGTTACTCTAGGTATCATATTACTCTAGGTATCATATTACTCTAGGTCTCATATTACTCTAGGTATCATATTACTGCAGGTATCATATTACCACATGTGTCATTACTGTATGTGTCATATTACCCTATGTGCATTATTATCTCATGAGCCCCATTTTTTCACTTTTAGGTCAAGATGTCTCGAAATTCTGACGTGCATGGAAAATGAAGACCATGGATTCGTTTTTAGGACAGCAAAATCCTTCAGGGTTTTAATATTTTTTGAAAAATTAAATCATTTTATTGAAATTGTTTACTTTTGCTTAAAAATTCGTCTTTTTGGGTAAAAAATTATAATTAAAAAAAATTTCAATTAAAATGAAATATTATGAAAAAAATATTATTAATTGATTATTAATTGAATGATTAAATCATATTATTATTACTATTAAAAATTTATCTTTTTTTGTAGAATTTGCATATTTTTCGGTTAAAAATCACAACTCTTTCCTTGAAAATTAATTTGTTTTGGTTGAAGATTCAAGTAATTTTTTGAAAGTGAAACTAATTTGCTAAAAATTAATTTTTTTGGTTGATGAATTATCAGTTTAGTTGAAACCCTTTCTTTGTGTTTTTTTAAATATCGAAATGAAATTTACATTAAAGACTACAAAATTAAATAATTTTGTTACAAATTATTGTTTTTGATTGAAAATTAATTTTTTCAAACTGAAAATTGAACTATTCCGTGTTTTATTGAATATTTAACTGCTAGGATTAAAAATTACTTTAAAAATTAAAACATTTAGTTGAATATTCATTTATTTTGTTAAAATCTTTTTTTGTTGAAAAATTTTTTTAGAGAAAATTAATCTTTTCTGTTTTAAAATTAACCTTTTTTTTTGAAAATTCAACAACTTGGTGAAAAATTGAACTAGTTTATCGAAAATTAATTTTTTGTTATTGCTTATTAATTATCTTAGTTGAGGATTGATCACTCTGATTGAAAATTAAACTATTAATTTAAAAAATCTTTTTTTTTTGTTAAAAATTAATTTTTTTAACTCAACATTTAACTATTTTATTTTTGTTTGAAAATTTATCTATTTCAGTTGAAATAAATAAATTTCTTTATAATTATTGTGTATAGCAATTGTTTAGAACAATATCAATTAATGTTGCTATAACTTACTGTAATTAACTCTGATTGAGTATGAATTTAATATTTATTTATAAAAATTATTTTGAATCTTTTTTAAGAATACGGTGAAAATGTTTTTTGAATTCTTAGCAAAGACTAAGAGTGAATAATTATTATCAAATAATTATTCGATAACAATAATTTTTTATGTAATTATTATATAATCATTATTTAATCATTTCAATTATTTATATTTCTTTTATAGATGAGCTGAAAATGTTCTGATTAGAATATTTATTTTAAAAAACTCATGATTTTTAAACTGATTTTTAGTAATTATATTTTTGAATTCATTTGTCACACATAATACGCAAACTTCCTGTGATATAATTAATGCAACTATATATACGGAGAAATCAAACAGGAATAACGTCTAGACAATCAAGCAGATAAGGAAATAATTCTTGGGATAAATTTAAAGATTACTTATCGCAGGATATGCCACCGGGGCTTCAGCAGATAGTTTCTCGTTTCTCCTATATACACAGGATGACGCTGGTCTGTATTTTTGTAACCTGTGAAATTTCAGTGAATAATCCTAGTCTGCATACATTTACCGAATCTGAATATATTTTAATGATTAATGTTATTTTATCGACCAGGGTAATTAATTATATAATTTCTGATGTTAAATATTGCCGACTACTCGCCAAATAATTTTCTGAGAACAGGAAAAAATCTTCCCCGGCTCGGATTCGAACCAGGAACGCCACTATTACGAGTGGAGCGTTAACCAATTCCGCCACCGGGGCTTCAGCAGATAGTTTTTCGTTTTTCCTATGTCGACAGGATGACGCTGATCTGCATCTTTGTAACCTATGAAATTTTAGTAAATAATTCTAGTCTGAATAAATTCGCCGAATCTGAATATAATTTTATAATTGATGTTATTTTGCCGACCAGCGTAATTAATTATTTTCTTATGTATACTGCCGATTACGGGCCGAACATTTTTCTGGAAAATCCAGAAAAAATCTGCCTCGGCCCGGATTTAAACCGGGAAAGGCACTATTCATGAGTGGAGCGATAACCAATTACGCCACCGAGGCTTCGGCAGATAGTTTCTCGTTTCTCCTATATACACAGGATGACGATGATCTGCATTTTTGTAACCTCTGAAATTTTAGTGATTATAATTCTAGTCTTGATGATTTCACCGCATCTGAATATAAATTTATAGTTGTTATTTCATCGAACAGGGTAATTAATTATATAATATCTGGTGTTGTATATTGCTGACTACTCGTCAAATAATTTTCTGGAAACAGGAAAAAATCTTCCTCAGCCCGGATTCGAACAGGGAACGCCACTATTCACGAGTGGAGCGTTAACCAATTACGCCACCGGGGCTTTAGCAGATAGTGTCTCGTTTCTCCTATATACACAGGATGACGCGGGTCTGCATTTCTGTAACCTGTGACATTTTAGTGAATAATCCTAGTCTGCATAAATTTACCGAATCTGAATATAATTTAATGATCAGTGTTATTTTATTGACCGTAGTAATTAATTATATAATTTTTTATGTTAATATTGCCGACTACTCGTCAAATAATTTTCTGGAAACAGGAAAAAATCTTCCTCGGCTTGGATTCGAATCAGAAACGCCACTATTACCAGTGGAGCGTTAGCCAATTACGCCACCGGGGCTTCAGCAGATAGTTTTTCGTTTTCCCTATATCTACAGGATGACGCGTTTCTGCATCTTTGTAACCTGTGAAGTTTTAGTTTAATCCTAGTCTGATTAAATTCACCGAATCTGAATATAACTTATTAATCGATGTTATTTTGATGACCAGGATAATTAATTCATTTCTTAGGTTAGATATACTGGTCAGATAATTTTTTGGAGAGAAGAAAAAACATCTGCCTCGGCCCGGATTTGAACCGGGAACGCCATATTCACGAGCGGAGCGTTAACCACTTACGCCACCGGGGCTTCAGCAGATAGTTTCTCGTTTCTCCTATATTCACATCATGCCCCGGAAGTCGGTTATCCTATAAACCAAATATATTAGGTTTAAAGGAAGATTTACAACCTGAAATAATTTTTGGACATCGTGTGTTAGTGTTTCCTTCCAAAATTGCTATTGTTAATAAAAAATCATTAGATTTCGAAGAAAATCTATAATATTTCAATATAGGTTATGTTAATATTTTCCTTTAGTAATTGGTATTTTTGTACAAAAATGCAACGGTTCAATTGTCCATACATTGTTTGATTTAAAAATATCCTGTTTCGAGAAATGGGGGGGGGGGGGGGGGGGGGGCTTCACTGGAGGGACATGTTTTCCCAAATTTTGATGGCAATCAAAAATCAAATTTTTTCTTAAATTTTAGAGAGAGAGAGAATCTTTTTTAGCTATTGGATTTCTAAATTGATTCAAAAAAGATTCGATCAAAAACTATAATTAGATTCCGAAAAAGTAGAGCGGGATTTTTTTTTCATTCAAGACATACGCTTGGACGTGATAAAAAAAATTTGGACGGTGATACAAAATTCAGTTTTCAATTTTTACAAAAAGTGAGTGCTCAAAGCAGTTTGATTACAAAATATTATTAGGTTCCGAGAAAATGAAGGAGGGGGGTGGGCCGAAGGACATGTACTCTCAAATTTGGACAGCAATAAAAAATCAAATTTTTTATTCGAAAAAGTAGTATCAACTTTTTTGGCTAGTGAGTTGCTGAATCAATTTGAAAAAAAAGATTTTATTCCATGATATTGACAGATTTCGAGAAAATGGAGGGGGAATTGTTTTTTTCCTAGACATACGCTTGGACGTGATAAAAAGAAATTTGGACGGTGATAAAAAATTAAATTTTCAATTTATGCAAATAGTAAGAGTTAATTTTCAATATATTAAGTTTCTAAATCGGTTCTATAACGGTTCGATTAAAAAATATTATTAGGTTTCGAGAAAATGGAGGGGGGAATCTTATTGCTGGAGGGACACATTTTGTTACATTTGTATGGCAATAAAAAATCAAATTTTTTATTTAAAACAGTAAGAATCTCCTTTTTTATTTATTAAGTTGCTGAACCGATGAAAAAAATATTTTACCAAAAGATATTACTATATTTCGAAAAATGAGGGAGGCGTTGTTTTTCTTTCAAGGCATACGTTTGGACGTGATTAAAAAATTTAAATGGCAATAAAAAATCCAACTTTCAATTTTAAAAAAGTGAGAATAATCTTTTTAGCTATTGAGTTGCTGAATCGATTTCAGAAGATATTATTAGATTTCGAGAAAATGAGAGGGGAAATTGTTTTTCTTCTAAGAAATACGTTTGGACGTGATAAAAAAAAATTTGGACGGCGATAGAAAATTAAAATTTAAATTTATACAAAAAGTAATCCAACAAAGTTTTAAAGCTCATATATTGTACTTCACAGGGAAAAAAACTTTTTTTTTTTACAAATTAAAATTAAAAATGTCTGATTTCTCATTTTTTATCATTGACAGTTCTCTTAAAATTCAAGCAAATTCAAATTAAAAGCAGCGTCTTGAATGTGAAATTTTATCATGAATTTGATGGTGATAATGACTTTTGGACAATAATTGAATCTGTTTTCAAAAATAAGAATGTTTGAAACTACAATTTGCAAAGTTGCAAAGTTGCAAAATCCTGAAAATCTACATTTTATTTTTAAAAATTTCAAATTTGAAATCAATTTAAAAATTATTTTAAATTGAAAAATATTTTTGTATCTTTTCAAAACTTCGGAAATCTTTTAAAATGATCGAAAATCTTCTTAAATATTCTCTTTGAATTAATTTTTCAAAACAAGTAATACTTCTAATACATATTTGTTATAATTTCAAATTATTTTCGATTTGCTATACAAAATTATTTTAAAAACAAAATAAAAGATTCGAATAACTATTTTTTTTTAATTAATTAGACTTTTTGTAGGTTCACATAAATATAATTTTTCTGGGATTCTTTACGAAATAAAAAAATATTTTGAAGAATACAAATATGTCAAATTAAAATTAAAAAAAAAATTAATCTTCAATTAGATAATTGATGTTTTTAACAAAAAAGATAGAGAAAAAATATATATATTTTTTAAATTAATTTTTTTATGGAAAATTATTATTTTCTAGGCAAAATAATTTTGAAAGTAAAGTAAAAATTTCGAACAACTAGTTATTTTCTAATTAAATTTTTTCTGAATGGTTTATATGAATATAATTTTTCTAAGATTTTTGAAGAATTTTAAAAATATTTTTAAATATGTCAGATACGTCAAATCAAAATTTCCTAAAAATCAAATATGAAAGATCAAATATTTTATTTTTTTTACCCCAAAATTTTAATTTTATACAAATTTTTTTTTTCAACTAAATACAATAATTCTCTAAGAAGAAGATTAATTTCCTATACAAAAATTAAAACAAAATAATTTTTTCAACAAAACAGAAACAGAATATTCCTTATTGACACAAAAATTTGCTGAAATAAAAACTTTAAATATATGTCAAATATATTAATTCCTTAGAAAGTCCAAAACTTTGAAGAAAGCCAATTATTAAAAAATATATTCAAATAAATATTATTTTCTTTGAAAAAAGCAATAATATTGATCAATTCATGATATTAATTATCAATAATGATTCAAAATTTGTATGTAAAACGTGTAAAAAATATATTATGATGAAGTACCAAAAATGGCGGCAAATTCAAATCTTAAATTTCATGACATCCCAGAAGTTTTCAAAAATTTGTCACAAGCCGAACAGCGTCTAGTTTCACCGATTCTAACGTTTCTAAAAATAATACCTTTATTACCTCATTCATTAAATTCCCAATTGTATTTAAAGGGAAGTGTTGTTAACATAAAAGTCGAAATTAATGAGATGATCAATATTCTTTCTCGAAGATTCGATCAATTATCGACTATTCAAATTACACTTAAAATAGACGAAGACCATACATCGCATTATATGTTTGAAAATATTAGACCATCAAAGATTTGGGAAGCACTTTAATATTTTTAAAATAGACCTATATATATAGAAAATGATATAATAATTGATGAAGATTTTTTGAAACGTTATGATAAATCTTATGAAAATGAGGTAAATTTTATTGTCCGAACGATGAAATGAATATTTCGAAAATTAAAAAAAGCAATTATAATATTGAAAATTATGAAATTGATGATAATTTTGAGTATAATGACGAAATCTTAATTGTTGAGAGAAATAAAATTATTAATAATCAAATAATTGAGATGGCACCGGGACAAGGACAATTTTTCTCTTCCATTACTTTTATGCAAATTTAGTTGATCCGAAATTTATATAAACACTGTTCTTATTGAACAAAGGGTTATAATGTTGAAAAGAAAAAAAGACTTAGATAAATTGAAAAGCGATTCTACTGATGTCTACTATTCTCATATATCCTATTATAAAAAGTACATGCATTTTGGCTAACTTCATGCGTAGTCCCTTAACCCTATTGGTCAATTCAGTTAGCCATTGACATATAATGTAACCCCAAGAATAAATTCTATCTTGAAATCGGATAAAAACTCTGCAGCACGTTTATCTACTCAAAGATAAAATTTATCTAACGAAAGATAAAATTTATTTGGCGAAAGATAAAATTTATCTGGCGAAAGATAACATTTATCTGGTGGAAGATAAATTCTTTCCCACGAAAATATTTATGTCAAATGCGTGAATCTATGAAAACTGAAGAGAGCATTTTCTTGTACAGTAAATCATTTTAAATAAGCGCGCCAACGTAGCCGATCCAGCTGTTGACGCGACGCATGCGCAGTACGAAAAGATCCCAAAATTGAGAGCATGGTTCTAAACCTGGTCCTTTACTTCTGTTGGACATACCTTTATTTTCTGTCGACTCTGATGAAGACTTTTACATTTGTAAACAAGCACTATAAGCTAACCTAAGTGCAGCCTATATATCGTGTAAGTGTAGATTAATGGTTTTTTGGTTTGAGTCATCTAAATAAAGTGTTTTTTGTAATCAGGAGGAATGGATTTTTTAAAAATCTGCGAAGAGTTCAGTATGTCAGCCCTATTGATAAGACCCTCGTGTAATTTTCGGAGGTGATTTAACCAATGAATGCCGCCAGGATTTTCAAATTTCTCGAGGAAATACTCGAGTCAGGCAGTTGATCCTCGAGGATTTCAGTGAACATAACCGTCCTTCCCAGGTTTCATAGACCCACCGCAAATTTTGGATCTACGCCTACCGAATTTCGGTGAACCTAGCCGCTCTTTTCAGTTTTCATAGGCTCACGCATTTGACATAAATATTTTCGTGAGAAAAAATTTATCTTCCGCCAGATAAGTTTTATCTTTCGCCAGATAAATTTTATCTTTCGCCGGATAAATTTTATCTTTGAGTAGATGAACGTGCTGGAGCGTTTTTATCCGATTTTAAGATCGAAATTACAATGAATTAATAAAATAGTTGAAAATTAGGAATACAATCAAAATAATTCGAGTTAGTTATAATTTATTGTTAGTCACTCTAAACATAGGGGCAAGGAAAGAAAGTGTTTTCAAAATGCAAAACAAAATCAAAATTTTGAGTTATCTCGAAAACTGTGAGAGACACGCGAACACTGACAATATTTTCAGGATTTCCTAAAGGGGGATGATCCTCGGCCACCCCGACCTAAACCAGTAAACAAATGTTCCAAATTCGAAAAAAAAATTGAATTAACTTTAAAAGGGTCTCAGATACGTGAAAACTAACAGCATTTTCAGGATTTCAATGAGGGGTATCGCTTTCGACCAAAATTTAAAGATTTTTGCAGAGGAGTTTCGTTTTCGGCAAACTCGAACTAACCCAATAAAAAGATTTTTAAATACAAAAAACAATTAACATTTTGAGTTTTCTCTGAAAATTATGATAACAGTAAACAGATTTTAAATTTCTTTTGAATCTAAAATTTGAATCATCTTGAAATCGGTCAGAGATTTGTAAAAACTAATACATAATTACAAAGAACTCGAACCAACCCAATAAAAAGTTTTTAAAAATTCAACAAGATAATACAAATGAATTTGTCACAAAAAGTTGAATTTTGAAATAAAAAATATGCATTTTCCATCAAAATAAATGAATTTTCGACCCAAAAAAAGACGAGAAGTGAATTTTTAACTTTATAAAATTAATGTTCTAACAAAAATGTGATAGGCGCATTTTCAGTAAAAAATTAATTTTCAACAAAAAAACTTGTTTTCGACAAAATAGTTAAATTTTCAAGTAAAGAAACTTATTTTCAAATAAAATAATGAATCTTGAAAAAAAGAATGTTTAACCCCGAAGATGAATTTTCTACCAAAAAAGACACATTTTCAACAAAATAAATGATATTTCAACCAAGAAGATAAAATCTCTATTAAAAAATATAATTTTTCGACGAAAAATATAAATGTTGAATTTTCAGTTAAAAAATTAATTTCTAATTTTAAAAAACTAATTTTCAATCACAGAAATGAATTTTTAACCAAGAATATTAATTTTTAAAAAACACATGAATTTTGAAACAAATTTTAAATTTGTAAAGAAATTTTAACCAAAATTGTTAATTAGTCAACAATATTAATCTTCTTGGTGACTAATTCCCCATTTTGGTTGAATATTCATTTATTTTGTTAAAAAATAGCTTATTAGCTGAATTTTCAAGTGAAGAAATTAAAAAAATTAATGGTCGTCGAAAAAATGCGGTTTCACCAACAACAAAAAAAACGAATTTTCAACAAAATAGTTGAATTAAAAAAAAATTATTTCTCAACAAAAATAATGAATCTTCAATAAAAAAAAGGAATTTTCGACCCAATAGTTGAATTTTCAATTGAAAGAAAGGATTTTGTACCCAAGAAAAAACAAACAAATTTTCAACAAAGTATATGAGTTTTCAACAAAATAGTTCAATTTTCTACCAAACGAATGAATTTTTGACAAAACGAGAATAATTAAATTTTCAGTAAAAATCCAATTTTCAGAGACAATCATGAACGTAATTAATGGGACATTTTTCTTAATTTTGAAGTTTAAAAATTAAATTTTGATATAAAAATAAACAAAATATTGGACAATGAACCAAGTTTTTTTCTAGCTATGGCTGAAGCAGAAGAAAATGTTGAAAGTGACGATGACACTGATAATGAATTTGAAAATAAATTACATATTGATGACTTTAAGGTTGATATTTTTGAACAATCTAATCATGGTAAAGTTTTTGATGATCAATATAAAAGCACTAAAAAAGAAAGGATAACTGTACCTCTTGTTAATAACAAAGAAATTTTTTTAGAAATTATGGATGAATTAAATTTAAAGCAACGAATTATTACAATGCACGTTCTAAATTATTTTAAAATTGGAAAACTTCCTTTAAGAATTTTTACAAGTGGATCAGCCGGTGTCGGCAAAAGTAAAGTTATTAATGAAATTTATCAAATCATCTCATCATTTTTAAATGAAAATAAAAATTTGAATCCAGAAACAGCTAAAGTTTTGTGATGTGCTCCATCGGGAAAGGCTGCATTTTCGATAAATGGAGTCACACTTCACACTGCTTTTGCTTTACCCGTAACTCAATTTGGTGGTCAAATTTCAGAACTGTCTGCAAGTGTTGCTAACACATTAAGAGAGAAAATGAACGATGTGCAATTGATAATCCGTAATATAAAATCTCTAAACGATACTGTCGTTTTCGATTATGACGATTTTCGAGAGTAACGGTGGTAACGTTTGCTTGCTGTAGGCCGCTCATATTCAACAGTAGCGTGTGTCTGTGTTCTACTTTCCCTATACACCGATATCAGAGGATTAGAAAAATTTCAATTGATTCCAGAAGATTTTTAAAAAGTTTCAAGTGATTTTTAAAGAATCAAAGAATCTCAATAATTTGAAAGGGTTTCAAAGAATTGGGACTATTTTAGGGTGCTTTTAAAAATTGCAAGGGATTTTGAAGAGCTTACAAAATTTCTTAAAAATATCTTAAGATATTTTGAAAGATCCGAGGAATTTTTGAATTGATTTCAGTAATTTAATGTTACTCATAGGATTTTAATTATTTTATGGTATTTTAAAAGACCTAAAGCATTTTCAAGAGCTTTCAAATGTTTCAATAGATTTCCAAAGCTTTCAAAAGAATTGAAAACTTCGAGAGTATTTCAAAAGCTTCTAAGGAATATTCAATTGGTTTCAGAGGATTTGAAATATTTTAGAGTATTCAAAAAGATTCTAGAGCATTCTCAAGAGATTTGAAAAGTTATGTTTCAATAAATGCGAATGAAAGAATGAGATATAAAATTGTAAGGGAACAATTTCCAATAGCTCCTGCTGAGGCCATAACCATTCATAAAAGTCAAGGACAAACTTACGATAAAGTATGTATAGATTTAAGTCAAAATTATAGAGTTACTAGACCTATGCTTTGCGTAGCTTTTAGTAGACTGTGCCGTTCAAATGATTTATACATTCTGGAAACTTACATTTTTCACTTAGAACAGAAAAAAATTACAGTTGTCTTATAAAAACAAATTGGAGGGTACTATTAAAATAATTTATCAAAATCTCTTCTCATTAAAAAATAATATTAAACATATATTATGCGATGTATGGTATAATCAAGCAGATGTACTAATTTTTTCCGAAACACGAACGAAAAAACAGATAATATACAAATAAATGGTTTTGTTACTGCATATCTGATCATGAAACTTCAAAATTACCCCAAAGTGTAATTTGTTTTGTTAAAGAAAATTTACAGTTATAAAACATATTCATAAAACAAATGAAAAATCAGTATATCAACATCATGTTGATTTTTTTCATTTAACAATTCATGATTTTGACATAATAAGTGGTTATAAATCACCTAGCACATCAAGAAACATGTTTCTTGATCATTTAAATTATATTACTAGCGGCTTTCGTAACAAAAATAGAATTGTAAATGAATGGCTCTATGATACAGAAATAGATAAATTAATGGAAATTATATGTAAAAATACTGAATATGAACCTATAACAGTCTTATCCGTTCAAAACATTGACGGGTTTGAAGCAGCTACTAATAATTATATTCAAATTATTGGTGGTTCTGAGCAAAGTACACATTGGCGTTGTCTTTATTTTTATTGAAAATTTTACACATATATGACAGCCTTTACTGGGACAGACTCAATTACAGAACATTGAACATACTAGAAAAAAATTATGTATATAAACGATATCCAAAATTAAAAAAAAAACAACGTTATTGTGGAAAAGTTAAAACAAAAACAACAGGATTATAATTCATGTGGAATATATGCTGTAGAATTTGCAACATCTTTAGTCTTATCAAAAAATCCTTTTAATATCACTGTAAGAAATAATCGTAGATTTCCCATACAAAAATATGGAATTTTTTCCATACTTTTGAAAATATCATATACCAGTATAGAAATTTTCTGGTGGTTTTTGGAAGATTTTCCATATTTTCTGGTAAAACTTCCATACAAGTATGGGAAGTATGGTACTGAGGTATGGGAAAATTTCCATCCTTGTATGGGTTAATCAATTACAATACATGTATGGGAAGTTTATCACAAATTTTTCTTACAGTGTATTATTCTATGGATGCTAAATTAATGAGACAGCATTTTTACCGTGAACAAAATTATACAGTGCTGCATAATAGTTAAATATTTGATTTCCTTATACAATTTATTTATGTAAAAAACGCAAACAATAAGTATCAGTCAACAGTTTATAATCAAATTGTTTCATTTAAAAAAACACTGATTTGATAACACATAAATTTTACTCAGGCTACACCCAATGGAAACTCCTAAACGAATTTTCATTGTTGGTATACTGATCAGATAATGTTTCTGAAGAAACAAAAAAACATCTGCCTCGGCCCGGATTTGAACCGGAAACGCCACTATTCCCGAGTGGAGCGTTAACCAATTACGCCACCGGGGCTTCAGTAGATAGTTTCTCGTTTCTCCTATATTTACAGGATGAAATCTATATATAATGTAATGTTAAAAAAAATATTTAAAAAAAAATGTAAATATTATCTATATATAATCTATAATGAAATCTATAAATAATTTATTTTAATAAGAAAAATCATGGAAGATCTTTTGCGAATTTAGAAACTTTTGTGCTTTTTAATTAGTTTCCAATTAGTTTTCTTTCTTGAGAAAATTACCATTTTTAAACCAAAATCATCATCAAGATTCTCAATTTTTAATAATTTTAGGTTATGTTAGCGTTTTACATAGGAAATGGGTATTGTTATTCACAAATTATTATGTTTCAAAGATAAGTTTTTTTCCACAATTTATGTTTTTCTGTATTGTTGCCGTTTTTTTACAGAAAATTTATCTCTTCAAACAAAAATCATTAAATTGTGAAGGTTCCTAATTTTTCACCAATTTTAGGTTATGTTAGGGGCTTACACCAAAAATTGTTATTTTTAAATAGAAATCATTATAATTTGAACGAGATTTATAATCTTTCAACAATTTAGGATTATTTATTAGTCTTTCACGTCAGAAGTAGGTATTTTTAATAAAAAAATAAAATTTAATAATATTAAAAATTATGTTGGATTGCAAAGAAGATAACAATTTTTTGAACATTTTTTGGTGTACTCATGTTTTTTCCGAAAATTGGTATAGATTTAAAAGATGATTTATAATTTTGGAACAATTTTAGGTTATGTTAACATCCTTAACCGGAAGTCGGTTATTCTAAACAAAATATATTAGGCTTGAAGGAAGATTCACAACCTGAAACAATATTTTGACATTTTATGTTAGTCTTTTCTTCCAAAATTGCTATTGTCAATAAAAAATCATTAGAAGTCAAAGAATATTTATAATATTTCAATATAGGTTATGTTGATATTTTCCTTTAGTAATTGATATTTTTGTATAAAAATACAACCGTTTGATTCTTTATATATTGTTTCATAAAAAAATATTATCATCTTTCGAGAAACTGGAGAGGGAAATTTTTTCGTTTAACCAATACATTTGGACATGATAAGAAAATTTGGACAGTGATAAAAAATTCAGTTTTCAATTTTTACAGAAAGAGAGTGTTAATTTTTTAAATATTAAATTTCTAAATCAACTCAATCACAGTTCGATCGGAAAATATTATTAGGTTTCAAGAAAATAGGAGAGGGGGGGGGGGAGTTTTTTTCCAGAGGGACACGTTTTCCCAAATTTGGATGGCAATACAAAAATGAAATTTTCACTTAAAAAAAGAAAGAGAGAATCTTTTTTTAGCTATTGGATTTCTGAATTGATTGAAAAAAGATTTGCTTGAAAAATATAATTAGATTTCAAGGAAATGGAGGGGCGATTTTTTCATTCAACGGATACGTTTGGACGTGATAAAAAAAATTTGGACGGTGCTAAAAAATTTATTTTCAATTTATACAAAAAGTAAGAGTTAATTTTTGCAGATGTTAAGTTTCTAACTCGATTCTATAACGGTTTGATTAAAAAATATCATTAGGTTTTGAAAAAATGAAGGGGGGAATATTTTGGCTCCAGGGACACATTTTCTTGAATTTGCATGACAATAAAAAATCTATTAAGTTGCTGAATCGATTGAAAAAATAATTTACCCAAAGATATTATTAAATATCGAAAAAATGGGAGGGGGGGTTGTTTGTCATTCAGGGCATGCATTTGAACGTGATTAACAAATTTAAACGGCAATAAAAAATCAAATTTTCGATTAAAAAAAGTGAGAATATTTTTATCTATTGAGTTGCTGATTCGATTTAAAAAAGATTTGATTGAAAGATATTACTTAATTTCGAGAAAATGGAAGAGGAATGTTGTCTTTTCGTTTAAGGCACATGTTTGGATGTGATGAAAAAAATTTGGACGGTGATAAGAAATACAATTTTCAATTTGAAAAAAAGTGAGAAATTACTTTTAGATTAAAAAATATTTGACTAAAAGGTATCACTAAATTTCGAGAAAATGGAGGAGGGTTTTTTCATTCAAGGCATACGCTTGGACGTGACGAAAAATGTTGACGGTGAAAAAAATCCAATTTGCAATTTTAAAAATATACATTGTCCTTTTTCTCTTTTTCTATTATTTAAGATAATCGATACTATGAAGTAAAATTTTTTTAATGAATATTAATTTAATTATTTAATGGACCACAAATTATTATGACGGATTGTTATTCTAAAATAACATTTAAAGTCTCTATTATCCATTCTGACAGAATTATGACGCTGATTAACAGTCAGGTTTTTAAATTTCGAGGCTCTATCGATTTATGAATCATAAAAATTGGAAAAAAATTCTGTGTCTTTATTTGAATGTGTGAATTCCAGACTCGGGAAAATCCCGTCTATTCAGTCACATTCGACACCTGGAATTACCTGTCTATTAGCTTTCTAAATTATCACCACTTCAGGTATTTAAAAAAAATTAGAAAGGATTTTTAGTTTTTACTCAAGGTAAAAATACAGACTTGACATGTATGCATCGCTACATCTGATTTAAAAAAAAATAACTACCACAAATTTTAAATTAACAATAATATTCTTCGAATCTATTTATTCACTTGTCCACATAGATCCTATATTTTGCAGTTTAAGCAATTAGCATTCAAATTTTTTCAATTAAATTTATTCGGAAAAAAGATCTTCTCCTTCCGCTCCACTGGGATTCGAACGCCAGGTCAACTGATTGCGGGTCAGGTGCTCCCACTAAGCTACTAGAGAGATCGGAAGAAGGACCCTTTTTCTGAAACACGCTTTATTTTGCAAGATATGTAACAATACAAGTCAATTTTCACTAGGAATCTAAGTAGTAGATCTAATCTAGATAGATAGATGATATAGATGTAGATCTTATCTATCTAATATCTAGTAGCTTATTGGTTAGAACACCAATCCCATCGGAGCGAAAGGAGATCTTTTTCTGAATAAATTTTAATACAGATTCCTAGTAAAAATGAGCATTTTTGAAACAAAATCATCAAGATTCCTAATTTGGAACAATTTTAGGTTATGTTAGCGTTTAATACTGGGAACTGGTATTGTCAATAAAAGATTTCCAAGAATTCCAAGATTTTTTTAACAATTGTGATGTTTCAGTTTTTAAACATTTTGTTATTGCAAATTGTCGTTTTCAAACAAATCTTTAGATTTGAAAGGTTCGTAATTTCTAAACAATTTCAGGTTATGTTAGCGTTTCATACTGGAAACGGGCATTTTTAATCAAAAATTTCCAAGATTTCAAAAATTTTTTCACAAAAATACTTATATTTCGAATAGGGTTTAGAAACTTGTAATAATTTCGGATTAGGTGGATTTGGATGCTTTTTTCGTCGAAAATTGGTGTTGATAATTAAAAAAAAGATAATGATTCAGTATTTTTTAAAAGAATTTTAATTCAACATCATAAAGTTTCGAAGAAGACTTGAAATTTCTTAAACAGTTTGGTCGTGTTATATATTTTTTTTCACTGGAAATTAGCATTTCTGAACCAACATCATGAAATTTTTTGATTCTTAACAATTTTAGGTTATGTTAGCGCTTCTTACCGCAAATTGACGTTTTTAAACAAAATTCATTAGATTTTTGAGGTTCTTAATTTTTTAATAATTTTACTTTATGTTGAGGTTTTACACTGAAAATTCGCGATTTAAAACAAAAATTATTATAATTCGCACAAGGTTCAGAGTCCTTCAACAACTGTGGATTACGTATTAGTCTTCTTCTTCGAAAATTGGTATTTTCAATTCAAACCAAAATCGTCATAAAAATTCCCAATGGGCAACAATTTTAGGTTATGTTGCTGTTTCACGCTGGTAATGGTTATTTTAATCATAAATAATTCGATTTCGATGATAAAAAAATTTCTACAATCTACGTTTTTCTGTTTTTTAGCGTGTTTCTAATCCAAAATTTACGTTTAAAAAAAATCATTGGATAGTAAAGGTTCCCATCTTTGAATAATTTTAGATTTCACACCACAAATTGGTATTTTAACATAAAAATATTTATAATTTGAACAAGGTTTAGAATCTTTTAATAATTTTGGATTATGTATTAGTATTTTTCAAAAGGAATTTTAATATAGAATCATAGAGTTTCGAAGAAAACTTCATTAATCAAAATTCTCAATTTTTAACAATTTTAGGTTATGTTTCTGTTATATTCTCTTGCAATAATTCTAGAAAGTTGCAGTGTTTTGATGTAAGCCGGTTTGTGTGGGGGCCGTCTTAATCACAGGAGTGGGTTGTGAGGTGTGGATTGTCGAGGTAATTGGTTGGTGCTGGGTCGGGCGTAATTGAGGCGCTGGCCGGGTGCTGGTGTGGCCCTGCTCGGGCGCTACTGTGGCGCTGGTTGGGCGTCGTCCAAGCGGAGTCGGAACGTGGGTGCTCCACGAGTTGGCAGATGCCTGTTATTTTGCCAGAATCTCGTCCAGATTCTTCATGGATTTCGTTTCTGCCGGTCGGCTACTAGGTGGGGGCAGGCTTATCTTCTGAGCGCCTCGAGAACAAAGGAGGTATCGGTATGCCTGTAACCCGTCCATGCGAGGCCACGACAGACGGACGTGATGGTCTGGGGCCGCACAGAGGGGCCACGACAGACGGACGTGATGGTCTGGGGCCGCACAGAGGGGCCACGACAGACGGACGTGATGGTCTGGGGCCGCACAAAGGGGCCACGACAGACGGACGTGAGGGCCTGGGGCCGAACAGAGGGGCCACGACAGACGAGTGTTGTTGATGGGCCACCGATCAGCCCGGAGGCGGAGGGGTACCACATGCTAAGGAGAAGGATTAGGTGTGTGGAGGAAGAGGCAGAAGGAAGAGGGAGAGAAAGATGGTGCATGGGGACGCGAAGGCAGACCACACTAGGAAAAGGGAGAGAGGGTGTATGGGGCCACGAAGGCAGACCACACGACTAGAAAGAAAGAGAGAGAAAGAGAGCGGGTATGGGGTCACGAAGGCAGACCACACTTGGAAAAGGGAAAGAGGGTGTATGGGGCCACGAAGGCAGACCACACTAGGGAAAGGAAGAGAGGAAAAGAGGGTGTATGGGGCCACGAAGGCAGACCACACGGCTAGAAAGAATGGGAGAGAAAGAGAGCGGATATGGGGCCACGAAGGCAGACCACACGGCCAGAAAGAAAGAGAGAGAAAGAGAGCGGGTATGGGGCCACGAAGGCAGACTGCACGACCAGAAAGAAGAGAGAGTGAGAGAGAAAGAGAGAGAAAGAGAGCGGGAATGGGACCACGAAGGCACACCACTCAACCAAGAGAAGAGAGAGTGAGAGAGAAAGAGAGCAGGAATGGGGTCACGAAGGCAGACCACTCAACCAAGAAAGAGAAGAGAAAGAGAGCGGGAACGGGGCCACGCAGCGCCACACTCAACCAAGAAAGAGATGAGAGAAAGGCAAGGAGAGGTTTCATATGTTAATATTTAGAACGGCTTTTGTACAAAAAGTTCTCGTTTTCGCTGTACGTGACTACCGGCCTGTTCACGCTCCCGGCGCACGTGACTAACGACTTATTTTCGTTCCCCGGGAAAATCCCGGCGGAACGGCTGTCTACCTGGCGCGTCGCTCAAGGCACCAAAACAATGCGATGGCAAGGTTTGGCTCCATCGTTCAAGGTCTCTATCATCCGTGTTTAACGGGATGCACTCGAATTGAGCCAGCGGTCAGTGTTTGACCTGAGTATTGGTGGGCTTCTTTTATTTTTCGCTCGAGTTGAGCCTATACGCTCACTAGATGACTAGATGGTCCAAAAATGCATTGGAAATTTTGTTTTCCGCATTTTTCAACTCTTTTCCAACTTTTTACTTAGATCGAGGCAATAATTCAATTGAATAATTGTTTAAAGAACTTATTACTAATTTAAGTAATTTTCTCTTAGAATGGATTTAGAAAGTGACGGTTTTTTCCGAATTTTTCAATTCGTTTTTAACTTTTTACTTTGGTTGAAGTAATAATTATTTAAAGTTAAGTAAAGTGATTGTTGAAACAATGTAATTATTATTTTGAATAAAATTCTCTTTGAATAATGCTAGGAAGTGGCGGTTTTTCTGAAATTTGCAAAGTTAAACAGTAAAAGTAAACCTAAGCGTCACTGATACTATACTTCACATAACACTATCAGCAAGCGGTTTGAATAATCCTGTAAGATTAATGATTGATACAGGAGCAGGTCCCAATTTAATTAAAGAAAAAGCAGTCGAATCGTGCGTAAACATTAATAAACAAAATTGTCTAAAATTGACAGGAATTAACGAACACCCAGTATACACTCTCGGTCAAATAACAGTAAATATTTTAGAATTGCCAACCATTTTCAATATAATTCTCAATGAAGTGCCAGTAGAACAGGACGGAGTCTTGGGAAGTGGATATTTTCGCAAAAGCCACGTAAATAAAAATTATGCAGGAAAGCAACTAGAAATCAATGAAAAACCCTTTTGACTCCTCTGAAATAATCACAACTCTGCCTAGAACAATTTCTGATTTTTATATACAAGTTAAAAACAAGGACAAGGAAATAGGATACGTTCCAGAATTATTGCCTAAAGATAGTGGTATATATTTTGGAAACGCAATAGTTAAAAATAAGAACGGTAAAGCATATTTAAAAATCGCTAATACTCGTGAGCTAATACTCCTTAGCTGTTTTCTAAATTTAAATAAAAATGGAAATTATGTTCACCAAACCTCTAATATTGCAAATGAAGATAGAGTCAAGTTAATAAAAGAACTATTACGTCTTGAATATTTGAATAAAGAAGAATACGCACATGTAGAAGTACTCATTGAACAAAACGCAGACCGATTCCGTATACCAGGAGCAATACTAGGAGGCACAAACGTATTACACCACAGCATTATAACCACAGACGAAATACCAGTTTTCATACGACCATACAGACTCCCTGACGTCCAAAAAGAAGAAATACAAGATCAAGTCAAAGAATTAATTAAGACAAAAATAATAAAGCCATCACAGTCTCCATATAATACACCAGTATTTCCAGTCTCTAGGAAACCGGACTCTCACGGAAATATAAAATGACGCATGGTTTTAGATTATCGCAAATTGAACGAAAAAACTATCAGTGATTCATATCCACTTCCAAACATTACAGAAATTTTAGATCAATTAGGGAAAGCCCAATACTTTTCGGTATTAGACTTAGCATGGGAACTTTTTGTCTGCCTAGATGATATAGTTATTTATGGGGATACATTAGAAGAACATGAAAAAAAATCACAGAATTATTAAATAGATTACGTAACGCAAATCTTAAATTACAACCTGACAAATGCGAATTTTTGCGTCCTGAAGTAAAATACCTCGGGCATATTATCGATAAAAATGGAGTGAGACCAGACCCTAAAAAAGTAGAAGCCGTCAAGAAATTTCCAGTCCCTAAAAAACCAAAAAATATCAAAGAATTCATAGGATTAGCAGGATATTATAGAAAATTTGTCGACGGATTTTCGAAAATCGCCGACCCTCTAAATAAATTATTGAAAAAAGACACACCATTTGTATGGACAGAGTCCCGGCAAACTGCATTCGACACATTAAAGGAAAAATTATGTAACGCGCCTTTATTGCAAAGACCAGATTTCTCGCAATCTTTTTTACTAACGACAGATGCATCAGGATTTGCCGTTGGTGAAATTTTATCACAAGGAAAAATTGGCAACGATAAACCCATTGCGTGTTTATATGTTTCTGCGATAAATAATGTATCATTTTTCAGCAATCTAGAATATTACCGTACACACAACACTGTAACATTTTTCTATAATTCGTTCAATGATTTTTACTTTCCGTTTTTTTGCTAAACAAAAATCTTTGATTTCACCATCTGGTAACATTTCGATGAATCTTATCATTCGAATAAATCGATCCTGACATTTCACTATCTGTGTATCAATATTCGTGATACCATGGATGATGCGTAATAGTTCTCCATTTAAATTTTCATATTCAAAACAAGTATGTGTCCATAAAGGTCCCAGTCTTTATACAATGATGGGTAGGTGTAACAGCTGATGCGCATTAATGAAACAATATCTCAAACCGTACAAAATTTCCAATTCTCTTACTAAGTATGTCCTGTCTAAGTATGCCTTGGAAAATAGGAATGGAATAATAACAAAACCATGCTTTCAATTGCGAAGCTTTCCAGTGAACTAATTCAGCAACAGATCGTGGTATCCGATGAATGAATTTTGGAGGTGAAAAAGTAGCGCTGTTCATAATTTTCCAGGATAAATATTTATTTTGTTCTTTTCTGGAGCTGGATTATTCTAATTAATACACTATATTGTAATAATTTAATAACGACTTCCATATTCTAAGCAAAACTATTCTTAATTAGAAACTCTTACTATTGAAATTTTGCCCGAAATGGCGCGAACTGCGGCCAATGAACGTCGTTCATCTCAGGCATGCGCAGAGTAGGCAGGCGCAATCCCCATTTTCACCACGTAGTGTGTCTTATACTGTAGTGTATTCAGCGTGGATTTTGTGCGTCTCTGATTTTTATTCAATATAAATAAAATGGGTCGCGATAAAATGTGGGCTCTCGTATGGTGGAGTAACACTTCAACAAAAGATGTGGTTGAGCTGTCGTCGATTCCAAAGAAAGAACGGCTTATCGATGGAACTACGAAGCTTTTGTTGGAAGATCCGGATGGCAACAGATCTCGTCATGGAGCCAAAATACTTGCAATTGGCGGTAAGTATGTGGTATACAATATATGGATATAATTTATGGATCGATATAATGTATGGATATAATTGAATATGATATATGTGGACATGAACTCGATATAACGAAGGTTCTGTGCAGCGTCTCTAAGACGCTTGCTGATATTTGAGGTTATGTATTTGACTCCACTCGCTACTTTTCTAGTGCAATGCGGAGTAAATGTTTTCATTTTTATAAAATTCTAAGCACATTCAAGTTTGTTAAAAGCTTTTTTTTTTAAATTCATATTTTTCGGTCGAAAATTCAAGTATTTGTTTGAAAGTGAACTGTTTGATTGTATATTTGGGTTAAAAATTCAACTGTTCTTTAGAAAATTCTTTTTTTGTTAGTTAAAGATTTAACAATTTGGTGGAATATTAAACTTTTTGGTGGAATATCTTTATATGTAATTACTAACCTTAGCAATTGTGTAAGATAATCATCACATCACTATTTCACTAATAACATTCGTTGCCGAACACTGCGGATATAAATTTAATGTAATTTTTCGTCGTTTTTTTTTTTTTTTTTTTTTTTTTGAAAAAACACATCGTTTGTAACAAAAGTGTCTAGCTGCTGTTGTTCAAGTTAATCCTTAATGTTAAGTAAATATTTATAAGTAAGTAGAAACCATAGTAGTTTCTAAATGTGAAGTAATATTGCAAAAAAGGATTTAATATCGTATTTTAAAATGTTTAAAGTCAGTTTATGTGGCAGAAGTGATTTTTCTTTTCACGTAAGTGTATTTTTCGATAAAATACGATTCATTTCTCATCAAGTATGCATAACGTAACTATCAAGAAGCACATTGATGCACATTAAATAGCTCAAAATTTGATCAATTTGCTTCCTGATAGCTACATTATGCATACATAATGAGAAATTAATTGTATTTTATCAAAAAATACACTTACGTGAGAAAAACAATCACTTCTGGTGCATTTACTGACTTCAAACATTTTAAAATATGATATTAAATCTTTTTTTGCAATATTACTTTACATTTAGAAACTACAATGGTTTCTACTTACTTATAAATATTTATTTAACATTAAGGATTAATTTGAACTTTTCAGTCTCATGTCCGTGTTTGCATGCAAGTGCATTGAAATATATACATATTATATAAAAATGAATTGATAATTCCAGGAGAAAATAAGTCAAACAGAGAAAATCCACGCCAAAATGATGGTGAATATTTACAAGAGAACTACTACCCAAATCCACAACAGGAACAAGCTCCACAAAACTCCGACTTCTCACAATTTAATAATAACTTCTATTGTGAATACTCAACAGGTAAATATTTTCTTCTTTTAAACAAATTATTGAGTAAATGCGGAATAAAGGCAAATAAGAGAAATTTCAAACCAAAATAGTTGAATTTTCAACAAAAAATATGAATTTTCAACCAAATAGTGTAACTTTCTATGGCATTGTTGATTGTTCAACCTAAATACGACTTTTGTACAAAGCAGTTGATTTTTCAACCAAAATGATGGGTTTTTTAAACAAGAAAATTAATTTTTTTCAAAAAAAGACGAATTGCCAACAAAATACGTGAGTGTTGAAAAAAAAATTTCAACCAAATAGCAACATTTTTAACTAAAAAACATCAATTATCAACGAAAAATCAAATAGTTCAATTTTCAGCTTAAAAATTAATCTTGAACCAAAAATTGATCGCATCTTCAACAAAATAGTTAAATTTTCAACCAAAATACTTAAATTTTCACAAAATATATGGGTTTTTAACCAAATAGTGTAACTTTCTATGGAATTTTTGATTTTCAACCTAATGCTGCTTTTACCAAACAGTTACATTTTTAACTGCGAAGGATAGATTTTCAAAAGAATTTTCAAAAAATAGGTAGGAAGAAGTAGCAGACGATCTATTCTGGATTTACCCAAATCATATTCTGAATTTAATAGAATTAAAATGAAAATATTGCTTCCTTAGGATCATTCGTTCGTGAGACAGTTGATTTCAATGGAGAAACAGAAGATGCAATGGTTAGCAAGACGAAAATCAAGAAATCAAACTGAAGAAACGAAAAATCTAGTTAATAGACAAGAAAATATTCAAGAAACCTTTGAAGAAGATAATAGCGACGATAATTACGAAATGGACTCTCAACAACTCTCAACCCTACTCTTGCAGCAAAAAAGAGAGGAAGACCAAGAAAAGAAACTATTACTTAATCAAAAAGGAACAATGAAGTGAAAACGGACGTTAATCCCGATTCTACATCAGACAACTCAGACTCTGATCCAGATTATGATGAAAATATGAAGAAGAAAAAGAAGAAACTGAAAATTCAAGAAGAAGAAGATAGCAACGCAGGAAATGTTGATTATTTTTCCAGTTCCAGTGAAACAAGCGAAAATGGAAGATTAAGCTATCCTGAAGAAAATTTGTTAAAAGATTACAATGTGTTTGGTATCGGCTCGTCTCCAGTAGAGGGCGCCACTTGAGGGCCGTCGAGGTCCCTCTCGTCGCCTGCTGCTTGTCGACTCCGTTCAGTTACTCGTCGTGTGTCATCCAACGCGGACGTGCCGTCGACCGGTTCGAGTGTAGTGGTGACGTGAGGTGTAGTGTGGTTCAGCCAATAAACGAGTTATCTCAACACCATTTGGCGCCTCTTGTTTCTGGGGCTCCCGTCACCCCCTCCTTAGAACACAACTGAACACAGTGAAAATTTAAATGATTAAAATTTCAATAAAAATTTGTTTGATCTAGATGAAATTCATCCCGATTTTAATGAAGATTTACTAGAAACAAATGACAATAAAGAAAAACATGATGGAGATTTAACACAAAATCGTCCGCCCTCAGAGCAGCAGCCGGATAAAGGAAAAAATTATCACATAGCCCTTCCTATCAAAGAAGAAGAAAAAGAAAATATTGCAGAAACACTAAATAGTATAAACTTAACAATTTTTTAATTGCATAATATAGCCAGCAAATTAAACTTAAAATCAATCATTATAGCTAAAACTGGTTACGTAAATAATATAACATGGGAAGAAATATTAACCTAACTTAAATCCGTATTTTCAGAATCAAATACAAAGATAATTATTTGTTTAGGAATCACACAATATCCCACAAAAGAACAGAAAAATGAAATTTTAGTAGAAGCTCATTCATCAGCATTAGGTGGCCACAAAGGAGTGACAAAAACATACAATAGAATACGACAAGATGTTTTTGGGGAAAACTTGAAAATAGACATACAAAAATATTTTCAACTTTGTTTACAATGTCAACTTAAAAAATTGGTACGCGTCAAAAAAAAATCCAATGGTCATAACTGATACCCCAAGAACCGCATTCGAAAAGATATCCATGGATATCGTAGGAAAATTACCAAAAACAGAAAAAGGAAATGGTAATCTATCTGAGTCAAATTGCGATTGTTCAGATAAACCTTAATTAATTTACATTCAAGTTCAATTAATTTATTTCTGTAAACAGCAGTTATCCTCACCCTAGTTTTTTAATATCTGATTTGAAATTAAAAAAATTTAAAAATAAAAATGAATGGAAAAAATGAAGAGAAAAGATGTGTTTTTCAATTTTGCAAACGCCCCTTAGTTTCTTTCTTCTGGTGAAAAAATATTACTATCAATTCTCCAAATTAATGAACGAATTTCCTTGGTTTCCAATTTTTTGAGAATGTAAATTCAAGAATAAAAAATTCTTTCCCCCCTAGAAAGTATTTATTTATTAAGAATGAATTCCTTAATTTTCAAAAATTTCGAAAGTTTCCAATTTTAAATCATTCCATTTTGAACACTTTTCATTATAAATATTATAATTGTAATTTCTTCGAATTTTAAATGATCCAAATTTTAACATTATAATCTGAAATTATTTATTTTGGAATTTTAATCTGAAATGATTTCATTCGAAATTCGATTTTGAACGCTTCAAATTAGAAATGATACAATTTCAACTCCTTTCTAATGAAATTGCCTGTTTTCAAAATTTGAGTCTGAAATTCATTTTTCAATTTTGAGAGCTTTTGATTGAAATTTGTTTAAGTTTAAACACTTCTAATTGCAAATTATTCAATTTTGAAGAAATTTATTTAGGAATAATACAAGTTTAAATAATAAAATTAAAAAAAACGTCCCTTTTTCTTATGGGAAATACGTGTTAAACTTCATGGGGCTTATGCCATCTCTAAATATCATTTTTTACAACAGAATAAATGGATTTTTTCCGTTTGGCACATGTACCGATAACCTTCGGTTTGACTATATGTTTAATTACCTATTCAGGCAAAATAAAAAAAAGTTAAGGTGGAAAAAAAAGTTTCACAGGTAGAGATAAATCGAATTCATATGGATAAGGGAGAAGTAAAGGAAGGGGAAGTAAAAGAAGTATCAGAGTGGAATTAGGGGAAGTAGAGGATGGGAAAATAAGGGAAGTGATGATTTTTGGAAGCTTAGGATGTGAGGAGTTGGGAAGTATGGAAAGTGACTGTAGGTACGAGATATGATGGAGAAGTAGGAAGAGAAAAAGTAGAGAAAGGAGAAGTAAGGAAAGTGAGGAAGTGGAAAGTAGGAGAAGTGAGGGGTGTAAATAATGTGAGGGGTTGGGATGTAGACGGAAAAGTAAGAGAAGTGAAGGGGTGAGGAAGTAAGGTAGTGAAATGCATAGGGAATGAAACGTAGTGGGAAAGAAAGATGGGTTGGGAAGTAGAAGAAGTGAGTGTGAGTAATTGGATGTGAGGGGAGGGGCAGTAGAGGTAAGAGAAGTGAGAAAAATAAGGGGGTAAAAAGTGGGAAATGAATGTAAGGGAGTTGAGAAGAGGAAGGAGTAAGGGAAGGGTGGGGAGGGGAAGTAAGAGAAATATGGGAGTGGAATTAGGGGAAGAAGAGGACGGAAAATAAGGTAAGTGATGGAATTAGAAGGTTGGAATATGAGGGTTTGGGAAGTATGAGAAGTAAGTGTGAGTGAGAGGTATGAGGAAGAAGTAGGGAGAGAAAAAGTAGTGGAAGAAAAAGTGAGGAAAGTGTGGGAGTAGAAAGTAGGAGAAGTTAGGGATGTAAATAATGTTCGGATTTGGAATGTAGACGAAAAAGTAAGAGAAGTGAAGGGGTCGAGGAAGTAAGGGAGTGGGATGCGTGGGGAATGAAAGTAGGAGAATTGACGAGAGGGAAAGTAGATACGGGAGAAGTAAGAAGAGGAAGGGAAAGAGAAGTATGGGAATGGAATTATGGGAAATAGAGAAAGGAGAAGTGGGAAAAGTATGGGAGTGGAATCACGGAAATTGGAGGATGAAAAAATAACGGAAGTGATGAAATTGAAGTTTGGGACGTGAGTCGTTGGGAAGTATCAATAGCGGGTGTGAGCGAAATGCTAGGAAGGAGAAGTAGGGTTAAAAATGTAGGGAAAGGAGAAGTAAGGATAGTGGCGGAGTAGGAAGTAGGAGAAGTGAGGGATGTGAATAATGTGAGGGGTTGAGATGGAGACAGAGAAGTAAGATAAGTGAAGGGGGTTTGGAAGTAAGTGAGTGGGATGCGTGGGAAACGAAAGTAGGAGAATTGATAAAAGGGAAAGTAGATGCGGGAGAAGTAAGAAAAGGGAGGAAGGGTGAAGTGAGGGAAGTAATGGGATTGCAAATGTGGGATGTGAGGAGTCGGGAAGTCGATGAAGTGAGTGTAAGTGATTGGATGTGAGGGAAGGAGCGGTAGAGGATGGAGAATGGAGAAAAAAGGGGGTAAGAAGTATGAAATGAATGTAGGGAAGTTGAGAAGAACACAAATAGTCGAGGGAGAAGTAAGGGAAGGGTGGGGTGGAATGTAGAGTAAATTGTGGGGAGGGAAGAAGAAGTATTGGAATGGAATTATGGGAAGTAGATAATGGAAAAATAAGGGAAGTTATGGGATTGGAAATTTGGGATGTAGGGGGTTGGGTATATTGAGAAGTGAGTGTAAGTAATTGTAAGTGAGGGATGTGAGGGAGGAGAAGCAGGGAGTGGAAAATTAGGAGAAAAAGTAAGGAAAGTGAAGGAGTAGAAAGAAGGAGAAGTGAGGGATGTGAATAATGTGAGGGGTCAGGATGCAGACGAAAAAGTAAGGGGAATGAAGGGGTGAGGAAGTAAGGTAGTGAAATGCATAGGGAATGAAACGTAGTGATGAAGGAGAGGAAGGAGGATTGGGAGAAGTATGGGAATGGAATTAGGGAAAGTAGAGGATGAAAAAATGAGGGAAGTCATGAGATTGGAAGTTTGGGATGTGTGGGGTTATGAAGTATGAGAAGTAGGTGTAAGTGAGAGATGTGAGGGAGAAGTAGGTAGAGAAGAAGTAAGGAAAGTGAGGGAGTGGAAGATAGGAGGTGTGAGGGAGGTAAATAATGTGAGAGGTTGGGATGTAGCAGGAAAAGTAAGAGAAGTGGAGGGGTGGGGCAGTAAGGGAGTGGGATGTGTGGGGAATGGAAAGTGGTAATGAAGTGGAGGAAGGAGAAGTGGGAGAAGTATGGGAGTGGAATTAGGGCAAGTAGAAGATGGAGAAGTGAGGGAAGTGATGGAATTGCAAGTTTGGGATGTGAGAGGTTGGAAGTAGAAGTGAGTGTAAGTGATTGGATGTGAGGGGACGGGTAGTAAAGGAAGACGAAGTAAAGAAAATAAGGGAGTAGAACGTGGGAAATCAATGTATGAGAGTTGATAAGAGGGAAAGTAGAGAAGGGAGATGTAACGGAAGCGAGGGGTGGAAAGTAGGGTTAATGAGGGGTTGGACAGTGTGGGAAGGGAAGTAGTGCCACATGGCTAGTGTGCACATGAGGGTTTATTAAACGATTTTGAGAACATGGTTCTCATTTGAGGTAGTATAAGGTTTGTTTATTTTCCATTTTCAAAAAGTACTGGAAACGTCAAAGTAAAAATAAAAACTAAAAGTAAAAATTATCTCAGTCCTCTATGATATCACAACAACAGTGAGACGGAATTTTCATTCTCTTAGAGACCAGCTTACCGTCCTCCAGAACAATTAAATCTTTTTTAAGATGTTTTTGTGTACAAACTGCCCTGGCGTTGCCTAGTGGTTCAACAAATTTGCATTCTGCTTCCTCTATGGTGGCACTGAAAAAATGATTATGTGTCAAACTTAATTTTTTAAATTCATTCCTTAAAATTACTGCATTTTTGGACAAATTTGAGTGTTGGATAGGAACAAAACATTATTATTTCATGTATAGGGGAGACCACCCTGCAGTGGATGATGAAAATGCAGAAGATAATCAATAATCAAAAATGAAAATGTACCTAAAATAATTAATTATTAGTTTAATTTATGAACGCGCATACTTTCTTAATTATTAATCTAATCAAATAAATTATTTTCCAAAAATTTTTATTGTAGGTTAATGATTTTCTCGACTGTAGGTAAATTATCCTCTGTATGGCTCTGGAGTGACTGGTTGGATATTATGCAAGTTGTTCTCGGGACAGTGAGGGTACGTGGGTTAGCGTTCGCAGATAATTTTCAAACTTTCACTTGTCAGGAAATAGTTGCTATTCGACTGAACTATTTCTTTATCGGCCCTCTTCGACGAAGGCGGTGTAGATTTCGGGACAGTGAGGGTACGTGGGTTAGCGTTCACGCAGATACACTTAAACTTTCATTTGTCAGGAGATGATGTCTGTCTGATTAAAAACTTTGGAACATGGTATCAGTACAGGGAAAACCTTTATCTACAACATGTACTCTGCCCTATATCTTCAGAATTTTTTTTTCTGCTGATATTTTCACTTTAATGTGTAGAAAAATTGAGGCACCTAGATTTTTCAGACGGATATCAACACGCTTGTAATTGGTGGACTGTTTCTTTACCGGACTCAAATTTTTAGACCCACAAGCAATAAAAACAATATGTTCTTATAGCAAAGCGAGTTTATTAGAGCGTCTAAGAATGACTCATTTCGACGAAGAAGGCGTGGTTCTCGGGACAGTGAGGGTACGTGGGTTAGCGTTCGCAGATGCTGTTTAAACTTTCGCTATTTAGTATATTCATGGACGAACTTTTAAGAATTGCTCATTTCGACCAATGAGGTGTGGTTCTCGGGACAGTGAGGGTACGTGGGTTAGATTTTGCAAATATTTTTAAAACTTGTGATTGCTGTATTATTTCTTTACCGGACTTAAATTTTTAGAATGAACTACTTGTAGCATACTCAAAATTTAGGCCCCGTGGATTTCAAAAATTCAGAAAAATTTATTTTCCGACCTAACCTGATATATAATTTAATTATTACTTACCCACAAATTTCAACGTCAACTTCTTGGATGAAAATTTCTTCCAAATTAACTATGTAAAACCTCTCGTTGTCAACAGATGTCCCTAACCTGGGACGCAACGTTCTGATCTGAAAAAGGAAACCACCTATCTTAGAAACCGGAAATATACTTAGGTGGATATTTGGGTTTGTGCAAATGAATTTTTTTCTTCTTAGAAATTTCAAATTACATCTTTGCTAATTGAATATGAATATTCAAATATTTGTTTTAAGTTTTTAATTTATTGGGTAAGATCATAATAAAAATATTGCTTACCAATGAGGGACATAGCTCCAGGTTCTCATCAACTTGATTAATTGCTGAGCGATTTATAATATAATCTGTAACCTTAAAAAAAAAGATTAAATGTATTATGTGTACTGGAAGGGGTCAAAATTTATACTTGTAAAAATTCAAGCTTTGTTTGTTTTCCGGAAAAAATTACATAATTTTTTGTTTTCGAATCGGTCAAGATTAACCCGAGCCAGGAACCTCGGAGGATCCTGGACATGTTTCGGCACGTGATGCTGCACACGGACCTGCACAGTTTATCTTGAAGCTTCCTGTGCAGTAATAATTTTTGCCCAAAAAGTTTTTATTTTGATTCTCTAATACCCTGATATTGTGCCCGGAAAATGCCCCAAAAAAGACATTTTTGATATTTATGAACAATTACCAGAAACAAATTCAATGAATAAGCGGATTCGGATATACAAAATTCTTTTTCTTTCAGCCCAAACGTTTATTTTATTCTCAAAATTATTAATCAATTCAACGCAATATGTTTACACACAAAAATATTGTTGATTGTTATGAACAATTATTATAAACAAATTCATGAAATGGGCAGTATTAAAATTGACGGAGTGTATTCTCTGTATCTAAAGGGCACCTATTTAATAAATTTTTTATCAGAATCGCTTATAACAAATAAAAATGTTATTTGTCAATATTTTCTATTGAAGTATAATCTTTGTGGCTAATAAATTTGTTTATTATAATTAAATTTGAATGATGAATTTGATGATCAAATATTTATTTTAATAATGAATTTGAATAAAGCTTTTTTTAATGATAATTATATATGAAAATTATGAAGGCAATGGCTTTTATATAGAAATTGAAAAATTTAACTATTCATTTATTGGTTGATAGTTTATCTTTTTGATTGAAAATTCGAGTGTTTTTTTTGAAAATTCGAGTATTTTTTTGAGAATTCATCTTCATTGGTAGAAATTAATTTTCTTGGTCGAAGATTAATTATTTTAGTTGAAAATTCAACTATTCCAGTTAAAAAATGCTCATTGTAGTTGACAATTAGTCTTTTTTGTTCTAAAATTCAACTATAGTTGAAGATTCAGCAGTTCATAATTTTAATTAAAAATTCATCTCTGCTTAAAAATTTTAACTACTTTCTTAAAATCATTTTTCTTAACTAAAATTTTAAATATTTCTGCAGAAAATTTAACTATTTTGTTGACAATCCGTTTTTTTTGTTAATGACTTAATTTGTAACAGAAAATGTAGCCATTCTATCTTTGGTTGAAAATTCATCTTTTTTGGATGAAAATTCAACTATTTGGTTGAAAATTGATAATTTTTATTTACAAATGGAACTTTTTTTTTAAATTTATGTTCTTCTTGAAAAATTTGACTTTTCTTGTAGAAAATTAATCTTTATGGTTAGAAATTCATGTTTTTGGTATAAAATTCAATTTTTTCAGTTGAAGATTCATAATTGTAGTTAAAAATTTATCAGTTTGGTTGAAAGTTAATTCCTTAAATTAAAAATTTGAATGTCCTCTTTTGGTTGAAAATTGATCCTGTTCAAAATTCAACAAGTTTGATGAAAATTTGTCTTTTTTAATTAACTATTTAGTTAAAATCCACATATTTGCTTGAAAATCGATTTTTTGTGGAAATTTATTATTACAGGTCATTATTTTGATGAAAACTAATTTTTCTTGCCGGAAATTGAATTATTTTGATGAAAATTTGATTCTTTTTTGGTTCAGAATTATTATTTGTTCGAACTGAGAATGCAACTATCATTCCAGTTAAATATTCCATAATTTTAGTTGAAAATTGATATCTTTGGTTGAAAAATGATCACTTTTAGTTGAAAAATCATATTTTTTGGTAGAAATTAATTTTGTCGGTTGAAAATTCATCTCTTTTGTCATAAGTTAAACTATTCCAGATGAAGATTTACAATTTTAGTTGAAAATCCATCACTTTGCTTGATAATCTAAGTATTTTTTTGAAAGTTATTTTTTTTTCTTGAAAGTTATTTTTAAAAATGAATTTTTAACTTATTATAATTGAAAATTCCATAGTTGTAGTTGAAAAATCATATGTTTAGTTAAACATTAATTTTTATAACTTGAAATTTAAACATTTAAGTTTTGGCAGACAAATGTAGGATCAAGTTTTTGAACCCCTATTTCCATTTTAACCGCATTGTGCGCCGCATGGGACACATTTTTTAATATCAAAATTTTTGTAAAATTTCAATTATCATAAAAAATACTTACATTGATTTGAGGGGCATAATTTTCAACTTCCTTTGTACCGGAGTATGAAGAGTGCTGTTTCTAGAACAAGAAGAAAATAATGCAGCATATCTGAATAATATCTTCGTCTGGGTCTGTGAGACCCAGACGAAATTTACTTCGTTGGTTACTCGGAAAATAGAAACGGGCCCAAGCTCTATCCCCACCCTAAAAAATTGTATTTGGCATACTTGGCATGTATTTGGATAGAGCTTGGGCCCGTTTCTACTTTCCGAGTAACCAAAGAAGTAAATTTCATCTGGGTCTCACAGACCCCCCTTTTTAGCAAAAGGGTTAATATTTGTCCATGGTTTTAGTTTACCAACACTGTAGGTGTACCATGTCTTGGAATAGAATACGCCACATCATCATTTGCTGGATACACTTGAACAGTTAGATTTTCGTTATTCCCCTGAAATATAAAAATTAAAACTAGAATATGCACGAGACTGTGGTACTGTTTCAGTACTGAAAGAACCGCTAATGATAACTTTGTTCTGTACTGCCCACTACTGGCCAATAACTAGTGCCAGTGTTAATAATTATTATGATTATGAACATGATTAAAAAATTGCCAGATAAGCAATAGGAACAAATAGTATCAAGAATTTTACTTAAGAAGGCCAATGATAATGATGTTGGAACGCGAAAATTAATAGGGCTATATAAAATCAAAGTGATGGCTGATGGTGGACAGGGGTTTTTGAAAATTTGTATTTCCATAATTCCTGAAAATTTTTCGTTAATACAGGGTGCGGCACAGAAACTTGCTGATTTGTTCCTGATGCTAAGCGGCGAGAAGTGGTCGGATGAGGGTGAGGAGTGTCACATTCAGTAGGGGACGTCCTGAAGTTTCGTTTCCCAACAGTCAGTCGATGTCATGCATAGGAGGAAGAAGCAGCGCGCATTTGCCTGTGAAGCTTACTTTTCCAACGGTCGCTCTATAATCGCCACTCAACGTGCCTTCCGCACTCGGTTCAACATCCATCCTGCAGGTCCCGTTCCTGGCTGGAAGCCGGGTTGTCCATCCCTGAATGCATCATATCGACTGGTTGTCGGGCAAACGAAACTTGAGGACGTCCCCTACTTAATAAGACCCTCCCCACCTTCAACCGATCACTCCTCGCCGCTTGGCGCCAAAAACAAATCAGCAAGTTTCTGTGCCGCACCCTGTATCCTCTAGTTCTTCTTCAGAAGATGATGGAAATTATGAGCCGATGCGAAGAAGAAAAGAAAATTAATGCTCGCAAACGTGAACCTAAATTAACGAGAATCAAGAATAATTCCTCTTCTAAAAATTCCGTAAATAATAGTAATTGAATCGGGACACAGATACAGAAGTCCTCCAAGATTTTTTGTAAGACAAATAATTACTAACGGACAAGTTGAATGTCACTAATGACTTTCTTGTAATTTTCAAGAAATTTGTATTTGTTTGAATAATTTTTAGAAATTTCCAGAATAAACAACAGTTAATTGTTTAAATAATCACATAATGTAAAAAAAATGATTACTCCAAGCAGTGGCCAACTATTACATTTCATTTAAAAAATATGATTATTTTTTTACATCTTTAAAAAAATTTTTTCAAGGAAGTACAATTTATTTAAACAATGAAAAATTATCCAAAAAGTCATGAGGGATGTTCAAATTGTCCGTATCAAGATTCTCTTTTAACGAATGACTCGGCACTTTGGTTTTCAGAGTAATATTATCTAATCGTGAAAATATTTTATATTATTAATAAAATGGGAATAGAATACTAATTTAAGCTGCATATGTTCATAAACATCTGCTTTCTCGTGTAGGAAATGAATTGGTTACGATTTTTCGAATAATAAATTAGAAACTAATATGCATTGTCTCTAACAAATATATTTTTATAATCAAGAACATTATGCATTTTCAAATAATTTGTCTTTTAGTTGCCAACAGCACTACCACGCTGGAAACACCAGTTCCCGTAAGATCACTGAAGTTAAGCAGCGTTGGGCGCGGTTAGTACTTGGATGGGTGACCGTTTGGGGAATACTGCGTGGTGTTGGCCCGTCGTGGGTGTGGTGGACCCACACTGGTAGTATGTATCCACATAGAAACACTACCCGAATCGGGTAGTGAGGCAATGAACTTTCGAGTTCGAAATGCTATTCAATTTTTATTTTTTTTTAGTTGCAAAATAAACAGTTGCATTTGGAACGACAAAATTAATTTTCTACCAAAAAAAGATAAATTTTCACAAAATATCAGAATTTTTAACCAAATACAAATTTTCTACTGAATGGTTGAGTTTTAGAACCCAAAGTACGAATTTTCCACGAAACAGTTGAATTTTCAACAAGTCATTTGAATTTTTAACGAAATATTCACATCTTTGGGTAAAAAATATTAATTTTTAACAGAAAAAGCGAACAAATTTTGAATTAAAATTAGAAATCAACCAAAAACCTGAGCTTTTAAGAAAGATAGTTTAAATTTCCACCAAGCATCTTAATATTCAAACTAAAAATATGATTTTTCAACAATAAATGTAGTAGATGATATTGAAAAAAAGATTGTCATTAGAAACTAAAAACAGCTGGATTTATCCAATAAAAACTAAATAGTTGAATGTTCAATTTGGAAAAATCGTTAGTCGAGAAAAATAAATTTCAATTAATTTGTTGAATTTTCAATTGAAAAAGATAAATTTTCAACGAAACAGTTGAATTATCAACCGAAAAGTATCACTTCTCAACGAAATTGTGGAATTTTCGAAAATAATTTTATTTTGAACGAAATAATAAAATTTTCAATCGAGAATTCTATTTATACTATTTTTGGTCTCTGAAGTGAGTTAGAGGCCGGTAGATTAATTAATGTCGACACCAAAACAACCTGAATTCTTTGAGTAGAACGTCTACCCTGTTTAAGTAATTATTTAAGTGTTATTTTTAAAGATATAACGGAATTCGATAGATTTTAAACGATTCTAAAGGTTTTAAGTTAGTTTTCCGAAATCCAAAGAATTTTAAGAGATTCCGTCCCAAAATTCAGTTTCAAATATTTTGTTTTCAATATTGTAAACGTCCAGGGACGTGAACCGCGCGTGCGTTTAATGCTATCTTGAGCGAATTAGACTTCCAAGTATCACGATGTAATTACTATTAATTGATGCATTTTTAGAAGAGGAAATATTCTTTATTGTATGGCAACGACTACAAAAAAAAAAAAAAAAAAAATCGTTTATTGAACATTTTTTACGTTTCTCGTGCTTTTCTATATTGCCCCGAATGTATTTTGAACGACTACAGTATCCTGGAATTAAAACGATTGGAATGAACCATGGAAGAGCTGTGCTCTTTAAATTTTAAATTTAAATTTTCGCTCAATTCTTCCGAGCTTCCGGCGGGGTGTGAAGCCCAAAACGCGCGGGCAGTACGGCCAGTCAGCACTCAACGCGTTAAGCGAGCCCCACTTCACTGAGAGCGTCCAACCACGTGAGCCAGCGCCACCAACCACAGCCGCCGTCTGAACCCACTACGGTAACCACCCCCTCCACCGGGCAACCGGCAGCAGGGACGAAGCGTTATAAGGCCGTGCAGGACCTGAGAGCGGCACTCATCCGCCAGTTAGTCTGGCGAAGTATCCTTCAATCCCTTGGAGCTACAGGCATCTACCAGCTTCGTCTGGCGAGTCCCTCATCAACGTTTGTTTTGCGAATTTAGGTATCCACCAGCTTAGTCTCGAGCGTCCTGATAATTTGTATTTGCACGCTGGAAAACCAATTTGAATTGTGATCTTTTAAACCTAACCATTGATACTATACATATATACACGTAATGATAGAGTTAGTAGAAGCGAATAGTTTCCTAGATGTATTGATGCACAGTATTAGAGTACCTAATGACATTTGAACGATACTTTCGTCAACATTGTAATCCTCTCTTCGAAGAAATAAAGAAAATATGTTTGTTTATGAAATCGTGCATTACTACTTATACGCCTCCCAGAAGGAGATTGACTGGCGATCACCGAGAGTAATCCTCTAGCGGGAGACTTGAGAGGCAGCTCGAGGATGCCAGGTGAGTTCTAACTGGCTAAAACCCTCCTATTAGGAGCACTGCTCATCTAGTAGGGGGCAAAGTCTCTTACAAACCAGTGACAATTTCACTGCTTCAGTCAATGCAGAATCCAGTTATCATTAGAAGTGTAATATATTATCTTATACAGATTTCTCTTACCAACTCTTGTGATGTTTCAAAGCCTGATCTCTGAATGGAGTGAAGAGTATCAGCAGATACAGGTGCATATGCTCTTTCGGGTGGAAAATGTAAATCTATAGGACGAAGTTCAATTTTTCTGTCTCTCAGCTAGAAAGCAACGAGTATTGTAAACATTGAAAAAGTTATACAGGGTGCGGCACAGAAAATTGCTGATTTGTTTTTGGCGCTAAGTGGCGCGGAGTGGTCGGATGAGGGTAGGGAGGGTCTCATTCAGTAGGGGACGTCCTGAAGTTTCCTTTCCCCCACAGTCAGTCGACATTGCGCATTAGACGGAGGAGCAGCGCGCATTTGCCTGCGAGGTTTACTTTTCCAACGGTCGTTCCTTCATCGCCACTCAACGTGCCTTTCGTACTCAGTTCAACATTTATCTTGCAGGTCTCGTTCCTGGCCAGGAGTCGATTGTTTCGTAGTCGGAAACATTTAGGTTTGTATAACCCGACTGCCGCCCAGGAATGGGACCTGCAGGATGAATGTAGAACCGAATTCGGAAGGCACGTTGAGTGAAGATGAAGGAACGACCGTTGGAAAAGTAATTTTCGCAGGCAAATGCGCGCTGCTCCTTCGTCCAGTGAATGATATCGACTGACTGCTGAGGAGAAGGAACTTCAGATCGTCCCTTACTGAATGAGACCCTCCCCACCCTCAACCGACCACTCTTCGCGCTAAAAACAAATCAGCAAGTTTCTGTGCCGCACAATGTATAAAAAGAAAAATTTGATTCGAAGCGGCAACGCCACTATCCACGAGTGATGCGCCACTCATGGATAATAGCAAACTTAACATTCAGAAATTAGTTCAGTAATCAGACCCTGTTTCACTGGTTGAATCAATCATTTAGTGTCACTAGCATATTCAGCGACGCTGTGTTAGTTGAGTCACTTACTGGTGCATCCAATTGAAATCGGAAAATCACTGGCCCACCAGTGACAATTCAAAATACTGATTCAACCAGTGATTTCATCAATTTTCTCTACTTACAAGTGCTTGACGAATATATTCTTTAGGGTAACCAGGCGGATTTTCACAAAGGCTGTTTTTTGGACAATCATCATCAGATGGTATCAGGTTAACGGCTTGTATGGTGAAAATATTAGGAAAGCATTTCACCTGCTGGAGAAACTGGAATCCACAATAATAATTAATGTATAACAATCAATACAGTTTAACAAAAATAATTGTTCGAACAATTTTTTATTGTTGATTATTTTCTCCTCCTGTAGTAATGCTAGATGGTTGCAGCTGCTTATGAAATTTTCCACTTTTTGTCAACTTTTCACTTACATTGATGAAATGATTAATTCAAGTTAACAAACATAATTGTTTAAACAAATTATTATTGTTAATAACTATAAAAAAATATTTGAGTATTTTTTTTCTGAAAAAATTTCTTCTCCTTTCGCTCCGCTGGGAAACGAACCACAGAACTTTTGATTTCCGGTCGGGTGCTTTCCCATTAAGCTACTAGAGAGATCGAGAGAAGAAATTTTTTTTCAGAAATACACGCATTATTTTGCTAGATGGTACAAATCAAATTTTCCAAGGAATCTGTATTATCATTAGAGAATAACAGAAAATATTAAACGTCTTTTTAGACTAGATGGAACCTAGTAAAATAATGCATATATTTCTGAAAAAAGTTTCGTCTCTCGATCTCTCTAGTAGCTTAATGGCAAGAGCAACTGACCGGAAATCATTAGTTCTGTGGTTAGATTCCCAGCGGAGTGAAAGGAGAATATTTTTTTTAAAGAAAAAAATTATTTAAAATAATTTTTTTTTCAAAGCTCCATCTAGTCTGAAAAGACGTTAAAAATTTTCTGTCATTCTCTAATGATAATACAGATTCCTAGAAAAGATTAATTTACTACCAAAAAGACAAACTTTTAACAGAATACATAGATTTCTAACCAAATAGTAGGATTTCCAGTTGAAAAAATTAATTTTCAATTAGAAAAATGAATTTTAAACAAAAAATGTAACAGTTGATTTTTCAAAAATTTTCGACTTTTTCTGCAATTTTCAATTAGAATGAGGTAAAACTTGATTAATTTTAACAAATATGAATGTGTAAACAATTTATTATTATTGTCGAATCAATGGTTGATAATATTTTCTTAGAATAATGCTGGAAAATTTCAGTTTTTTTCAAAATTTTCTACTTTTTGGCTTATTCAAATCTTTATTAATGAAATTTCAGAAAAATAATTATTTAAACAATTTATTATTATTTATAACTACTTTCTCTTGGATTGCTAGAAAGCCGTGCTTTTTTCTTTGATTTTCAACTTTTTGTCCACTTTCCATTAAGAGTGTTGTAATAATAGACTAAATTTAACAAAAATAATTTTTTAAATAAAATTTTATTGTTTATAATTTTTTTTCTGCTATATTATTTTTAGAAAGCTGAAGTTTTTTCTGCAATTCTTAACTATTTGTTTACTGTTCACTTGAAGTGAGTTAATAATTGATTCAGTTTGATAAAAATTATTATTTAAACAAATTATCATTGTTTATAACTATTTTATTCTTTATTAATGCCAGAAAGTTGCGGTTTCTTCTGAAATTTTTAACTATTTACCCTTTTTTCACTTATCCAAATAATAATTATTGAAATTTTAGAAATATATTTATTTAAATAATTCATTATTGTTTATAACGATATTCTGTTAGAACAATGGTAGAGACAATTAGTTAAAAATTATACTTTAATTGAAAAGTGAAAAAATAGTTTAAAAATTTAGGAAAAAACCGCAACCATTTGGTAATAATATTGAAGAAGATATCTATAAACAATAATGATTTGTTTAAGCAATAATTTTCGTTAAATGGAATTAAATATCAACAATAATAATTTTTTTGAAAATTTTTGAAGAAACCACGAATTTCTATATCCATTCCAAGAGAAAAATTTCTAAAACAGTAATAAATTGTTTAAACAATTTATATAAACATCTAAGTATCAGTATAATGCACCAAAAACTAACAAAACTAATTTTTTCACTTTTGGATTTTTTTTGGCTAACGTAAAACAGAATTATGGGGGAGTTATTTAAAAAGTAATATTTTATTATGGGAAATACGTCTTCATCTTCATGGGGTTGGCATCACCCCTAAATATATAATTTTTTTCAAAACAAAAAAGAATTTTTTTTTATTGGATTTTAACAAATGTCAGGGCGACTTGAATGAAAATAAAAAAAATTGGACCGCCTTATCGTTAATTTAATTATTTTTGTTATGATACTAAAAAGTTTATTAATAATTTTGTGAATTGTACTTTACCAAAGAATTGTGGAAGATTAAAATAAAAATAGATATTTGCATCAGAAATATCATTTTTAACACTTTTTTTTGGATGTGATAAATACGGTATTTCCAGACTGACTGAAATCAACTTCTGTAAACATATTCATTAAATCAGTGGATAGGAAAGTGGGGAGGAGAGATGGTATGACGTAGTGAAGTCCAAGATTCCAACTTAAGTAACCGAACGGTTTTTTTTTTTACTTTTTAGTCGTCATCGGATCTGCTTACCGTTAGGATTATTTTTAACTGAAATTTAAAAATTTTAAATTAGATTAAAATTAAATTCAAAATCCTATTTAACGTCCAATACTCGAGTTAATGAATAGAATTCCTGAAAATAAAAACAAGAATTCAAAAATCAAATTTGGACAACCACCACAATATAATTTTGGAAATTTGGACAATATATTATTTGGAAAATTTTGGGAATTTTAATAATTTGAAAAATGTGGAATTTAAGAAAGTTTGATTATTTAAACAATTTGGAACATTTTAGAAATTTTTATAACTTAGAACATTGGGAGCATTTTTAGAAATTTTGATAATTTTAGAAATTTGAATAATTCCAGAAATTTAAAAAGTTTTGAACAGTTTTAATATTTAAAAATTTTTGAAAATTCGAGACGCTTTTATGATTTTATATATGCGGAATAGTTTGGAAATTTTGATAATTTTATAGGTTTGTAGCATTTCAGAAATTTCAACAATTCAATATTTTCAAAATAGGATAATACGCTTTTGACAAAAAAATAAATTTTTTTCAACATTTTGTTTATTTTTATATCAAAATTATGGTGAGTTTTTCTATGAATTCTGATAAAAAAATGTTCATTCATTTTTAAACCTTTCAAAATAGTAAAAAAATAAATCTTGTGTTCAGAATTTCCAAAAATCTACATTGTGTTTCAAATATTTTGAAATCTTGTCACGTTTTAAATTATTTTGTGATCTTTTCAAAACTTCTAAATAAATTTTAAGCTTTCTTGATTATTTTTCAAATTAATGATTGTTCATTTGTCATTCATAATTAATAAACAAATTTTTAAATTTTTTTATATATTTTCGCTTGAAATTAGATTTTCAAAATCAAAAATCATTTCACATTTTCCCAGCAAACTTAAGACAAAATTTTCATTTTCTTAAAGCCTTTGAAGGTCCCTGGAAATCTTCAAAATTTCATTTCGAAATCTTCAAAAATCTAAATAAGTTTTTTATTTTTCGAAATCTTTTCCAGTTTCAAATTAAGTTTAGATCTTCAAAACTTGTAAATATCTCTTCAACTAACTCAAATGTTTTCCAACTTGAAAATTGTTCAATTGTTATTTATTTAAAAATGTTGATAAAATTGTAATCCTCTTGTTTAAAAATTATACTATTTCGTTGAAAATTTACTTTAATTTGATTAAAAATTGATTTTTCTATTGAAAATTAAACTAGGCTATTTTTAGTTGAAAATTTAATCTTTTTTTTAGTTGACATCTTTTTGGTTCAAAATTCATTTATTTGGTTGAAAATTTATCTTTTTAGTTTAAAATTCTTGTATTTGGTTGAAAATGATTTTTTTTTAAATTGAAGATTCATCATTTTTGTCGAAAATTCACTTTAGGTATTCCATTTTTTTTGTGGCGAATTCACCTTTTTTGATAGTAATGTAATCTTTTCCGTTAAAAAATTATCTGTTTAGTAGAAAATTTAACAAATCTATTTTTTTTAGAATTCATTTTTTTGGCTGAAAAAAACTATTTGTTTCAAAATTCGTTTTTTTTTCTTAATTTACTTCTCTAACTGCAACTTGAAATATTACATTTTTGGTTTGTAAATTTATCTTTTTTAGTTTAAAAATAAATTATTTCGTTGAGAATTCATTTTTTATTGAAAATTGATTATCCTAACTAAAATTTTTGGTTAAAAATTAATTTTTTTTTATAAAAAAAAAATATTTTGCTGAAATTTTTTTTGTGTGGAACATTTATTTTTTTTACATTTTGAATATTCTAATTTTGGTTGAAAATTGATTTTGTCTAGATTAAAATTCCCGTTCCATTTGAAGCGATGACTTTTCCCGCGAAACTTAAACAATGTAGTTATTATTAATAAAAGTAGAAAATACGATTTTTAAAATCCTAATTTTACAAATTATTTAATTAATTCTTACAAAAATTGTAAGAATTATTTCATTTGAGAATTTATTATCAAAAAGTGAGCATAACTTCCTTAATCTTTAATGAAATGTATTATTATTATAGGTCAATCGATTTGCCTCGAATCAAGGAATCTTTTTCGTTTCTGCAGCAACTTTGTATTATGTTTAAAAAAAAGTCTTACCATGAAAAAACATATTTTTAAATATTATGCATTATTATAGCTTTCTTACTCTTCAATAAAATGTACCAATATTATAGGTCAATCGATTCGTAAGAAACCAAGGAATCTTTTATATTCTTGCATTAACTTTGAATTATGAGGAAGAAAAAATTTTTGCCATAAAAATTAATTTTGAATATAATACAAACGACGATAACTTTCTTGCTCTTTGAATAAATGTATTATTATTATTATAGGTCAATCGATTCGTCTCGAACCTAGGAATCTTTGATATTCTTGCATGAACTTTGAATTAT
>CAKNXH010000266.1:257159-272081 GCA_932178445.1 Andricus quercusramuli | reverse complement strand
ATTATTTTTTGATTGAGTCATATCTACGTGGTACTAGGGTGTTGATTGTCAACGTTAAGGTTTGCAGCCCAAAAATCGAAGTGGCTATTCACGAGGATCCCAAAAATTAGAGACCCTATCTACACTGTAAAATTCTCAAAAATATTATTCTTTGACAATGTTATATCTACGTGGTACCAGGGGGTGATATTTAACGATAAGGGTCAAAGCCCATAAGCAATGTGGGATTTTCGAGGAGCCCAAAAATTAGAGACTATTGATACTTTCAAATTCTCAAAATCATTATTTTTTGATTGAGTGATATCTACGTGGTACTCAGGTGTTGATTTTTAACGTTAAGGTTTGGAGCCCAAAAATCGGAGTGGTATTTTCGAGGAGCCCAAAAATCAGAGACTTTTTTGACACTTTAAGATTCCTAGAAACATTATTTTTTGACAATGTAATATCTGTGCGGTACCAAGGGGTTGACATTTAACGATAAGGGTATGAGATAATTTAGTATAAAATTGTTTCATTTTAATGATTTAATTTCTAATTTTTCATTTTTAATAAAAAGAAAAATATTGTTAAATATACAGAAAAATGACTTACTGCATTAAAAGATTTAACATTAAATTGGCGAAAAATTGAATATTTCATATTAAAGCGATATTTGAATGGGATTTGGAATTGAACAGGAGCGTTACGTTTTTCATATTGTTCTTAGCTTAAAAATATTCATACAAATTTTTTTAATGTAGTGCCACTGTGGGGCATGGTGTCAATTACAAAAAACGCTCGCTTCTGTTGATATTTATCAGTTTTTTGCATAAAATGACTTTCTTTGTTTGGAAAAATAGTAATGTGATAAAATTTTTGTTTCAAAATACATATGTTTCAGAAGATTCATTATGAAAAAACAGTTTTAGCCTGGAACAGATAAAAGTGTCTTCCGCAGAAATTATAAGCACATAAGGATATTTTGAAATACTTGAAGTTGAAAAACGGTTTTGAGTAATGAAGTATGTGAGTTTCTTACTAAAAAATATAGACATCAGAATCACTTTCCAATTATTATTTACAAGGCATCCCATTCAAAACTCGCTACCATACCCCACTCTCCCCTAATAGTGAAAATTTACGCAATTGAATAACGAAAAGTGAGCTACTTAAAATGAGTAGAAAATTCACAATAGTAGAAAACTAATTGTTTGTCAGAAGAAAATTATTTCGGATTGTATATAATAATTAAAAGAAGATTATAAGAATGAAAAGCATGACAAATAAAAGAGTTTAATGGAACAACGCGATGTTGGAACATTCTTGACTCTATTGACATAATACGGTCGTACTGTTAAAATGCAAACATTACATTGCCTGTCTTCAATTTAAAAAGATTGCCGTCTGATTATTTGAACAAAGTCAGGAAAAACGATAATTTTCTACAATCTTTAAATAACAAGGGTTTAATGCGAACAGAGTTCTGTTTTCGATTTTGAAAATTTGCTTCGGTTGCACATTTTTCTAATTTTCCATAGAAAATTGCAATTATATAGCAAACTTCATTAAACTAATTTTGTTGACTTTCTGAATCAAAATTGTTAATTAAAACTTAAGTGATTACTAGTAAAATTCACATATTTGAATAGCAAAATGTGGGCCACTAAAAATTAGTAAAATATTACTATTACAACTCATTGTTTAGTGAAAATATATTAACTTATTTAGGAATCCATATAATTTAGAAAATGATACAAACCTGAAAAATGTGCAAAATAGCAAAGTTTAATGAAATGACGCGATAGGGTAATATTTTCAACTCATTTTTTAGTAGTCTGTTTCCATTTTGAAATTTTTGCCGGCTACTTGTTTGCACAAAGTTGAGAAAAATACATTTTTATTTAACCAGGGTGGACCAATGGGCTATTTTTTAATTTTTCATATTCAGGGTCCTCATTTGCTACTTTTCCAAAGAATTTTGTTTTCGATTTAAAAAACATTTTTTAACGTAAATTCAATAGTTTTCGAAATTTGACCAAAAAAAAGGAAGAACAAAAGTATTGAAAGACTATATCATCTTGATTCTTTCTGATAATCTGTAGATAAAATATTACTTTGTTTTTGATTTGTTGAATTCTAATTGTGATTTTATCAACTTTTGTGGGTAATGATTAAGAAAAAGGATATTCCTAACAATATTCGAATTCTCTTCGCGAAATGGAATGTGGGACAAGCCTGGAGCTCTTTTTGCTAAGTTTTTGATAACTGCATTTTTGTTTTGGAAAGGATGAACCGAAATTAAATTTGAAATTCTACCTGAATAGGTACTTTTCCTATCAGATCTTTTTGGATAGAAGAGAAGTTTCTTCAAGAAGAATCTAGGATTTATTAGTAGAGCTCATTTTTGATAGTTTTGAAGGAGCATACCCTTCTTCTTTGTCACTAATTTCTGAGTCAGATTCTGATCTTCCTTTTATTCTTACTATTTTTTTTATTCAGTTATGTCTACTGAAGCAATTTTCCCCAATCTTGGACCTTCTGATCAAAAAGAAAAGCCTGTTCGAGTGTGGGTACTTTCTTATTTATTGGGCATCTGCAATTTTCAAAATCAGCACACTTGCATGCAGCATGCAGCACTGTCGAAAAGGTTTTTCGCAGACGCCTTGCTATCATCCACCTTTCTTTTTAACGATTAACTTATATCAATAATTCTTGATGAATTCTTAGCATCTGCATATTTCTTGTGATAATTATTTATCATTCTTATGTCTATTCTCCATGATTTCAGGAATGAAGGTAAAGTGCTTCTACCCTTAAAACGTTTTACAAGAGGAAAATCCAGAAAACTGAGACCATAAATACTAATATAAACTAAAATAAAAGTTTTGAAGGCGTTCGTCCAACGGTTCGTGAATAGACATTTTAAGCTAGTTCCCTATTTTCCTTACTTCTTTTTGTAAGACCACGTTTACAAATAAGTAAATGAGGAGTGTTTTTTTGTAGAAGAGGTGAGAATGCATTTACGCACTGAGTGCGGGACTCGACGTAAAACGGTAATACCTACTAAACTCACCTCCACTTCCTTCCAACCCATGTTTCCGGAGTCCGCTTTCGCATTACTTCAGGAAGATGTGGGTAGGGCCAGTAAGCCGTGCTTTAGCTTTCAAATTTAAGCGCCAGCTTGGCATTTCACCTGTTTACCCCCAGCCAGGGGTACGTTCAAGATGACCACCCGTGTGAACCGCTGTGTGAACCAGAAATGGGGGCGGAGTTTAGGAAAGTGTAATGGAAGGTGTTGTTACGCTGAACGGCACAAGGAACGTTTGGCGCCAAGTGTGAATTGTGAAGGCGTGAATTTGAGGTTATGTGATTTTGTCATTAATATTGAAATGGAAGAGCAGAAGAAGAAAGTTGTAATTGCTGCAATCGTATCAAGGCAATTATTTTTGTTAATCTAATTAATAGAATATATGTGTTCAGGATACAGAAGAAGTGAAAAAAGTTTGAAAGTTAGGTTAAACTGCTGTAAAGAGTGAAATTGACCTGTATTATCAAAAGTATAAAATTAAAAGATTTACAGAATTTAATTAAATACATTTTACGAAAAATTTTTAATTATAGCTTGAGTAAACACTTCAGGTAAAGTTATACGTAGCCGGATAATTTAGTTTCGCCTATAGACAAAATTTGGCGTCCATACAATCAGATGTTTACACAATTTCTTTCAAAAATGATTAAAAATAATATGTGCATTATACCTCCTTCTATAAAAAATGCCAACAAAAGTTATTTTTAATGTAAAAAGTACTTTTATTTGAAAAAAAAAATGATTCACCCTAACCTACAATTAGAATTCAACTTATGTCCGATTTACTTTCCTTGTCGAGCGCTAAATAATACCCATCCGGAGACAACATATTCCTTCCGTGAGGATCGAGTATCCAACAATGTTTTGACTTTACGAACTTGGACATTACAAAAATTGTCTTTTTATAATAGAGAATTCTTTTACGTTATCCCGCACCCGCTTGAATTTATCACTATTACCCGCCGAATTCGGCCATTGCACGCCTTCACCTACCTAATTTCAGCGGGTGAAAAAGTTACTCCACGGGTGACCCCCACTCTTTCCTCTGATGAGTCTTGAACGATCCACCCGAGTGAAGCGAGTGTCCCCCCAGCGTCGCTGAACGGCTTTAGGTGCACCCGTGTGCACACGTGTGGTCGTCTTGAACGTACCCCAGGATGCGCGCATCGTCCTCGGCAGTGTGGTGGTACCACAACTCGGGCTCGTCGGCCTTCGGCATCTTGGTTGGGTGCAGTCAGCTATTTGCGTCGTTCATCCGGCTTTCTCGCCGAGGCTGCTTCTCTGAACGACGCACACCTCATCGTACCCGGCAGATGGCCAGTCCAGGGATTCCCTTCTTTCGTGGCGCAGAGTTAGCACTACGGTGTACCTCCACACTCCGCAGCCCTATGGCCCTCTTTGCCACATCTTCTGCACGCTCTTACATCTGTACCCTTACAATTTGCCGCCATGTGACCGAAGTTCAAACAACGGTAACATCGTAGAGCCTTCGTCTTCTTCCGGGCGCTACAGGATATTCAACCCACCTTGAGATGTCCTCTCCGGATGAGTCGAGCCACCAGCTCCTCATTAAGCTTCATGTATGCCTCAAGGTGTCCCCTGAAGGCCGCCTTTGTCAAATATACCTTGACATTGTTCCACGTCGATTGTCGTATCCAAACGTGACTTCCGTGCGTGGGACGAGCTCTCGAACAGAGTTGCCTGCGCCGACTGTCTCCCTGATGGCAGACGACAGCTTTGCCCTGCCGTCTGCTGCAGGGCCTACCTCGACGAGGATCTCTCCATTCTTCGTCTGTCGGACTCCCATGATTTTGACAACAAGTTCGGCACAGCTCTAACCCTGATCCGGCTTTCATAAAACCGCCTCAGGTCGGGCTCTCCTCTGGAACTCCTTCTGCTTTGTGAGTGCAAGTGCAGCTGTTGTCGACCCTGCGTCATTCTTCTTCGGAGTTGGGGACGCTGCTTCTGTGGTGCGCGTCCTCGGCTTCTTCTTCTTCATTGGCTTAGAGAAGTCTGTCTCAAGGGGACTCAGAGTGGGCTCCCTCTCGTGCTTCCCTGGATGGAGTGGTAATTTACATGGTTTCTTCGGTTTGAGTACCGTTGTGGTTGCTCTCTTTCTTCACCGTAGCTAGCTTCACTCACTCTCTCCCCTTTTTGCCGACGATCGTTCCAACTTCTATTAGAATGAAACTGAACCAATAATCGACACTACTCATGCTACAAGCCAGCTTGCTTGCCAGATCCCTTACCTCATCCAGCCTATTCCTGATTGGTCTGAACATGTTCCTCTTTGTGTCCGAGAAATCCTGCATCCTTTTAACAGCGTCTTATAACTCCTTGCTGAGCTGCCTAGGAGGCAATCTGGTATCATAGAGACACCGTTTGGAACACCATATCATGGTGCTATTCAGTGTTCGACACGGATGTTAACGCCTTGACTTGGGGGTTTTTCTTTTGGGGCTATCCCTGGACCATTGTCCGCGACTGCTTATCCAGTTGTGTAACCGTATTCAGCAGAAACCCTCGGTAGAGGGCCACCTATGCGCAACTCGGGGACGCGCCTGGTTGCCTGGTCAAAGGCGCCGGGGAATTAGGAGTGTAATGTATCAGCATTAAGGCACTAATCCAGTGGCGGCGTAGCATGGGTTGGCACCCAGGGCGGTTGCTGTGAGACACTTTGGTTTTGTCACCCCTTATTGCCCCTTATTGGCATCCCTTGGTGTTCGGCACCCGGGGCGGAACGCCACCCACCGCCCCACCCTTACGCCACCACTGCACTAATCAACAATAAAAACATCGAAATTACCGATCTGGAATCGATTTTCAAATTTCACGTTTTGTCATGATGTTTGGCTAAAAACGGAATTTTTAAGAGTTTTCACAGAATAAATGATATTGTCCAAATAAGCTGAAATTTGAAGGATTACTAATGTTGGGAAAACAAAGCTTGTGCTTACTATGATAATTCGCTACTTGAAAAAAAGTTTTTTTTCGGCCCACCCTAATCTACATATAGCGCGTGGGGGGTTTCGGAGCACATAACACAAATTTTGCGTCAAAATAAGAAAATTCCACAATTATACTCAAAAATCAACAATTTTAATAACTAAAATTTTTTATTGATCAAGCAAATTCCAATAAAAGTCAGTTTGATTAATTTTGTAAATTTTCATGATTCATTTTATAGAATTGTTGAATTTCTTCACGAAATTTGTATTATCTACTCCAAAAATCCCCTCGCACTCGTTTTCATGGAAATTTACGAAATTAATGAACAAATTTGAAAATTTAGTAATTTTTATCTATTTTTTTAAAAAACTTTTTCGAGTTTTTCGAGTCAAAATCCTAGTACTACTTGAGACCTCTAAATGAAATTTGATCTTGATGTGTGTATTACAATATAATAATTCTGGAGTGCTTTATGTATTAGAAATGTTTTAGAAGATATATTATTATTGTTATTAACGTTAAGAAAGTAGCATTATTCTGCCTGATTATTCATACGTGTATTTCCTATATTGAAATTCGAACGATATCTTTTTTAACAAAAATTAATTTTGTTCGACTAAAATTTTTCGGATTCTTTTTTCAATAGAAAATTGATCTTTTGTAGTTGAAAATTCAACTTCTTGGTTGAAAGTTGAACAAATTTCTTACAAATTTGCTTTATTTTTGAAGATTCACAATTATAGTTGAAATCTCAGCTCTTTAGTTGAAAATTAAACTTCTTCATTGATAAAGCGTTTTTTTTTTTTTGGTTGAAAATTAATTCCTTGAACTGAAAATTTAGCTATTTTGTTGACAATTTATCTGTTTGGTTGAAATATAATGTTTTTGTTGAGAGTACGTATTTTCGGGTTGAAAAATTAACTGTGTTGTAGAAAATTCCTCTTTTTGGCCTAAAAATTCAATAGTTTGAATAAAACTTTTTATTTGCAATAAAAAAGTCGGTGCCAATATTAAAATAAATAATAAAAAATAAATGCTAACACGTAAAATATCTGAGGGGAAAATTTGTCAATAAAATCGATTGATAACAGTGATAAATTCCTTATGATGTTTCACAGCCCAAGAAGTTTGTTCATTTATTTGGACGATATTCAGTTATGTAAAATTAAATTAGCAAATTTTCAAAAATTTTATTTAATTTTAATTTTTTTAAATTAGAATTTAATCAAAAAGCACACATTGTGATATTTATTCGCTCTGACGGTTTTGTGTCAATACTGAAACTGAGCAATAAAATAAAGATTCGTATACATAGCAGTGGAAAATTTCCAAATTTATCAGTTTTTTTCACGGAATCTAACAAGAAAGAATGAAGATCTTCTTCGAAACTTTCCTCCTTGCTTTTGCGTTTTTCAATACCTTCAAAGGTAAGTATGCCAAATTGAATATAAATCCTACTGTAATCATGAAATATCAGAAAAAAAATAATAGTACAAAATTAAAAAAAAAATTTATTGAAAAAACTGTGGAAACTTTTAGTTAAACTTCTATGTTTTTCCAATTTATTAGCTCACTTAATTTTCAAAGTTGACTGATTTGAGGGATTTCTCACTCTTAAAATCCGCATGAAAATCAAGCAGTCTTTTTTCTTCAAAGAATACGCGAGATACGAAAAAAAGCTTATTAAGAAAAATTGTTCTCCTTTAAAAGATCTGCAAAAAGCTCCTTCAACCGTCTTTAAAATTAAAAAAAAGATGTTTGTTATTCAAAAAGACATTAAGTTTTGTATTTTTTCGAAAATTAAGTTCAAAAGAAAATTTAAGAAAATACGCGAGGTACGAAAAAAAGCTTATTAAGAAAAATTGTTCTCATTTAAAAGATCTACAAAAAGCTTTTTCAGCAGTCTTCGATCTTTTGCAAAAAATGTTCCTTTTTGAAAAAGACAATAATTTTTTAATGTTTCAAAAACTTTGAGTCATGAACAAAAATTTAAGAAAATACGTGAAATACGAAAAAAGCTTATATTCAGAAAAATTGTTCTTTTTTAAAAGATCTACAAAAAGCTCCTCCAGCAGTCTTCGAAAATTCGCAAAATGGTTTTTTATTCAAAAATAAAATAATTTTTAAATGTCCGGGAAAAATGAGGTCATAAAAAAAAGTTCAAGAAAATGAGCGAGATACGAAAAAAAAAGATTCCTGGAAAGCATATCAGGGTATCTAGCATTTCTTCAAACAAAAATTCCAGAACTTTTCCAGGTTTTCCAGGACATAAAAATAAATTTTCTGAGTTATCGAATTTTAAACTAATTTAGGTTTATTTTCAATAAAATAATAATATTGTTAACAAATAAGTTGATTTTTAACAAAATTGTTGAGTTTCCAACCTACAAAGATGAATTTTCAAATAAATAATCGAATTTTAAATAGAAAGTTTAATTATTAACAACAATGTGAATTTTAAATCCGAAAGGACGAATTTTCTGTCGAAATAGACGAATATTCAACAAAACAGTTGAATTTTCAATAAAAAATGACGATTTTTCAACAAAATACGTGAAAATGCAAAATTGAATTTCCAACCATACAGTTTCATTTTGAAACAAAAAAACTATTAAACAATCACCAAAAATAGTTGAATTTTCAACACGAAAATTGGAATTTTCGACAAAAAGATGAATGCTCAAAGAAAAAAGAAAAAGTTGGTATTTCAACAACAACAAGAACCGAATTTTCAAAACATAGTTAAATTTTCAACTATAGTTGAATTTGAAACAAAAAAAAAATCAAGAAAATAGTTCAATTTCTAACTAAATAGTTTAACTTTTAACGTGCAAAGATGAATTCTTAAACAAAATGACAAATTTTCAGGAAAGAAAATTAATTTTCTAGCAAAAAAGGCAAATTTTCAACAAAATAAACCAATTTGCAAACAAATCATAACTTAGATTTTCAACTGAACAGTTGAATTTTCTACTAAAGACGATAAATTTCCATCCAAAAATGGAATAGTTGAATTTTCGGATAAAAAAATTAATTTTCGTAGAAAAAAAGGATTTTCAACAAAATAGTTAAGTCTTCAACCAATATAATAAATTTGAAGAAAAGTAGTTTACTTTTTTATCAAGTAGTTGCATTTTCAATTGAGTAGATTCTTAATTTCTACCAAAAAAGATAAATTTACTGAAAAAAGGTGAATTTTCAACCAAAACTAAAATAGTTAAATTTTCAGCAAACAGAAATTGAATGTAAAAATAAATGTTTTGACAGAATAGTTCAATTTTTAGCAAATAAAATGAGTTTTTAACTAAGTGGTTATACGTTCAACCAAGAGGTTGAATTTTAAACCAAAAAAAGTGAATTTTCAATGAAAAACTTAATAGTTGAATTTTCAACTAAAAACGATACATTTAAACCTAAAATTGAATAGTTGAATTTTAAATTTAAAAAATTAATTTTCATGCAAAAATAAAGTTTTTTCAGCAAAATAGTTCAATTTTCGGACGATAAAATGATTTTCATGACATTTTTTTCAGATTCCAAACATGTAGATAAATTTTTAATAAAGAGAATGAATTTCCTAATAAAAAAGAGATGAAATTACAAACAAACAAAAAAACAAATTTTCAATAAAGTAGTTGAATTTTTAACCAAATTGTTCAACTTTTTACCTACAAAGATGAATTCTTAATCAAAACGAAGAATTTTCAACAAAGAAAATTAATTTTCTACCAAAAGAGACAAATTATCAGCAAAATTAACCAATTTGCGAACAAATAATTTAATTTTCAACTAAAAATGATTAATTTTCAGTGCAAAAATTTTAAATAAATAGCTGAATTTTCAACCCGAAATTATTAATTTCGGGTTTTAATCGACAGAGAGAAAATTTCCACCAACAGGATTATTTTTCTCCAGTAAAGACCAATTTTAGACTTGAAAAGATTAAATTCCAACATTTGTGGGTTAAAAAATTAATTTGAAATGAAAAAAAAAGAATTTTTGTCAAAATATTAAAATTTTCGATCAAAGAGATCAAACCTCACACAAATTAATTTTTAACAACGTGGTTCATGTCGTACCCAAGTGATTGAATTTTCATTTTAAAAAATATAGAGTTTGAGCCAAAAATCAAATAGTTACTTTTTAGTTAAAAAAATTATTTTCCAATAAAAAAAAAGTATTTTTACCAACAAGATGAATTTTCTAACAAAAAATATGAATTCTAAACGAATAATGTAATGGTAAATGTTTCAAATAAAAAGTATGACTTTTCAATAAAAATGCTCGAGTTTGCAACCAAATAAATTATTAAGAAGAAAATTATATCAGGGTAGTCCCAAACTTCATTTTTAAAATTCTGCAACTTTACCCCAACATATTTTTTATTTGCTTTAATCATTAATATTCAAATACCATTTCGATTGTAGCTTCTTGATTTCCACCGTGATATAGTAAACAGTTTCTTGTTAAAAGGGTAATCTTTTTTCGGTCAGCAGAGAAAAAGTTTGAAAAACTATTTTTCTTTAAACAAAAAAAAAAATTCCAGAACCACTATTCTAGGACACTAGACACCCTGAGAATGTAGAGTGAACTCTCACTTATTTCAGATCTCACTTATTTCAAGTCTCCACCGCTCGGATATTCCAAGTGGCGATTCATCTCTACCTCCCACCACTGTCCCTGTACGGCCACGCCCGCCTTAGTGGCTGCCCAATTAAAAAGAGGCCCGAAGAGCGCAAATGCAAGGACGCACATATGTGTGCAGCGCGCGCATCGATACAAGGGAGGGGCAACCAATGAACGTCGCTAGACAAAATCACCTCACGAGTCGCGTTAGAGGTGGGGGCCCTGCTGACTTGAAATAACCGTATGTTTCAGTTTCTCGGCCTTTGGAATAAGTGAGAGTTCACTGTATTATCTTAAATACAAAAAATTTCCATTAGTTTCGAGTATTTATATATACATTATTTCTGGAAACCATACATAACGAGCGAGTAGAGGTCTCAGAAAGGACTTATAATTTGTTACTCTATTGAAGTTTGAAGTTAGTCAAGTACGGGCCCTGAGCAACAAAATATGGAATCTTACGTGATAAGGTGACATAAAATTAGAAAAAAATTAATTAAAAATATATTTTTCCCTAATATTGGTAGAAGGAAAGTGTCCAACGTATATTAAATTATGTTTTAAATTTTCATCATTTGTTCTGGCTTTAAAGATATTCTGTTTATTCTTCACATTAGTTTACTCACATTGTAAACAATAAAAATTTCTATGGATTTATGGGTAATGACGCAGCTGGATTGCAAGATAGCGATTGGTATATATAACAGTGGAAATTTATCCAATTTATTAGTTTTTTTTTTTAATACATAGAGAAAAATGCGTATTTTTATTGAAACTTTACTTATCACCTGCGCAGTGCTTATTAATTTTGGTGGTAAGTTTTTCCAGTATAACGAATGGGGTGGGTCGTAAAATATAAACTTGTGGATCCTGAAATTCCGTCTTGAAATCCACCAGCAAATTTTGAAAACCCTGGCGTACTAGATAGAAGGGAGAATTTTTTTTCTGTTGAAAAAATAAAAACTCACTATTTTTGCTTAAAAAATGACGATATATGAAAAAAGTTGAAAAAAGGTTATTCCAACAATTGCTGTAAAAAAGTACTTTGGAACTTTTTTATTTCTTGTCTTTTTATTGAAATATTTGCTATAATATAAGTAACTTTTTCATACCTCGTCTTGATTTTCCAAAATTGTGAATTTTCATTTCTCAGAAGAAAAAAATGCTTTCTCCTCACCAAAACCCGGGCACAATATGAATTCCAATAGGATATATTTACCGCATAATTACTAACTTTTCGAAAAATTGGAAAAAAAATTCTGGGATTTTTGAGAAAATGATGAAGGGGGAGCAGAAAAAGTAGGGGTCTATGCCGAGAGAGGAAGCAGGGGAAGTGGGGTGAAATGAGAAGAAGAGAAGTTTGGCGAGTGGTGAAAAATTATGGAAAGAGAAGTATGAAAAATTAGCGGGAATGACGGAAGGAGAAATAAGGGGATTAAGGAAGAGTAAGGTGAGGGGAAGTAGGGGAAGTAAGACGAAATGAAGGAAGGGGATGTAGAGAAAGAAAAGGGAAGTAGGGAAAGAAAGGGAAATAAAAGCAAATTAGGGAAGTGAGGAGAACTGAAATGAGGGGAAATAGGAGAAGGGAGGGGGACTTCATAAAACGAGGACAAAGGATGATTAATTCAAATTTAGGAAGTGAGAGGAAGTGAGGTAAGGGGCATTGTGATGACTGTGAGGAAATGAGGGATAGGAAAGTAGAGGATGTGAGGGGACATTGGAGAAGGGGAAGTAAGGGCAATTATGAAAGGGGATATATGCAAAGTGAGGACGAGGAAGCAAGGAAAATGAAGGGAGTGGAACTAAGAAATTCAGGGGAAATGTGAAGAAAGAAAGTAGGGAAGTGAATATATACGAAGTGAGGGGAGGTAGATGAGTGAAGGGAAATAAGAGGAAATAAGGGAAGTAAGCAGAACTGAAACGAGCAAAAATAGGAAAAGTGAGAGAAGGGCTGGTAGAGGATGTAAGAGAAATGAAAAAAATGTTGGGAAAGGAAATAAGGAGAGTGATATGATATTGGAGAAAGGGAAGTGAGGGCAATGAGGGAAGGGAAAGTGGGACAAGTAGGAGGAAATAAGTAGAGAATAAGTAGGGGAAGTAAGAGGAAATGAAAGAAGGGGAAATATGAAAAGTGTTGAGAAATGCGGGGTGATGAGAGGACGGAAAGTAGAGGAATCGAGGAAAATGAAAGAAGGAGTGAAGGAAGGAAGAGAAACATGAAGGAAGTTAGGGAAGTAAGGGGAATTAAAGGGAGGGAAAGCAGAATAAGTGAGGGAAAAAGGAATTGACAAAAAAGCGAGTGCAGGGGAATTATATGAAGTAAGGGGAATAAGGTAAGGAGCATTATGGGGAGTCGAAAGAAATGAGGAGAAAGAAAGTTGGGGCAGCGAGGACAAATTAGGGAAAGAAAAGTAAGGACAATAAGGAAAGGGATAGTATGAAAAGTAACGCACAGAAATGAGGGGAAATGCGTGAGATGAGGGGTGTAATTGAGGCTAAATGGGAAAGGGATGTGAGGGGAAATGAAGAGAGAGAAAGTAGGGGAAATTGTGGGTGGGGTAGTAGGAGATGTGGAAGACTGAATCAACCTCTTAAAAGGCTACAAAACTTAAACCTAATTTGTTATTAGTTGAAAATTAAGCATTTCAGTTGAGAAATTAATATTTTCGTTGAAAATATAGTTATTTCATCAAAAAAATTTTTTTTTGCATTGAAATCTAATTTTTTCAACATAAAATTCAACCATTATATTTCTGGCCAAAGTAATTGGTACAAAATTCATCATTTTATTTGAAAATTCATCTCTTTGCTCAAAAATTGTGGTTGAAATGTGGTTGAAACTTCTTCTTTGCTGATTGAAATCTTCTTAATTAAAAAATTCTTGGTTAAAAATCAAAAAATCTGTTTTGTTTGGGGATTCAACTATTTTATTAAAAATCCCAATTTTTTGGTTTAGTTGAATTGTTTTTATGTAAAATCAAAAGCTTTTCTCGCTCAAAATATCAACTATTACATTTTTGGTTGAAAATTCATCGTTTTCGATTGGAAATCCAACTACTTTGTGGTTTTCTGCAGTTTTCCTCTCCCCTGGGCAAACGTCCTGGCAAAGTCAAATACGTCTGATAAAGTCAGATGCCACCTTGATAAAAAGTGAACCGCAGTACTACGGGACTTAAATGGACCCCCCTTACAAGACAATGATAATAATAATAATTCTTATTATTGTTAAAATCACAACTCTTCATTTTCTTTTTACAGAATCAAATGCTGACCAACCAGATACTACTTTTACATACGAAAAAAGATGGGTTGGAATCTGGCGTAATCAGGCTAGAGAAGTAACCAAAATTGAGTTTCTAGTTGGAAATGAAGTTCCAACATCCAAGGACCACGCCGATTACCACTTTTACACCTATATGGAATACGAGTTTGAGAAGGAAGTATATTTTGTGGTGTACGTGCTAGATGACGGCAAGTACATTGTAGGAATTGCAAACTCAGGATGGAATAATTATAATCCAAGTAAGAACTGCTGAAGCTGAAAAAACGGCTCCACCTTGGCCCAACCTTGGCATTAGGGTGGCCCAAAAAAACAAAAGTTCAGAATTTCTTTGAGGGCAATCCCCCATAGTAGTAAAGCTATAGAGCTATGACGCCGTTCAGCGACTGAGTGAAGTTCCGTTCTATGATAAGTTACCGACATCAGGTAATTACCATCGGTCGGTAATGCAGTTTTACCATAGGTCGATAAATGGCGTCATAGCGCCAAAGCTATACTACTTCTCATTTTGTTAGGTTTCCAAAAAAATTTAATTCCGGTTTTTTTTTTTGTAATATTAAGAGGTAATGCCCACTCCCAGAAGTTTCTCATAGGGGACCGTGCATAAATTACTTTTCTCAATAAAAAATTTACCTGTTTTGATTCTAAGTTTACCCCCTATGGCAAAATTTTTTTCTTTTTTCATCAGAAATGCAATTTTTTAATTGATAATCAACTTTTTGGTTGAAAATTCGTCCTTTTTGTTTTAATTCAACTGTTTTTTATTAAAAATAATAATCAACTGTTTTGTTTGAAACTCGTCTTTTTTTCCTAAACATTCAGAAACTTGATTGAATATTTCATTGACATTTTTTTTTTTTTTAATGAAAATTGGTTTGTTTGTTAAAGATGCATCTCTTTTGTTGGAAATGAACTTTTCTTGAATAAAATTTTTAATGTTGAAGAATCAACTATTATGTTAAAAATTAGATTTTTTGTTAAACATTTATATTTTTGGGTT
>CAKNXH010000266.1:236900-256759 GCA_932178445.1 Andricus quercusramuli | reverse complement strand
AATTTTCCCTAACTCTTCTCCCCTTATTTCACCTTCTTCCTCTCTTCTAATTTTCCGTAATTTCTCCTGCTTAAACTACTTTTCCTAGCCTCATTTCCCATGATTCCGCTTTCATTATTTTTTCTAACTCCCCCCAATTAATTCATAATATTTTCTCTATCCTCATTACTTCTGACTTCTGCTTATTTCCTCATCTGCATTCCTCTACTTTCTCTCCAATTATTTTTCATAACTTCCCTTAATTCTCCTCTTTTATTTACCCTTACTTACCCTATCCCTTATTACCCCTAACTTTTTCTTCTCAATGTCCTCCTGTTATGTTTATTGACCATCATTTTTCCTAACTTTTCTTTCTTCATCCACCATTCTCCATACTCTCCGATCATTTATTCTCCTTTCTTTCCCTGCTTTCAGTCCCCTGATTATATACAACTTCTCCTAACTATTCTTACTCGATTTCACATACTTCCCCTCTTCTTATTTTTTGTTATTTCCCCTTTTTCACCTAGCCCAATTTTCCACAATCCGACTTCCATTTTTCTACGTTACTTCCCCTACTAACTCCTTTAATTCTATCTCCCCTCATTTCCCCTGATTTCTGCTATTTCCCCATTTCTTCTCCCACTACTCCTGCTACACCTCTACTAATTTGCCCTCATTTTCCTCATTTTTCCCGCTTCTCCTCACCTAATCTTTCCTCATTCCTCATACTTCCCCGCCCTCATATCTCTTTATTTTTTCTTACTTTCCCACCTATAATTTTCTATCATTTACCCTAATTTGCCTTTATCTCTCCCCTTCATTTATCCCCATTTTCACACAATTCCCCTATTTGGGAAAAAGTACGACGAATGGACGTACATCCCACGAAAGCATACGGGTTTCTGCCCTATGTTTTACCCTTTCCTTCCTAAAATATCGAATTTAAAATACAGTACTAGGAGCACACTTCCTTCTCTCAAAAATGTGCGGCAGTCCCAGTTTGAGGGACAATTTTGAAATTGAGGCTTGCCTAGACCCTTAATTTTAAATAATTAATTTCTGATGTTAAATTTTTGCTGATTACTAGTCAAATAATTTTCTAGTTTTTCCAGAAAATTATTTGACCAGTAATCGACAAAAATTCAACATCAGAAATTAATTAATTAATTAGTCTAGTCGACACCATAGCATCAATACTTTAAACTTTAATTTTGATATGGTTTTTAACCTTTTTAAAAAAAATTTTTGTTTCATTTTGCCAAGGAATTGAATACAGCCTACCAGATGATCATGTCCCTTATATGTGGAGAACAATTAATGTGTATTTCAATCACAGAACTGGACAAGTTAAATCAATTGCCCTTGCAGATAAAAATATAATTCCAACTGAAAATAACTGCCGTGATTACAAAATTCGAGCCGTTCCTGATCATGTTGACTCGAAATTTGGCGAAATACATTTTACAAAGTACATATTACGTACTGGACACATCGTGGGAGTTGAGCTTCTTGAACCAGAAAATCATCATTAATTTGGTGAAGATTATCATCAGACGAACAATACAAGTGTATACGAGTTAATCAATGTATTTTTCGGATGTGTTTTCCTGAATAAAAGCCAGGATGGGTGTTTACCCTATCTGGAAAACTTGGAAAACCTGGAATTGTCAGGAAACTTTTATATTCCCTGGTGGCAAAATTTTTACAAAAAAGTACAGGAAATTGAAACTATTTTCACAGGAATCTACAAATCAATACAATGAATTACAACCAAAATTATAGGGAAGTACAACTTTTTTCTATCATTGAAAGGAATTTTGTACATTTTTTGGGTTTTTTTTCCTCATAGAAGAAGCTTTGTAATGGTAACATTTTCCAAATTTTTTAAATTCACTTAATTAAACCTTCCTCAATTTGAAAATGTCTGATAGAATGTTCTGAGCAATTGTCCGGATGTGTGTGTGTGTTGATATGTGTGACCGAAGGATTTCTAAAAATATTAATTGCATTTTTCCAGCATGCAATAATATTTTAATAATTGGTTTTTTATAGTAAAACTTTTTTCATTAGCATAATTCAAAACCGATGCAAGAACAGAGAAGATGTGTTGATTCAAGACGAATCGATTGACCTATAATATTTTCATCCAAAGAGAATTTCAGTTCACTTCCCAACACCAAAATGAGAACTGTAAACCATGATTTTATTTTTTGCTAAATGGCCGAATTTTTAACCAAAAAGTTAACTTTTTAACAAGATTCTTAAAGGGATTAGCGGGAAAAGCATGTATAAACTGTCTCTAGCCGAATCTGCTGGACATTCTCAGCCTGAGTTGGTACTAATATGAGGTTCTTTTCCCTGGAAGATTATATCTGAGAAATCATTTTCATGGGAGCAATGGGGGTGATTAGAAAAATCGAAAAACGTTTTTTTCTTGGAAGCGGCTGGACCGATTCTTCAAAATTGTTTTGATTTTTTTAAATGAGAAATTCTTGAGGCACAGTACCGTTTTTTCCCTGAAAATACCTTGAATTATGTGTAAAAATGTGTAAAAGTTTGAGATCAATCGGAGAAGCTGTTCATGGTTTTAAAAATTCAAAATCTTCAGCGTACCACGTTCAATGCATAACCGATGACGTATAATGAGGAGTCTGCAAACTTACCCTGGCATTAGACTTGGAACACTCTGGAAATGCTTGAAAACCAGACAATAAGTGTCCCAAAAATAATAGCGCTTTCTACTTATCCAATATTCTCATCTGATCTCCTTTCACATACCATTTATTTTGTCTCCTGGACTTATTCCCACAATATTCTCTTGTTTTTCCTGGCTCCCCAGAGAATTCCTCAATGAACAAGGTTTTGGTATTGAAGCTGTTCCGAATTCGTCACCTTTCATTTTATACCCTGATTTTCTGTTTGCGCGTATGGCCTTGAATGGTTCCGAAATAGCTAGGTAGTCCTTAAGCCTCAACTGACCCACCAATGAGCGCTTGCACGAAGTGGCGTAAGGAGTTTTGGAGACGACCTTCTTTCTCTACTCGCTCTGCTCGCTCCTTCGGTTACATATTTTGGGCATTGTTTTTCCGATCTTAACATTCTGCGGACTTTTCTCACTTTCGCTCGTTTTGTCAAATGTCTCGCGTTCTCGCGTCTAAGAAAGCAATTCTTTATCGTACAGGGCAAGCTTTTGGTACAGGAGTAGTAGCTGAGATTAGAGAAGCTTCAGTCATTCGTTTTATCATTTGAAGTTCTTCTTCAGATCTTCTCTTGTTTGTTCCTTGCTTAGATTTGAGAAACTCAAGTCATTTGTTTACTTACCTGATTTTGTTTTCCAGACCCTGATCTTCTTTTGTTCTTTCTTCTGCTGTTTGACTATTTCCTTACAGTATAGGGAAGGTTTTCATTGAGGAATAGTGGTTTGGATTCAACATTCGTCATTGTTTCGAGTTGTACACGTTACCCTATACTGTGAGGAATCAGCCAAACCCCCGACAGAAAAACAAAAGAAGATCAGAGTCGGGAGAAAAAAACCAGATGAAAAAACAATTTACTTGAGTTTCTCAAATCTAAACAAGGAAAAAACAAGAGAAGATCTGAGGAAAAACTTCAAATGATGAAAAGAATGACTGAAGCTTCTGTTATCTCATACACTGCTTATACAAAAAAAAAGGTTGTGAAAATCAACTTGAAAGCCGACAAAAACAAAGAAAGATTGATATGACAACATCAGATAAAAAAATAAATTAATACGACAAGAGAACAAGTTCAGGTGACAATACAAATGGAAAAACGAGTAACGTGTTCAAGTCGAAATAATGACGAATCTTGAATCCAAACCACTATTCCTCAATTAAAACCTTCCCTATACTGCGAAGAATCAGTCAAAAACCCGAAGAAAGAACCAAAGATGATCGAGGTCGGGGAATCAAAATTAGATGAGTAAAAAAATGACTTGAGTTTCTCAAATCTAAGCAAGGAATAAACAAGAGAAGATCTGAGGAAGAACCTCAAATGATACAACAAATGACTAAAACTTCTCTAATCTGAACTACTACTCCTGTACCGAAATCTTACTCTGTACGATTAGAAATTGCTTTCTTAGCCGCGAGAACGCAAGACATTTGAAAAAGCGAGTGAAAGTGAGAAAAGTCCACAGCAGGTCAAAATCAGAAAAACAATGTCCAAAATATGTGACCGTCCGCGAAGAAAGGGATCTAATGCGGGAAAAATCGATTTACATTTTTTACTTTTCTTGTTATTAAACTACAAATATAGGCATGATAAGCTTGCGTGGAGTCCGAACGAGAGGCCTACGAAAGCCAGCCCCACCACTCACCACTACAGCTGTAGGCGATGTGTCCGTGAGCTCTACTCGCTCGTGCCTAAAAGTGGAATGGTAAGTGGAAGGTGTGCTTTTCGTAGACGCATCCCCACTACTCAAATGCTGGCTTGCGAGCTCTGCTACGAGCGCCCGTCCTTTAAAGTTCAGCTTTGACGCATCAGGTCCCTTTCTTCGCGGACGGTCACAATTGTAACCGAAGGAGCGAGCAGAGAGAACGAAGGTCGCCTCTGAAACTCCTTACGCCACTTCATGCAGTGGCAAGCGCTCATTGGCAGGCGAGTTGAGGCTCAAGGACTACCTGGCCATTTCGGGGCTGTTGAAGGCCATAGCGCAAACAGAGAATCAGGGCATAGAAAGGAAGGTTAAACATTTATAAGCACTTTGAATTTGGTTTTGAAAAATCGTATTTTCTACTTTTATTGATAATAATTAAATTATTTGAATTTCGCGGGGAAATGCATTGCTTCAAATTGGAAAGAGTGCTAAATTTAAATGATAAAAGAAGTAAAAGTAATAAAAAACATATTACTCGCATTAAACAGAGCCTTATTGAGGGTTGCTACAATATCCTAATATCTAAATTCTTCTAGGTTTAGAACCAACCATACCGCTAAAAGATAATAATATTAATGTAATATGAATTTTGTTTCTAAATATATTTAAAACACTTTTTAGTTGTGTTTTTCAGTCAAAAAGCTACATTTTTACCAAAATCAATTAATTTTCAACTAAAATAATAAATTTTCAAGCGAAAATGGAATAGTTATATATTTTTTAATGAACAGATAATTTTTTATCGAGAAAGATTACATTTCGATCAAAGAAGGTGAATTTTCTACAAAAAATAGAATAGTTCAAGTGAATTTTCAAATAACATGATGAATCTGTAACTGAACACAAATTAATTTTCGACCAAATACATAAATTCCAAACTAAAATGATGAATTTTCTACCGAAAATGAAGTAGGATTATTTTCATTTAGTAAAATAAATTTCCGAAAAAAAATAAACGAATTTTCAAGCAAAGAAATTATATTTTAAACAAAAAGATGAAATTTCAACTAGAGAGTACTCTTTTACTAAAAAAATGCGGACTTTTAACAAATAGTTCAATTTTCGCCGAAAACATTTCCAACTAAATATAGGATAGCTAAATTTCCCGTATAAAAATTAATTTTCAATAAAATTATATCAAATTTTCAACACAATAGTATAATTTGCAATCAAGAAGGTTAAATTTCTATCAAAAAATATACATTTTCGACAAAAAATGTGAGTTATATTCCAAGTTGAAAAAATTAATTCTAAATAAGAAAAATCTAATTTTCAACCAAGAAGATCAATTTTCAACCAATAAGGTCAATTTTCAAATTTTTAACCAATTAGATGAATTTTCTATCAAAATGATGAATTAGTCACCAAGAAGATTAAATATCCTTCCACGAAATTCGAGTTTTCAATAAAATATAAGTATTGTAAACCAGATGTTTCTGAAATTAATGTTCAAAATTTTTAAATTTTTAACATTATTCAAAGTTCTAAAATTGTAAAAATTTCTAGAATGTTTCAAATTTTTTCAAATTATCAAAATTTCTAAAATTTCTAAAATGTTCCAAACTTGCAATATTGTCAATATTCCTGAAAATATCTAAATTTTCAAAAATTATTAAAATGGTTGAAATGATCAGACTTTATAAACTGTTACAATTTTTTAAGTGTTTAAAATATCTATCGTTTCAAAAATTAAAAAATTCTTTTTAAGTGGTAAAATGTTTGAAATTACTAAAATGTTCAAATTTCTGAAATTATGAGAATTATCAAAATTCCTGAATTTTATAAAGTGTTCAATTATCTAAAATTTCCCAAATTTTCTGTAATTTTCTAAAAATTTATTAAATAATCAAAATTTTTAAACGTATCAGAATTTCTAATATTTCTGAATTCTATGTAGTGTTAAAAATTTCTATAATTGTTCAAAATTTTTTAATTTCTGAAGTTCTTTAAATTTCTAAAATGTTCAAAATTATTTAAATTATAAAATTTTTTAAAAATTTCTAGAATGTTCCAAATTTATAACATTGTCAAAATTTATAAAATTATAAAATCGTCTCAAATTTTCGAAATTTCTAAAATAATCGAAATTTCTTCATTTACAAAATGTCTAAAATATCCAAAATTTCAAAAATTAATAAAATTGGTGAAATGATCCAAACTTCTGAACTGTTGAAAATTTCTAAAATTATAAAAAAGTCTCAAATTTTGAAAATTGATCAATTTTCTGAAATTTCTAAAATTTCTAAAATAAGTAAAATTTAAAAAATTTCTGAATTTTATGAAAGGTCAAAAATTTATAAAATTAATGTTCAGAATTTCCAAACTTCTACAGTTATTTAAATTTCTAAAATTATCGAATTTTTCTAAAATGTTCGAAATTTTTTAAATTATCAAAAGTTCTAGAATGTTCTAAATTTATAATATTCTCAAAATTTTATAAAATTACAGAATCGTCTACAAATTTCTAGAATTATCAAATTTTTCTGAAATTTTTCAATTTCCAAAATGTCTAAAATATTAAAAAATTTTCAAAATTTTAAAAAATAATAAAATTGGTGAAATGATCCAAATTTCGAAACTGCTGGAAATTTATGGAATTGAAAACGTCTAAAATTTTCAAAATTGATCAATTTTCTGAAATTTCTGAAATATCTAAAAAAAAATTTAATTAAAAAAATTTTGTTAAAATAAAATATTTAACACATTTTTGAAATTATCAAAATTTATAACACGTTCAAAATTTATAAAAATCTCAAAAATTTGTAAAATATTTAGAATTTGTAGAATATTCAAAATTTTCAAACTTTCTAATATTTCTGAATTTGATGAAATGTTAAAAATGTCTAAAGTCATTCAAATCATTATAAAATTATTAAAATTTATAGAATATTGCAAATTTTTTATATTATCAAAATTTCTGAAATTTCTAAAATGTTCCAGAACAATATTGTCAACATTTCTAAAATGATAGAATCATCTCAAGTTTCAAAATTTTTGAAATTTACCAAAATTTCTGAAATTTCCAAAATGTCTAAAATATCAACAATTTTTAAAAATTATTAAAATTGGCTAGCTGTGTCCTTAAATATAATATGAGGTGTCACCGCAAAAACTGCGGTACCAAAACTTTCCAATTTGGAAAATTTTTTCGATTATGTAAATTTCCGTATATTCTCAAAAATTTCTGAAATTATGAAAATTTCTGAAATTATCAAAATTACAAAAATTTCAGAATTTTACAAAAGGATTTTAAGACTAAGAGAAAAATTGAAAACATTAGGAATTAAAAAATTTTTGAAAAATTTTGAAAATTTGATGAATTGTATAAATTTTGAACATTTTGGAAATTTTGATAATCTTAACAATTTTAAACATTCTAGAAATTTTCATAATTTCAAAAATTTTTTAAAAAGTTTGGAAATCTTAGATATTTCGGAAATTTTGGTAATTTTATGAATTTTGAAAATTCAAGAAGTTTTTAGGATTTTAGGAATTTCCAACAGTTTCGAAATTTTGATCATTTTACCAATTTTAATCATTTTTGAAAACTGTAGATATTTTACACATTTTGAAAATTTCAGAAATTTTTGTAAATTCCCAAATTTTTGAAACTTCGAGATGATTCTATAATTTCAGAAATGTTGACAATATTGTTTCGGAACATTTTAGAAATTTTAGAAATTTTGATAATATAACAAATTTGGAACATTCTAGAAAATGTGATAATTTTAAAAATTTGAAAACGTTAGAAATTGATAAATTTTGAAAATTGAGGCCATGTGACGAGTGGGTCACGTGACCGGATTCCTACCTTACCGACACTTTCTTTATTTGTAAACTTATGTTGACACGAATAGCCACATCGAGTTGAAAATTTGGGATAATAAATAAGAAGCACTAATAAATGCGGCTCTGGTCCTAAATTTTAATAATTATGAAAAAAGTTTTTCTTGTAAATAATTTATTTTTACTTTAATAAAATTATCTTTTTAGTTGTAAATTTTATTATTTGTTTAAAAATCCAACAGTTTTGTTAAAAAGTCCATCTGTTTGCTTGAAAATTCCACTATTTCATAAAAAAATTACCTTTCAAGGAAAATTCATATTTTGGTGTTGAAAAATCAATTGAAATGTTTTTTTGAATAAGAATTCAACTACTTTTTTGAAAATTTGTCTTTTTCTTTTAAAAGTTCATCTGCTTCAGTGGGAATTTTATTTTTCTTGGATAAAGGACTAAAAACTATTTGGTTGGAAATTAAAAAAATTTGCTAAAAAGTCATCCTTTTTGGTGCAAAAATCTGTTGTTTTGTTGAAAATGCAACCATTTCGTAGAAAATTTACCTTTCGAGAAAAATTCTCATTTTGTGTTGAAAAATCAATTCAAATATTTATTGGATGGAAATTCAACTATATTTTTAAATATTTGTCTTTATAAATTAAGAAATCCTTTGTTTTAGTTGAAAGTTAATCTTTCTTGGATGAAAATGCAACTGTTTGATTGAGAATTGAATAATTTTTTTAAAAAGTCATCCTTTTTGTATGAAAATTCAACTGTTATTATTGAGAAAATTTTTTTTGTTCAAAATTCAAGTATCTTCGTAGAAAATTTACTTCTTATTCGAACTATTTCGTTTGAAAATTTTGTTTGAACCACTTTGTTAAGAAATCATTTTTTTGTTGAAAAATCATATTTTTTGTTGAAAATTCATCTCTTTTGTTAAAGTTTCACTATTTATTAGAAAACTGATATTTTTCAATTGAAAATTTAACTGCGTGGGTAAAAGTTGAACTATTCTGTTGAAATATTTTTTTTTGATCACTTGGGTTGAAAATCTAACTATATTTTTGAAAATTAATTTTTTTGCTGAAAATTCCTATTTTTCAAGTTGAAAATTCAATTTCTGTACAGAAAATTCGTCATTTGGCTTTAAGGTTTAACAATTTAGGTGAACTTTTTCTTATTTCATTACTGAAAAATCTTCATTTGTAGAAAATTCGTCTCTTTGCTTTAAAAATTAATTTCTTTTTTAATGAAAAAATCAAAGAATTTTGAAAATGAAGTTTTCACCCTGCAAAGCATTTATTATCTTAAATGCAATCCTAGATGTCTTTTAAACTGACTGAAATTCTTTTGCGAAATCCACATTATTTTTTACATTTTCATAACTCTACATAAATATTCATGCAAAATGAAAAATGATTAAAAATTTTCCCAAAAGTCATTACAAAATTTTTATATTTCTTTGAAACCTTTAAAAATCATCAAGAAACTTGTAAAAATTATTTAAAATGTAACAAAATCTACCTTTTGTTCTACATTGTTGGAAACCTCTTGAAAACTTAACTTATTTTGGAAATATTTTCAGAACTTCTAAAATTCTATTTACATAATTCCAAATCTTATTTTGGAATTTAAAGCAATGTTTAATTTCTTGAGAATTTTTTGAAATATTTCCAAAATTTGGAAAACGAATGTAAAAAATTTAATTTCTCTTGTTTATTTTGCAGGATTTTTAAGGAAACTGTAGGAACAGTTTGAATAATTTTAAAAGGTATTTAAAAATTCTAAAAAAAATTCAAAAATTGTTCATAGTTTGAAAATATTGTAAAACATTCTAAGCAAATTATATATTTGTTTAGCTTTAGGAAACAAATTTTCCTAACATTTCTATATAAATTGAAATGGTTTTATATTTTAAATAATGCATTTTAAAAGATAAAATCGAAAAATTGAGAAGTTCGAAAATATTTTTCAAATAAAGGAACAAGAATATGACAAATTTAAAGTCATTTTTTTATTTTTCAGGACTAAAAAAAATTAGAGACAATTCGAATAATTGTAAAAGATGTGTAGAAATTCTTTAAAAAATTCAAAAATTATTTACAGTTCGAAAATATTGTAAAACATTCTGAGCAAATTTTTTTTTTTTTTCATTTCGAAATGAAAATTTGAAGCTTTTGAGGTATTTGATAGGATTGATGAGAATGAAAAATTTCGTTTTTAATTTCTACGGAAGTTGAATGAATTTTTATATCAAGGAATGCATTTCAGGATAAGAATGAAAAAAATTAAACGTTTGGAAAGATTTTCCAAATTGTCGAAAAACAATCTAGAAAATTTAAAGGCACTTTTCTTCTTCGCAGGAATTTTTAAAAAACTTCAGAAATAATTCGAATCCTTCCAAAAGATACTTACAAGTTCTGAAAAAAATTTACAAATTATTCACAGTTTGGAAATATATGTTAAAAAATTCTCAACAAATTGAAAATTTTTTTAGATTTCAAAATAAAATTTGGATGCTTCTCGAGAATCTTTATAGGTTTGATGAGAACAAGAACCTTTTCTGAAGATTCATGGGAAATTAAAAGGATTTTTTGAAAATATTTTCCAAATTGTCGAAATATATTCTAGAAAATTTAAAGGCAATTTCACAAAAAATTGCAGCCAGTTTGAAAGACATCCAAAATTGTAGGAGTTTTAGAAGACATTCATTAAAATTTTTCTTTCTATGAAAAATATTTTGAATCGGTGGCAAGAAACTTTAGAAAAAGCCAAAGAAGATAGAAGAAAAAAAGTCAGAAACCAAAGAGACTAAGAATTGAAAAGTAATTAATTCTCAACTGAAACAATGAATTTTTAACAAAATAATTGAACCAGAACCGGAATGATTAAATTTTAGGTTGAAAAAATTAGCCTTTAATACAGAGAATCGAATTTTCGATGGAATAGTTATATATTCAACGAAATTGATGAATTTTTAACTAAAATTATTATTCTTCAACTAACACAAAAAATTATCTATATAAAAGTTTAACTTTCGACCAAATATCTTATTTTTTACCAAATTTTTTAATTTTCCAACAAATTGATGAATTTTCTACTATATTATAATTGCAATCAATTGAAAATTCACCAAGAATGACCAATTTTCAACGAAAAATGTAATAATCTATACTTCAACAAAAAAAATTATTTTGAATAAAAAACAGTTGAAGTTAACCAAAAAAAGAGAGATTTTCAACAAAAATTTAAATTTCTAATTAAAATGGAATAATTTTCAACCAAATAGTTGAACTTTCAACTAAGAAAGAATTATTTTCTACCAAAAATTTCAAGTGAAATAATAAAGTTCCAACCATAAAGGTAAATTTTCAACAAAAAATTTAATATTTGACACTTCAGCCAAAAAATTCAATTTTAAATAAAAAACACTTGAAGTTAATCAAAAAAATCTGCCCGCGTTTCTTAGTGCATAATTTTTTCCTATTCATCTTTTTTCGTATCTTGTACAGCATGATCACAAAATGAATTTTTCTACTTTTCATTATTTTTTTGTGCTATGAAAATTTGAATTTTCGATTTTTCAAGGAAATTAAAAAAGTGTTATGGCAATATTGTAAGGTGTTCAAAAAGAAACTTTTTTGTCCTTTTTATCATATTGAGCGTTTTTTAGCTTAAAATGTTCATTTCCGTTTTTTTTTTTTTTTGTACATGCAATAACTCCGTTCATTTTTCTTGTATAAAAAAAAAAGTCATTAGAATGTTTGGTTGCCCTTTCTGAATTATATTATTATCTGCCCATGGAATTTTCAAATATCATGAAAAGTGTTCTTAAAAATTTTCAAAATATGTTTACTTTTTGAATTTTTATCCAAAATGGCTGTCTCACCAAATTTGACTTTCATTTTTAAACACTTAAAAAGTATGCCAAATATCAATCGAATAGGTTAATTCTTTTGAAAGTTATCGCGTTAACAAAATAAAAATCTACAGACAGAAAGAATAACAGACAGACTAACAGACAGACTAACAGACATACAAACAGACAGACATACATTTTGTGAAAACCTGTTTTTTGGGTTCAGGAGTTCTCAAAACGCAAAAATTCGACAAAAAACGGGTTGGGGGGGGGGGGGTTAAATTTTACACAAATCTGTTACCTTCTCATCATAGGGATAAGAATATAAAAAACAGATTTTCAACAAAATATTTGGATCCCCTAAAATAAAATATTATTTTTTTGAACAGTCTTAACAAACGAGATTAAATTTCTACCAAAAATACAATATTTCGACAAAATACATCAATCTTCACATTAATGGTTAAATTTTTAACCAAGAGGATTAACTGTCTATCAAGAAAGATGAATTTTCAGGAAAATAGATCAATTTTCAACCACACAGTTAAAACAAAAACGAAATAGTCAATTTTTTTGTTGGAAAAATCACCTGCTAAACAAAGACAATTTTATTTAAGAATGTAATTTAGTTTTTACCAAATACTCAAATGATTTTTCAAATAAAATAATCAATCTTCAACGTAAAAAAAAACATTGAAATAATGAATGCATTCCAAAGTAAAATAATCTGTCGATAACGACAATTAAAATAAAGTAAATTTCTTTTTAAAAAATGAGCTTGACTGATACCTAATTTTTCTGTTTTGATTCTGGCAAAACTCAAGACAAAATTTTTGTAATAAAATTAGCCAATCCATTAAAATTCCAACTACAAGAGGTCTATTTCCATGAAAAATAGAGTAGGTAAGTTTTTAATTATCAAAATTAATTTTATACGAGAAAAACAATTTTTCAATGAAATATTCGATTTTCTAGCAAAAGAGAATAATTTTCAACTAAAATGAAGAATATTAGATCAAACAAATTAATTTTTCACAAATTGTGACTTTCAACCAAGTAGTGGAATGTTTATCCAAAAGAGATAATTTTTCAACTACGATGATCATTTTTCTGAATTAACAAAAAAGTAGAATTTACTAAAAATTAGTTACATTTTCAAATGAATAGATAAATTTTCAACCGAAGAGATAAAATTTTCAACAAAAAAATGTATTCGCTAATATTTCACAAAAAAATATTTCAATTTTAAATAAAAATCAGTTGAATTCAAACAATAAAGACGAATTTTTAAGCAAGCTGTGTTTTCACGAATCAAGGCAATTTTTTAACAAGAAACATGAAATTTCAAGTAAAGAAGATCACTTTTCCACCAAGAATAGCAGAGATGAATTTTTATATAAAAAAAAAAAGAAAATTATAAAACAAAAAAAGAACGAGAAACCAACGAAACTTTTGAATTCTTAGGGGAAAAAATTCACTTAACAAAATGAGTTTTCAACACAGAATACATTTTTAACAAAATAATAAAATCTTCAACACAAAAAAAAATTTTAACAGAATAATAACATTTTACACAAAATTAATTTTTTTCAAGTGAAAATGTTACATTTTCAACACAAAAATAGATTATTAGAGAATATTTTCAATTTTGAATCACAAAGATTTGAAATTTATCCAAAAAGACGAATTTTCAACAAAATAGTTGAATCCTCAGCAAAAAAGGTTTAAATTTTAAATCAAACATTTGCAATTTTAATAAAAATATATGAAATTTCTACCAAAAGAGATGAATTTTCAATTTAAGAGATGAATTTTCAGCGAAATAATAAATATTAAACCAAAACAGAATCCTCAGTCAAGAGAGAAATGAGATTTCAAGCAAATTATAATTTAAACAAAAAAATAATTTCAAGTACAAAATAAGAATTCCTAATAACTATTTATTTTTTAATTTTCTTTGTTTTTAATTTATATAAACATAATCTTCCTAGGTTTATTTTAAAATCCAAGAAGATTTTTCAACATCCCAGATACGTGGTAACGCTAGTTGCTCAATCCTAACTTACAGTTTTTCAAAACCTATAGTTGAGCGCGCCTTCCGGCAGAGGGTCTTCCTTCTTCGCCATTACGCTTTTCTGTGCGATTCTACTCACAAGCTCGGAAAATTCTTTCGTCGAAATTTATAAGTTTCGGTGTTTTGCATCATGCCTTTATCGGAAGATCGATTTTCAGTGCCTGTAGAGCGAAGCGAAAGTAGCGGAATGCAGCCGAGTTTTCTTTTCATCCCTAGGGAGAAAAAGTTATGACGTAGCGGGATGAGAAGAAATGAAACGGCTCGTGATTGGTCGAAAGCAGAATCTCTCTATTGTCACGCGATCGTTCCCTCTCTCTTTCTATCTCCGTCATAATCGCATAAGCGCTGCAGCCAACTTCAAGTGACAACTCTAACCTCTTTTTCACTGTCAAAATATTATTTTTGATTGTTCTCAACCAAATCAATTCGGTTGGTGGACCTGAAAATGGACGGCTTCGCTTATACGTGAGTGGCGCGGCGTATTCAGTGGCATATAAGTGGAGGGGATACATAGGATGGAAGGAGAAGGTGGATATCACTGTCGGTCACCTAGCTTACTCCTGTGTATCCCCTCCAACTCCAAGGCGCAAGATAGGTCACGTCACTCACGTATAAGCGACGCGCCGCCGAAGCTTGGTCGGTGGAACTGCACTTCACCGACCAAGCTTCGGCGGCGTGCCGTCGCTTATACGTGAGTGGCGTGGCGTATCCAGTGGCTTAGAGGTGGAGTGGATACACAGGAGTGAGCGAGGAGTCCAAGAGTGGTATCCGCCATCTCTTTCCAAACTATGTATCCCCTCCGCCTCTAGGACACTGGATACGCCACGCCGCTCACGTATAAGCGACGCCACGGTGGTCACGGGCAACTACAGTCTAGGATTGAAACAAATGTGAGTGCTGCCCTCGCTTCAGTAAGGCACCAAACTTCTCACTCGTTGCAATCATAGCCTTTCGACCCTAGTTGTGTAATATACTATTAATCGCGTGCGACTCAGCTTGCAGCATGGATCTGAATCCAATGAACCTCGGAAAGCGTGAAAGCCCTCGAAGTAGATCTCGTGATAGAGCGATGGAAGAGTTGTTCGACGAGTTCAAGGAGCACCTGAAAGAGAAGATGAAGAGGCAATCCTCTCCCAGATTCAGAGATTATTATCATAGATCCCCTCAAAGTGATGGAGATGACGGTGAGCGGAGCCTGCAAGGCTTTTCACGGTCGTTATCGTTATCGCGTACGCTTAGCCTCAAGAGAACGAAGCTATGCGTCTAGATATCGCAACCTCAACGAAGAAAATGGCAGCCAGCGGTACTCGAGAGGTCTCTCTAAGCAACGCGAGAACAACCCTCATCTGAAAAATGTAGAGAAGAAACCAGCCAACGAGAAGAACAAACAGAAGGACGACAAAAAGATCAACGAGAAAACATCACAATACAGTGGACTCACTATAAATGTGGCGCCTTTTCCCCGTTTTCGCTGGTGCTTAAAACCTCACAAAAAATATTGTTGTTAAAGCAGAGGGTAATAGTTGTAGTGCATTTTTGGCCAATTAAGTCTTGGTTCTCACTGTACCAGACCTAGTAGACAATATGATCTATTTGGGTCCATATCTTAATTTATTATGTTGTCCATTTAGGGAATCCCATTCGCTGGCACAGCAGCTCACCTTGGTAGCAGATGTGCTGTCCGGGAAGTGTATTCTAGACAAGGACTGCAGAAGATGTCCTGCCCGTAATCCTGGCATCAATCTAAAAAGAAACGCACCAGTAATACGTGAAACTACTGCGTCTGTGGCATGCTTTTTGACTCGTGAACAACCTACCTTGCTCCGATGCATTTGTTTCAGTCGTTGCGAAAGTCCAGGATGCAAAAATTAAAAGATTTTTCAAAGGCATGTCCGGTTTTCAACCGCAGAAGGCAAGGTTTGACGACATTTAGGATCAAAATTCTGTTTTAACATACCCATCCAAAGCCCTAACGATGGCCGCAAGTTGGAAAAACTGATTCTAAAGCGACTCTTCTAGCGTTAGCCACCGCTGAGCGTATGCAAACACTTTCTTAAATAAAAATAAGCCATATTAAGATATCCGCAGAATCTGTAAGAATGTTCTTTACAGATGGGACAAAGACATCTGCGATTGGTAAGGAGCATTCAATGTTTAATTTCCGGGTCTTTCAAGAACAACCAAAACTATTTGTTGCGTGTTTGTTAGTCATCTATCTTCAGAAAACGTTGCGCATACGGCCTGAAAGTAAGAGGGTTCTGTTTCTAACCTATAAGAAGCTACACCGAGCGGCAACTACTGGAAAAATTATTTGGTTTGTTTGGTCGTTTAATTTATAAATGTTTAAAAAAATGCAAACGATAATTTCATTATACACTGCCTTTCTGGCTATAGGATACCTGTTCTAGAAACTATAAATCAGTCAAATAAACTCTCGGAACTTGTTTGATCCAGGGATAATTTCGATGACACTTATGTTGCTGTCAATAGATTCCTGTCTATAGGTTCAGTCAAACCATGTTCTCCAAAACCTGGTCAATTTTTGTCCAAATATTTTTAGATAGCAAACCAGACGGGTCAACAAGATTCATTCTAAATGAGTACAACGATTTTCTGTATGCTGAGCATTTTAAGATGGAAGACTTGACAATAGCAATGATACTATTACGACAAAATTCCTTCATGTGTCATTCAGACCTAAAAGATGATTATCTTTTGGTTCCTCTAGATACTGAAAGTAGGAAATTTTTAAGATAGTTTTTGACAGCACACAACACCAATTTACATATTTACCTTTTGGTTTATGTACTAGTCTGTATATTTTTATAAAAATGTTGAAGTCATTAGTGTAGCACTTGAGAAGCAAAAGGTTTTCTGTCTACGATTTATCTGGATGATATTCTATTTTAAGGAAAAGACCATGATGCTCGTTTGTTAAAGGTTTTCATTAAATTCTTTGACTATGAACGTAGAATTGTATTGTAGAAGCCTAGAAAGAGAAAGCGTTTTGCCTTGTCGCTTACAAATGCTAATTATGATCACTCGATTATTTTTCCGCAAAAAACTGTCAAGGTAGATCCTAATTGGTAGAAAAATAGGTTAGATCCTGTAGCGTTTTTATAAAATCTGGAGATTTTATAATAGAGATTTTTTCGGATGCTTATAAATCAGGTTGGGATGCTTCATGTGAGGAGGGTGAAAGTGTAGGTTGTTTTCGGAAAGAAGAAGAACAAAATCTGCATATAAATGTTCTGATCTAAGTTATCTCAAATCAAATTACTTTTAAGAATTGATAGTAACTGCAATTGCTTATATCAATGAGATGGGAGAATTACAATATGCAGGTGCGAATCGAATTGCCAGGGATGTATGCGGAACTTGGCTTTATATATTCCTTCCAAACAGAAAGAAGAAGCAGCTTCACAATCAAGAAAATTGAACGTAGATACTGGATGGAAGCTCGCGGTTCAGGCTTTTCGAAAAATAGTGAAGAGACTTGCTTTATCGGATATAGATTTATTTGCTTCATGCCATATTCATACGGCTCAAAGACACTGTGCATAGAAGAGAGATCCTTATGCCTTCACGATTGATCCTCCCACTATCTCTTGGTCTGATTTATTTGCTGATGCTTTTCCACCCTTTTCTCTAATTCTGATAGTCTTGAAGAAATTTGTCCAGCACAAGGCTGAAGGTTTTATAGTGATGCCTCTTTGGTCATCACCAATCACCAATCTTTCAGTCACTTCCAGTCGATAGAACAATTATTTTTTAATCTCAAAATGATTTATGTGTTTGTCCTTCTAGGTTTCTAGATCACCCATGAGCAGGGAACCTCATCGCGGTTGCGGGCAAATTGTCAGGGAGGCCTATTCAAGAAGAGGGATACCTAAAAACACGGCAGGCTTTTTGGCTGCTTCGCTTGCGGAATCAACAATTGAGCAATATAATTCATCCCTAACGAAATTGTCAACAACTGTTACCACTGTTAAAACTACTGTTAAATTAGAGATTGGGATCCTCTAATACTGGCGACGTGTCATCAGTATTAGAGGATGATGCTAGCTAGGTCATGACGCTAGCCAAGTTCTTTTTTTTGGCAAATTAGTTTGAAGGAGCTTCATATAGAACTCTCGCTACAGCGGGTTCAATTACCTCCTTAGTTTCAGTGAATCCATTGACCAATGAATCATCATTAGCTCGTTTTTTCAAGGGATTTTGCACCTGGGACGCTCTGTGCACAAATATTCCAAAACGGGAAACACTGAGATTGTTTTGCAGGAAGAAGAAACATTATAACACTTAAATTTTCTATATTTCCAACAATTGAAGGAAAAACTTATTATTTTGTTAGCTATGGGTACAGAACATAGAGTTCAGACCTTGTCTCTAATCAAGCTTGAACAGATCTTCGTTCAACCTTCTGGTGTTGACATTGACATAGTTGATTTATTCAAGACTTCCAAGGCTGGGAACTCACAATCTTTTTCCATTTCTTCCTTCAACAAAAATCCATCTTTGTGATTAGGTAAATGCTGATCAAGGAACTTAGAAATAAGTAAGAGTTTGCGTCAGCCGACAAAAAAATTATCATTGATAAGTCAGAAATCTTTAAAGGCAGCTTCAGCTCAAACTACTCGTCGATGGTTAGAAAACATCTTCATAAAATATGGATTACAGCACTTTTTTTTAATTTCAAAAAATTATTTGAAATTTTATAAAATCTTTCCAAATATTCTCTCGGAATTGATTCATCAAAATAAAAAAAAATCAATAAAATATTTACATTAAATCTCAAAAAGGGATCAAAAATTGTATTTCAAAATATTAAAAAATCTATTTTTTGTTTAGAATGTCTTGAAATCTTTTTAATTTTTTTATCTTTTTGGAATCTTTCCAAAAATTCAGAAACACTGGAATATATTTTAGAATAATTCAAAAATTTTCTGATATTTTTAAAATCCTGCAAAATCTGAAAATTGGTTTAAAATCTTCCAGATTCTTTTCCACCATATGTTGGAATGTTCAAAGCTTGAAATTGAAGATTTCAAATAAAACCGAGAGCAAAATCTAAATAATTTTCAATTTTTCAAGAAATTATATTGTCGAGACAACTGAAGTATTGAATTTTCAAATCAAAAAGATGAAATTGCAATTGGGAGGAATTATTTTCTTCTATAAAACACAAATTTCCAACAAAAATACACGAATTTTCAACCTGATAGTTGAATTTGGAACTTCATAAATCAACTCTTAACCAAAAATTGATTGGTCGAATTTTCGTTTTAAAAAAACAAATTTTCAACTTAAAATCAAACAGCAAAATTTTGAATTGAAAAATTAATTCCTAGCCAACAAATAAAAACGAATTTTCATTTAAATACATGAATTTTCGACCTCAGAGTTGAATTTTCAAATAAAAAAAGCGTCAACTCAAAATGAAATATTTCAATTTCCAGTTTAAAAAATTAATTTCGAAATAATATTTGAATCTTCAACTTGAGAAATTGATTTTAAAATAAAGTAATAAATCTTCAACCAATGAAATTAGTTTTCTAACCAAACAGATAAATTATCAACAAAAGAAATTCAACTAAAAATGAAGCAGTTCAATTATCAGTTCAAAAAAATTATTTTCAATAAAATAGTTTAATCTTCAACTTAAGAAATTAATTTTCGACTGAAGTGATGAATCTTCAACCAATGATAGTATATTTCCTGCGTTACGTGAAATAATTATTCAACCAAATAGTTAAATTTTCAA
>CAKNXH010000266.1:134456-231900 GCA_932178445.1 Andricus quercusramuli | reverse complement strand
AAAAAAGAATTTTTAGCAAAGTAGTTTGACAAGAAACTGAATAGTTACATTTTGTACCAAATTGTTGAATTTTCAAAAAAAAAACCTAATTTTCAAACAAATAGTTGAAACAAAAAACCAAAACAGAATAGTTGAATTTTCAGTCAAAAAAAAATAACTTAAAAAAAATTTGTTTACAAAATAATTAGGTAAATTTTGTACGAAGTAAATTAATTTTTAACTGAAATGATAAATCTTGAACTAAAAAACTATTTTTTTTTTAAATTTATTGAAGTTGCAACCAAATAGTTGAATTTTTCACCACATTTTTTAATTTTCAAGTCAAAAATAAGAATTTTTATACCAATAGTTGAACCAAAAACGAAAAAGATAAATTTTCGGTTAAGAAAATAACATTTAATAGAAAATAATTTTAACAAAATAAGCTGAAAATTTAAACAAGTTTACTGAAAATTTATGAATTTCGTGGGAAATTCGTTTTTTTGGTAGAAAATTCATTCTTTTGGTAAAAAATTCATATATTTAGTTGAAATTTTAATTTATTAGTTGCAAATGTCTCTTTTGGAACATTTATATTTCTGGTTTCAAATTCAATTGTTTGGTTAAAAATTCACCTTGTTTGGCTAAAAATTTTAATTCAAATTTCGGTAATAATTAAACTACTTCGTTGGAAGTTAACTTTTTCGTTGAAAATTAACTTTTCCGTCGGAAATTAACTTTTTTGTTGATAATAAACTTTTCTGTTGAATTTTTTTCCAGAAAATTTAAATATTTGTCAAAATTTGTATCCTTCATCAAAAGTAAATTTCTGCAACTGAAAAGTTAACTATTTCGTTTTAGATTCAACTATTTGGTTGAAAATTCAACTATTTTGTTGACAATTAACTTTTTTGTTGAAAATTCATGTTCTCGGGTTGAAAATTAAAATTTTTAATAGTTTTTGTATTTCTGGCTTGAAAATTCAATTATTTTGAGGCAAGTTGAACCAACTTGGTAAAAAATAATTTTCTGGTTGGTTGAAAATTTAACAATTTCTTTTTTGGTTCCAATATTTGATTTGAAAGTTTTCTTTTTGTTACAGATAAATTATTATTTGAGTTAAAACTCATTCATTCGGTTGAAATTTTGATTATTTTGTTATATTTTTTTCATTGACACTTATTTTTCTTGTACAGAAATTTTAACAATTCAATTTTTGGTACAAAATTGAACTACTTTCAAAAATAAAATTTTCTTGGTTGATGATTCATCACTTTAGTCGAAAATTCATAAATTTTTTACAAAAAAAGAACTTCTTGAACAAAATACATGAATTTTCAACCAAATATTTGAATTTTCATCTAGAAAATATCCGTTTCCAATTAAAAATATAAATTTTCAACAAAAAATAAAACAGTTAAAATTTTCAACCAAAAACGGAATAGTTGAGTTTTTAGTTTAAAAAATAAATTTTTGACAAAAAAACAAAAACATTATCAACAAAATAGTTAAATTTTAAATTTAAAAAATGACTTTTCTGGTTGGAAAGTTGCCATCAAACTATTGGGGTAAAAATGAAAACTTTTCAAAAAGTTTGTTTAATTATTTTATTGAAAATTTAGGTTTTTTGTTAGATTCACCTTTTATTGTCAAAAATTGAAATGTTATGTTAAAAATATGTCCTTTTAAATTGAAAATCAAATTTTTGTTTTTATTCAAAATTTTACTATTTAGTTAAAAAACTAATAATATGTTTGAAAATTTAACTATTTCAAACTTACAAAATTATCCTACATTGGCTAAAAACTCATCTTTTGGATTCAAATCTTTTGTTGCAAATTAATTTTTTTGTTGTGAAAATTCATCATTTCAATTAACTACTGTGCTGAAAATTATTTTTTCTTGCAGAGTGAATTTTTTAATTGATACCTTAATTATTCCATTTTTGCTAAAAAATTAATTTTTCAAATTGAAAATTTATCTTTTTAGTTGAAATTCATCATTTTTGATAAAAAAAAATCTTCTCGGTTGGAAAAACTTTCTTTTTTGATAAAAATGCAACTAGTAGGTTGAAAATTGAACTACTCTGTCTAAAATTAATTTTGTTGTCATTGAAGATTTATCATTTTAGTTGAAAATTCAAATACTTGTAACTAAATTAACTTTTCTGATGAATCATTAAAAAAATAATAAATATTTCCAGGTAGGAAATTGAACTGTTCTATAATTTATTCACCTTTTTTGGTTTCAAATTCAAAAATTTGGTAGAAAATTCAAATATTTGGTTAAGAATTAACTATTTTGTTTAAAAAACTTTTTTTTTTTATTCTGAAAATTCAATCATTCCGTTTTTTGTTCCAAATTCATCATTAAGTTGAAAATTATTCAACTACTTGGGTAAAAAATCAAAAATTTTTCAGAATTTATCCTTCTGATTGTGGATTGATCTATTTTGTTAAAAATTATTCCATTTTGCTTCAAGTCAACTGGTTAAAAATTCGTTCTTATTCGCTAAAAATTAATTTTATGAACTGGAAATTTAACGATTTCATTTTTAGTTAAAAACTTATTATTTTTAATCAAAAATCAAACTATTTGATTGAAAATTCGTGTTTTTAATTTAAAAATTGTACTTGGTTGAAGATTTGACTTGTACTCGGTTGAAGATTTTTTCTTGAGAATTCATCTATCAGGTTGAGGATTAAACCTTTTTTTTTTAATTTTGCCTTTTTATCTCTAATTTAACTTGTTGAAAATTCCGTCTTCTTTTTGTTGAGAAGTAATTTTCAAACTGGAAATTTAGGAATCTATTTTGGATCAAAAACTTATATTAATAATTAACTTTTCAAACTGAAAATTTAATACTTCCATTTTCGGTTGGAAGATTACTTTTTTTTGGTTGAAAGTTAAATTTTTCGCTTCAAAATTCATCTTTCGTGACCGAAAATTAAAGTTTCTGTTGAAAATTTGTCTTTTTCATTGAAAAGTCTACTATTATATTTTTTATTCAGAATTCATCACTCTTAGCTGAAGATTTAACTAGTTGGTGAAAGATTTCACACTTTTGTTGAAAATTCGGTTTTATTTTTGTTGATAAGTATTTTTGTTAACAGAATATTCGGCAATCCGTTTTGGATGAAAAACTGATATTTTATAGCTGAAAATTCAACCATTTCCATGAAATTTCATTTATTTAGTTGAAAATTCATCTTTTTGGTTGAAAATTCATCTCTTTGGGCTGAAAATCTCTGTTGGTGGAAAATTAAATCGTCCTGTAAAACATTCGCCTTTTTCTCCCAAAAATTGAACTATTTGGTTGAAAATTGAAATTTTTTGCTAGAATTTAATTTTTTTTTTGCTTGGAAGATCCGCATAAATCTTCACTTTCTTTTCACAGAATTAAATGCTTCCGGAATAAGCGGAACTGATCCACCCAGTCCACCTGGCCGAAATCATCACTTACGAAACCTAAATTATGAGAAACCAACTTGGACTTTTTATTATAATGAGAGAAAAGTTGGGGTATGGCTAGATTATGATGCAAAAGTGCTAAAAGTTGCATTCGAATCAGGGAATATAGTTCCGATTCCCAAGGATCGCACAAAATACAAAATTAAGACCCATATGGATTACCAGCAAAAGACATTTTTTTTGGTACACTCATTACCTAATGGATACATTGCAGGACTCGAAAATGCACCAATCTGGAATTGTTACCCAAGTAAGAATTTCCGAAACTGAAAACCAAATACTAACTCTAAAAAAAATTCGTCAAAGTAGGCACAGAAAAAAAAAGAGTTTAGTAGCCCATTAAAACTTAAATGAAGTCGTTGAAAACTTCCCTTCACATATTCTCCCACCCCTTCTCCCCCTACTCCCTCCACATTTCCCTGCTTACCCTCCCCCCACTTATTCCTTCGCGTCCCTTCCTCAAATTAGTCCTCTACCACTTCCCCCTCTTCTTGGTACCTTAGCTGATACTCTCCTTCATCTACTTCCCTTCTCCTAGCATCACTTCCTCTCCCCTTCTCATTATTATTTCCAATAATTTCCCTTACTTACCCTCACATCCTCTAATTCACCTAATTTTCCACTCTCTTACCCTGCCACCCCTACCACCAGTTCTCTTCGAATGCATCAGTTTCTACACTTCTCCTCTAATCATTGTCCGTACTTCCCCTCACCTCATTTCACCTACGTTCCCTTCCCTGATTTTCCCTCATTTCCCCTGATTATCCTACTGTCATCTCCACTCATTTCTTCTCAATTCCCCCACACACGCTATTATCTATACTCTCCCTCTATTATTTCTTATCAGTTCCCAAAATACCAGCATCTTCTTTCAACTCATTTTTTTTAATTTCTTCCACTTCTTCTGCCGTTATTTCTTTTCACTTCCCTCAATTTCCACTCATTTTCCCTACTTTTCGTTTTCTTATTTCTTCTCACTTTCCATACTTCCCGTTCCCTCATTTCTGATAATTTCAACTACTTTACCTACTGACTTAATTCTCAGTTCTGCCTCACTCCACCTACTCACTTCTACATTGTCCCCTCACCTTACTGACCTTCCTTCACATCCGCTACTTCGCTCTCCAAATTTCGCCTTACTTTCCCTACTTTCTCTCAGATACTCTGCTTCGCCTCCTTACTTTTTTTTTTACTTTCTCTAGTAGCCCTACCCCCATTTCCCCTCACATTCCGTGCTTGTCCTTGACTTACTTCCTTTACTTCCCCTCTTCTTATTTTCCCTCATTTGACCTACTACCTTCTTTCATTTCTCTGAAATTTCTCCTCCTTGTTTCTCCCCACTTCTCCTACTGTCCCTTCTAACATTTTCTCTTGCTTCGCCTACTACTTGTACTCTTATCCCCTTACTTTACATATTTCTTTTTACTAATTTCCTTGACTTCGCCTCAACCCCTCATTTCACATAAGTTCACGTAATTTCATCTACTATCCCTTTTTTAATTTCCCGGACTCTCTCTTCCTCATTTATTCTTGGTCCCCCTGCTCTCCTATTCAACATTCCCTCTCACTTCCCCTATTCCCTTATTAACTACACTTTCTCTTCCGCCAGTTCTCCTTCCCTGTTATATAGTATACTTCTCCTCACAACCGCTATTTCGCATCGCTTATTTTCTTTTTGTTCCCTGATACCTCTACCCCCATTTCTAATTACTTTACATACTTCACCTTCACTCACTTTTTGTACTCGTCCTCCTCTTATTTCCTATGGTTCAATCTACTGAAACCCCATTAATTTTCCTATACTTTTCCTTCTTTATTCATCCTCACTTTCATTACTCGTTTTCTCAATATGTCCTCTCATTCTCTTTACCTTCTCATTAACTTCACTTTTATCTCCGCTACTTTTCCTTCGCAGTTTTTTTCCCGTCACCGACCGATGCCTAATTTTCTCTCACTTCCCGTACTTCACCATCCATAATTTTCCCTCACTTTCCTGACATTCCCTTAATTCTCCAACTTACTGTTCGCTGATTTCATATTGCTTTCTTAAATATCCGCACCTTATTTTCACTCATTTACTTCTCATTTCTTCTACTTCATCTCCTCTAATTTTTCCTCACTTCCCCTCATCTCTACTAATTTCCTACTTCTTATCTCTACTAATTTCCTATCTCTCATGCCCTAACTTCCCATACTTTTTCTTACCTTATTTTCGCTAATTTCCACTGCTCTACTTAATTTTTCTCGCTTTCTCTACTTCGAGTCTACTTATATCCGTTAATTTACCCGACTTTCCTCATTTTCTTTAACTCTCCATGACCTTATTTTCTGTCACTTTCTATACTTTCCCTTCATTTATTTCATCCACTCTTCCATCTTTTATTTCCCCTTACTTGATCTGCTATGAATTCTTTATTCCCTCTCACTTATCATCATTCACCGTACCTAAACGCTTCTCATTTTCCTTCATTGTACCTAATTGCATCCTGTCATCACCCTTGCTAACGCTGTTACCCCTTGCCTGATTCTCTCTACATCTCCTACGTCTCCAATTCATTTTCCCTCATTTTGCTACTTCCCCTCCCATTTTCCCTCACTTCCACTACATCCCTTTTTCTCCCTATTTCCCCTAAACTCATTTCACCACACTACCCGTACTGTGTTCTTTATCTCCTTTATTTCGCCTCACTACTGCTAATCTTTTTACCCTCACCTTTCTTTATCTTGCCTGATTTTTCTTACTTCCTCTCCGCCACCATTAGTCCTACTTTCCCTACTCATTATTTTCCACCCCTTATTTCCCTCTCTTCTTTCCCGTCTCCTCCATGTCTCTGTACTTTTCCAACTTTCCCTCACTTTCCTTACTTACTCTCCCCTAATTTTTCCTAATTTCCTATCACTTCTCTACTTCCTCACCTCTCATTTCCTCTGACTTACCCTAATTTCCGCTCGCTTTCCATACTTTCCATACTTTTCCGTCTCTTATTTCCCCTCTCTTCTCATACTTACCCTTCTCTCATTTCCTCATACTTCTTATACTTCCCCCAAACTTATTTCTCATGACTTCCCTACTTCCTCTCCTCCTCTTTTTGTATCCCCTCATTTCTCCCACCTCCTTCCTCTAATTTCCGCTCACCTCCCCTTTTTCCCCTCTTTTCATCTCCCCTCCTAAAAAAGTGGGACGGAATGACACACACCTGACTAAAACTGTAACTGTTTCTGGCAGGGTCTACTAAACCCTAAAAACCGTCATTCCATCGACAAAAAACTATTTCACTGCGCTCATCGACAGCATAATATCAAAACTTAAAATATTTGTATTTCCATTGCTGCGTTTTGAGTTGTTTATTATTTAATTCTGAGATTGATTTTTAACGTTTTATAAAATCGCAAATATTGTTTTTTTTTTAACAAAGGAAGAACACTCCATCAACCAACCAGGACTATCATTTATGCAGGCAGAAGAATTGCCGTATTTGAAGATAATAGTAAAAGAGTGTTCGCAGTTCGCTTTGAAGATAGGAATATTGTTCCATCTGTCACTGAATGCAAGGAATATGATATTCGATTCCATATGGTTCGTAAAGATGACATATCTTTTGTGCTGTACGAATTACGGAATGGATACATTGTGGGAGTTGATCTTAATCCGCCAAGAAGGAATAATCAATTAATTGATGATTAATTATAATATTTGCAAAACAAATGTATCGACCTGTCCAAACGAAAAGGTTCTATCTGGGAGAAACTCTGTAGCACCTTTTTGTTTGGTCTCGGCGAGATAGCACCTTTTTATTTGCTTTCTTCGAGCTGGAATCTTATCATTCGGACACATCAATATGAAAATTATGTAATATTTTCCTGGAGCATATTCCTGAATAAAAGCATAATAACATAAAAATTACTGTTACTTACAATATGATGTTAAGGTTGCTGAACAGTAAAAATGGTTACATTTTCAATCCAAAATACAAAGTTTTGATAAACTAGTTCAATTTTCAACTGAGTAGTCGATTTTTTAATAAAAACGGTCAATTCTCAATCCTAAAGGAAAATAGACAAATTTTCAACAAACTAGTTTAATTTCCAACTAAATAGTTGAATTTTCAAACCAGAACTTTTCTCACAAAAGAACATAAAATGAATTATAGTTGAATTATCAACAAAAATGATGAATCTTCAATAAAAAATTTAATTTCAACAAGGAAATTTATATTTCACCCATGTAGAAAAATTAGCAAACCAAAAGGAAGACTTTTAAAGGAAAGATTTTTCTGTCAGGAGAGAAAAAGAATTTCAAGTACGTTGTCGAATTAAAAGAAACAAGGTGAATTCTCTTGGAAAGGGTAGAATTTTCGAGAAAATTCCTAATTTTCAACCATGTTGTGAAACTCTGTACGAAGATATTAAAATTTGTAACCCAAAAAGATGAATTTTTAACAAAAAAGTTGAATTTTTAAATCAAAACGACGAATTTTCTACAAACGAATTCAACAAGAAAGATAATTTTTAAACAAATATTCGAATTTTGAACCAAAATCGATCAATTTTTGGCCAAAAATAGAAAAGTTGAATTTGCAATTTGAAACATTTATTTTCAACACAGAAAAAAAATTTAACCAATGAGATGGTTCTAAAACGAATAAAATAAATTTGTCAACAAGTATTTTGACTCTGAACCAATATTTTGATTTTTCAATCAAAAAGATGAATTCCTTACCAAAAAATAAACCAAAAAAGATTAATTTTTAATGAAAAATTTATTGATCGAATTTTCAGCTAAAAATGATCAGTAGCCGACCTAAAAGTAAATATTTACATTTTCATTTAAATAATCAATTTTTATTTAAAAAAACGGATTTATAAGGAAACAGTTAAATCTTTAACCAAATATTAGAATTATTAACCAAAAGAGATTCATTCTGAACCTAAAATAAAATCGTAGACTTTTTAATTAAAAATAATTATTTGTTAAACATAGTAATCTATAGTTGATGACCCAGATGATAGTCTATGTAATACAGTACACTCCCGCTAACTGCAAGCTCCGTAAGTTACACTTTTTGCCACTTCCCCTCCACACGTATTTTGACGCACACTACATTGCGTCTCCCACTTGAACGACTGCGAGCGGCTGCCAGTCTCTGCGCATGTCTCAAAGTGCGAGCTACAACACAGCATGGTTATACGCTGGTTACGTTGATTGCATTTGATAATGCACACTGTTAAAAATAATATTAAATTTAATATACCCATGTGTATTAAAATTAATATATCAATCATATGAAATCGCCATTAGGAGCGTGCATATTAAATTTCATATACATTCATGTTAACCACTTACAAAAAAAATGAGATAATTCCATTTTACACAAATTCAAAATAAGTTCAACATGAATTTTCGACTCTAAATAAAAAAACATGATACCTTCTTCCAGTTAATCAAAAATATGACTAGATTTTGAGTCGAAAAAATCAATTCAGCAAACAAATAACAGACCTAACCTACAATCAACTGTACTAGCATTAAATTTCTACTATTTAGACTGGATTTTGGAAAAAGTTCCACCCGTACGTCGCACTTTCATTATAAATAACAATTCAGTCGACGAATTCTAGATTATTAATTCAATTGCGAATATTTGACAAGGTTTAGAGAAATGAAAGCACTTTGAGTTTTCATGCACACTGCTATACCGACCTGTATATTAAATTTAATACACATGTATATTAAATTCGCTTCACCCTTGTATGTTAAATTTCAGTAGCGGTAGTGCATATTTGCTTCACACACATGTATATTAAATCTCATACAGATTTTTCTAACAGTGTAATTCAATCCGTTTGCCGTAACCGGTTATTTATGATATATGGACTGTTTTAGAGTGTAACAGTTATTTGTTCAGTGGAAAAAAGGAAAAATCGAGCTCGTAGATGACGAAACTGGTAAGTGTTTAAACTACATTAAAGTACGTACATGTTCACGTATTCACGTCAAGCGCGAACATAACCTTCAAACCTCTACAAGTTTTGACCGATTTGAGATTTTGACCGATATTTGAGGCGTTTTTTATCAAAATATTAAAAGTCGGTTTTCACGAAAAACCCACGCTAATACATTTTACAAAGCTTTTGTTGAATTTGGCCTTTCATAAGGTAGACGTCTTGTGATTGTTGTACTTGCTAAAAACTTTTGTGGTCAGGAGAATTCTTTTTTCATGAAATCGAATTTCCCTATTTTTCTCGCAAACAACGACAAAAACAAAGAATTGTTGAAATAAAAGTTTGCAGGTCTAAAAAAGTTAAATTAAAAATACCTTCTGCTCTTTTACGACATCTTGCATGGTTTACGATACAAATTAGAAAATTATAGTTTTAGGAAAAAAACTCCTGGCCACCAAAATCGTTTAGCCCGTATAACTGACAGAATAAATAAACTGATAGAATATTGCACAAAATAAAAAACCTTCGGTTTTCCAGAAAATCTGTTTTATTTCTTTGTTGGATTTTTGAAAACACATTCTATCATCATCAGAACTGCCTGATTTGGAATGGATTCGTTCTAAAGAATGATCAACTTTTTAATTTTCTGGAAATTTCATTAAAAATTGAAAGCTATTATTATTGTAGAGTGCAGACTTTGTCAATGTTTCGGAATCGAATTTTTTTTATTTATTCAGAAAAATAATTTCCAAATAAAATTTGTTGTAGAAAGTTAATTCAAAATAAACTTTAAATTATTAAAAACAAACTTTACGAATTTCTTGCATGCAAATTGAAAGAGAAAAGGCTAGAATTATTTATATCTTTAAGAATGATTGACGTCCATATTTTAAGTAATTAAATTACTTCTTATTTCTTGTAGATAATTGAAAATACCGAAAAATAATAATAATGGACATTGAAAATCTGTCTGATTCTACTTCTGGGGTGACAAATTTTTGCGAAACCAAAAATTCTACTGAGAAAACGAATGATTCAAAAACCGAAGGTTTACCAAAAATCAATCTTCCTGAGATTGAAGGAGCCATGGGCAAGAATGTCCTTCAAAGTTTGAATAAATCCAAGACTAATAAATATTCTGGAAACATCACAAATAGAAAATGCCCTAATCTTGACGCAGAAAAGAAAATGGAAATTTTAAAGAAATTAGATGATGCGATTTCAACGAAGGAAATAAGCTCCAAATATGGCATTGATTCGAGTAATGTTTTTAAGTGGAAGAAAAAACGTTCTCATATAGAGAAATGCAACGAGAGAGGTGGACCCCGCATCAGATGTGCTTTCAGTTGAAGGCATCAAAGTCCACTTCTTACCACCAAATACGACCTCCATCCTGCAACCTATGGATCAAGGCATAATTGAGAACACGAAAAAAGGTTATGCCAGTCTGCTTCTTCGCACCATTTTACTTGGACAAGATATGGGATTCAATGTCATTGAAGCCATGAAAGCTGTAACAATAAAAAATAAAAAATAAAAAATGAGGAACAGGGAATCACGATCGATAAGATGAATGAAGAAACGGTTGAAGAAATAGAGATTCCTGTCACAGAAAGTAATCAAGACATTCTGTCTGTTATTCGTAGGATTGAAAGCTACGAGGATTTTCAGGAAAATGAAATAAACGCATGGTTGTACTGGGACGAATATGCTCTAACGCCAGTGCCATCGAATCAAGAGTTAATCAACATGCTGGCGGATGAAAAGGAAAATATCGGTAAAAAATACAATTTTGTGAATAATTTAGGTTGAGATTAGTCATTCTCAAAAATTTGAAGAATTTGAAAAAGGGATGGACTAGTTGTCTCGAAAATTCGGGACGACTAACCATGTTTATGAAAGACAGGGTGGCTGACTTAATCGAGAAAACAAAATTCCTGGGTTGTCCCCGATTCACAATTTGTCATTGTAAGTTTCGACCTCTTGATGCTAACAATTTTTCCGCTTGAATTTATCAAAACTAAACTTTCAATTAAAACATTCAAATTGGAACTCTTTTGAATTTTAAACTTTTGAAATTAAACTTAAAAATTGGTCGATTAAAACACTCAATAATTTACGCGTATAAAATGGAAGCACTAACATAAATGACAAAATTTGTAAATCCGTAAAATTAAAACACGTTGAGCAATTTCTAGTTAGAAACATTAAAAATTGAAAGATTAAAAATTTTTATTTTAAATTGAGCACTTTTTCAATTAAAAGTTAAGGTATTTTAGTTACAAACTAATTATTGTTAAATTTTTATATAGATACATCAAAATTTGTTTTTAAATCTTTTTAAGTTTTCTCTTAATTTTTAAAAATTAGGAAATCACGTAAAATTGTCCAAAAATGTTAACAAAAGCTTGTTATGCTCTTTAATTTTTTTGAAATCCTTAAAAAAAGCAGCTTTCAAATTTAGTTTTAAAATCTTCACAAATCTGCATTTTATTTTACAGTTTTTGAAACCTCAAATTTTCAAGTATTTTTTTCATTTTTTCAAACCTTCTAAATATCTTCTATAATGATTCCAATTTTGCGTAAAGCTTTAAATGAATCTTGCAAAATTAAAAAAATCGCCTTAAAATCTTCCTTTCCTAGGAATCTTGATCAATTTTTGTATTCTTTTGAAACTTTTCAAAATGCCTAAGAAGCTCTTTAATTTTTTGTTCGAAATCTTCGTAAATCTACATTTTTTATTACATTTTTTGAAATCTTTTCAAGTTCTTGAACTTACTCGAAGTTTTTTAACGTACATAATAATTGTTAAATTGTTATTTATTCAGAAAAATTAGTTTTTGTTCTAAAATCTTTTAAATATTCTATTAAAATGAATTTTTCAAATTAAAAGGTTTTCAACTTTCCCATAGATGTTGATAACATTGTTCCATTATCTTGAAACCTTTCAAAATCTTTAAAATGCTTCAAAATTTTATTGGTTTACTGTTCTATAAACAGTTTATTTTGAATATAAGAACTTATAATTATATATATATTTACAGTTGATAAGCTTAAAACGGTTTTTGTAAGAAAATATCAATTTAAAACGCTATTGATGTTTTATTGTTTAAGTCTTCAAACGTGCATTTTAAAATTCTTTTTAATGAAAAAGTACCCTTGAAAGTGGAAAACTAAAATGAAAACTTCGTATGGTCAATTGAAAAATAATTGAAAGAGTTAAAAATTAAACCTAACATTTAAAAAAGTTGAAATCAAAGTAGAAAATTGTCAAATTCCCTGTCAAAAACTAACTGCACCGTCATTTCAGGGTCTCAACAAGTTCCTTGTCCTTTCCCGGTACAGTGGCAACCCTGGAAAAATATTTGACTTCTCACGCCGAATATCGGGATGTAAAATTCATTTAAAATTGAAAACTAATGTAGGTACTGAACTAGATTTCTCTATTTAATTGCAAAATACTTTAAAATTAAAATTTTTCAACTTTTTTTGTTACTACATAATAATAATTTGTATTAACATGTTATTTTTGTATTCTATATGCTAATGTCATTTATTTTTGTTTTCTGATATATAATGTTGTGAGCCCAAGCGTTAATGTGGAAGAAGCTCTGAAAGCATCTGATCGTCTAATCCAATTTTTTGAGGAGAATGGAAAATTGTCACAGTTTGATATGACTGATTGAGGAGAGCTCAAAGAAAGTGCCTGGAACTGAAATTAAGAGTTTAAAGTACATATTGTCGATTTCATAGTACATACGTATTTGTGTACAATTATAAAGATTATTACAAGCGGATTTGTGTGAAAACTTTGTAAAACTGTCGATTCTAATTTTAATATATTAACACCTATCATGTTTTAACCATTACTTACATTAAACTAACTGTTTTTCATGCATCAGTATTTTTAATTTATGACTATTTACTGTATGATTGTTAATATTATTATATTATCTATACGTGTAAGAGAGTCGACGAATATTGTTTACGAGCTGTATTTCGCAGGAATTTATTTCACAATGTTAAGTATTTACAGCTTTACAGCCACTCTCTGAATTTAAAAAAATGCAATGTTGCATTGATTAAAATTCAGAATACCTGATTTTTTAAAGGGAAGGTTATTCCATTTAATACTTCTTTTTATAAAGTTTGAATATTCCCGCTAACTTCACTTGCGCCATCTATATTATACGACAAATGAAATGTTTTCATTGTGTATCCATAAAATGACAAATTAATGAAACCATTTCGTGTTTAATAGAATGAAACAACTACCAGCTAGGACGATTACTCTTGAAAAAATTGTCATTATGTTCTTTGAAAATGTCTAATTCAACTAATTCTGATAGAGGATGTAGTCTTGAAGCATTTAATGCCACCTACGATAAAAGGATGAAAATTGAACTCATATTTCGATGATAAGCTATAAATCATATAAAGATCTTCTCTGCAAAGTGCAAGAATATCTAAGAATCGATAACATACGTTTTTTGTCAATGTGTTGGTTTTTCTGTTCAAAAATGTTAGGGCTCTTCCTATAATCCTCTTCTTATTGGACCGGTGGAGACCATCCTACACCGATCGCACTTCTTATAAAATTTGTATATAATAGTATTGTCCAAAATGTTTATGATGTTTCAGAAAAATTTTGTTTTTTTCACTGATTTGTGGAAGTTCCCGATAAGTGAATAGCTAGATCTAATTATATGCAAAATAAACTTTACAGAAAAATTATAAAAGTTCTTGAGTCTTCAGTGATGCCTGCTGCAGCACTATGTTGCTCAGAGAAAAAAAATCGCTTATCAGAACAAAATTTAGTATGTGCATATGCTACATTCACAAAAAATTGCGTCTTTTACATCATTGGTTCAGACGCGATGTTGACGGTATTGTAACATGAATCTTTTTATTATGTAGCCGTGAAGAACATAGTTGAAGGGTGGAGAAGGAACCCTATTGGCTCTCTTTTCTGTAGCCAACAGGAAACGCTTGACAAAAATTATAAAGTAGTAGCCTTCAAAACGGAATTTATGGAATATCTTTTTAAGATGTTGACAATTAAGTCCAAATGCTGAAGATTGACTTATCTTTTGAAATAAAACTGCAATTCATCTCATTGATGAAAAAAACTGATTTTCTTTCTTAGAAGTCATACCTCCTGTACTTTATACTCATATTTGAAACATCCTATTTAATCATTGGACTTTCTTATCTTCTTTCCTAATTTCAATTAAGTAGAAGAAATCTTCTCTGAATTCTCTCTAGCATGAAGGATTGAATTAATTAAACTGAAATTATTGCTCACGCAGATTCATGAACCTTCATTGGGAACACCCACTGATACATGGACATTACCCTACTTCCGGGAATATTCCTGGAACATTTTTCGAAATTCTCCAAAGCTTCCAATGTAATGTTTTAGAAAGTTCAGAAAAAATTTTGTGCTACAGATCTTTACACTTTTGAAGCTAAAAAACATTGATGAAATCACAATTATCTTCAAGGTTGTGTCTATAAGCACACACGAATATCGGTATGTATAGCGATAATGTTGTGTCATGAACATGAATACTGCATTTCGTTAAGCAAATCAAGCAGTCTATTTTCATAAAAGAGATATTACTTCTATTCGGATGATGAATATTTTAATCACTAAAAAACATTTGCTTCATCTAAGTTTAGAATTTTCCGAATGTTTCGATCTCATTATTTTATTTTATGAAAGAGATGAATCAAGTTTCCTGATATCGGGATTTTTCAAACATGACGTGGTTTCTTATCGTGCAGTATGATTATTAAAAACATCGTACTCGTAATAAGATACCTCAATCTGAAAACTAAGGAGGATGTAATTCTTCTTGATCAACCTCTTCCAAATCAACCTCTTGAAGATATTTTCAATATATAATATTTTCATTTCAGTCTGTATAGATCCTACACGTGATTACTGCATTCAGAAGCAGTCAACCGCGAATATAAATGACAAATATTTTTGAAGTCAAGCGAAAACTTAACCAATGAAAAATTTGCATTCCTCTGAATATTCTTGAATTCAGATGAATGCGAAGCACAAAATATATTATTAAAACTAGAAAATTGCATTCACAGAATCGTATCGTAAAGTCTGTACTAATAACAAATTCAAAAAGCAATATTCCTTTAACGCTTATGGCAGATGTTTTTCTGCAAGAAAGGTTACTTTGCATGCGTCTCATATCCTAGTAGAATATCACCAAAGACATTATTCTCTTGTCCAGCGACAAAAAGTCTCTTTTCTTGAAATCAGTGTGTCATATGCACAACACAGTTATCAGTAACTTGTCTCGAGGTCAGGGGTCTTCAACATCCTCGAAAGTTTTGGAATGAGGAGGAGGATCCGTTGTTGCGAAAAATGATCCGTTGTTGATGAAGTGATGAGCTGAGACGTCATTCAATATTTTTTTAAAACCTCAAATGTTTTCCAATCCTGAGTAGATAATGACTTTGCTGTTTCCTTAGGGATACAAAGTCTGCTTGTCTAACTGCTCAGCGCTTAAATATGAAAATTTCCCAACTCAATCGTGGTTGATGGTTTCATTTATATACAATCAAGATTGAATCATGTACATAAATGAGACGTGAAAGTAGCTTCAATTGAGAAAATTCGGTCACAACCAAAGATGAAAATATTCTTTTCATGACAGCTGCTCTGGATGAACTGGCGAAAAGAACAACCTTCCATCATTTCCTGGTGTTTTTTATTGTTAGATAGAACACCAAAATTGTGATAGGTTACCAATGAGCGAACGCTGGGCAAAAGCTGCATTGACCGAAATGCTAGAAGTGTCCATTCTTGGCTCTATCTTTCAGGATGTGGACACAGACTTCCGAAGGATGAGACTATACTACAATTCTCTGATGACGATTTTTTTATGAAGGGGGCTTACATTTTGGTGAAGAAATTAATCTTTCTTGAATCTCAAATGTATTCTAGAAACAAATGACACTGCAAAAAAAAAAGTATCATTTCAAGACTAGTTTTCGGTATTGAAACATTCCTCAAAAAATATAGTCTCGGGTGGCTTCATTCTAATGGCACTTTATTTTGATGCCACTGAACGACGGTTTAGTCGACTTTTTTGTATCAAAACAGGACTGAAGTGAGAATAAAATTTCAATGACGTAACGTAACGCATGGGAACGTTACACGTGCGTGAACTGTCACTGAAATATAGAATCTGGGTGATAAACAATGTTAGAAGTTTATAAATCCTGTTTTGAAAATAATGTTTGTATTTTACGCAGAAAGTCTCCGATTCATCTTCCCCAAAACAAGAACATTTTCAAATTTCACTTCGAATGATTGTTCACAAAATACCAGCTATTCTGCAAAATTACGAAACAAAATTTTCTTAATATTCCTGGGAAATTTTAAAATGACTTTTCATTTTGAAAAATTGAATTTAACAGAATATTGAAAAAGATTTAAAAAGACGTCGAAAATTATCAAAAGACAATTTGGAACATCTTACGTGATTTTTTATTTTAAAAAAATAATAATTTCAAGAGAATGTTCAAAATAGATTTTAGAACAATTTTTATTTTATGAATAACATTTCAACAATTATAAATGTGCAAAGTCCTGAAATTTAAACAATTTTACTTCCAATTAAAAGATTCTTCAGTTTGAAAAAATGTTATCTTCCCATTTTTAATGTTTCTAACTTAAAATTGCTTAAAACGATATAATTTTGAAAATCTCTGAATTCGTTGATTTATTCTTCAATTTAGATAATTGAGAATGATAGCGTAGAATTACATATATTTTGAGTCTTCGAATTGCACAATTTTTAAAAGTTTAACAATTATTTATATATTGAGCGTTTCAATTTAAATAAATTAGGCTTTAGGTCCTTTAGGGTGAAAATTGAATAAATAATTTGATTTTACTTTCTATAAATAAAAATTCAGTTTTTTTGTTCATAATTCATCATTTTACTTGGATAATTTTTTTTTTCAAAATTCAACTATTTTGTTAACATTTTTTAGAATTATTTTTTCAACTGAAAATTCAACTATTTCATGTTCGGTTGAACATTTATCTTATTTAGTCGCAAATTCCTATACTTTATTAAAAATTGTTCTTTTTCGGTAAAAAATTAATTTTTTTAGTTCAAAATTATTTTTTTCAATTGAAAATTAATTTTTAACTAAAAATTTGACGATATCATGTTTGCTAGAACATTAATATTTGGTTGAAAATTCATTTATTTCTTCAAAGATTATCCTTTTTTGGTAGAAAATTATTTTTCCATTGAAAATGGATTTTATTTTGTTTAAAAATTAGTTTATTAAAAATTGAAATTAAAGTTTTTAAACTAAAAATTTAACCTAATTTCTATTAGAATTTTCCTTTTTTATATACATATAGTCTTTTTGGTAGAAAATTCATTTGGTTGGTGAAAATTAATATTTTTGGTTAACAATTTCATTAAAAATCAAGATATTTGTTTGTAAGTGCATGTACTTTGCTGAAAATTATTAATTTTTGATAGAAAATTAATTTTTTTTCAATTGAAAATTAATTTCTTTCGAACTGAAAACTTAACCATTCCATTTTTCGTCAAAATTTGTTGTTATAGAAATTTAATCTTTTTGGTTCAAAATTTATCTGTTTGCTTTAAAATTTAACTATTCAGTTAAAAACTAATTGTATTTTCTTAAAAACTTATTTCTTCAAGTTGAAATCAAACTATTCTGTTTTTGTCAAAAAATTATCTTTTTTAGTTGAAAATTCATTTTTTCTGCTGAAATTTTTTAATTATTATTCATTGAATTGAAAATCATTCTTTTTTGGTAGAAAATTAGTTTTTTTTTTAATTGGAAGTTAATTTTTTTAACTAAAAATTTAACTATTCCATTTTTCGTGGAAATTTTTTTTTATAGACATTTAATCTTTTTGGTTGAGAATTTTTCTGTTTGTTTAAGAATTCAACTTTTTTTCCAAAATTAATTTATTTTGCTTGAAAACTTATTTCTTTAACTGAAAATCAAAATATCCTATTTTTTTTGTAATTTATATTTTTTAGTTGAAAATTCATTCATTTTGTTGAATTTTTTTTTTGTGTTAGCTTTTCGTTGAAGATTCATCATTTAATTGAAAATTCATCCCTGATTGCAAATTTAACGATCAGTAATTCCAGACAGAACATTTAAATATTTTATCTTTGGTTGAAATTTTAATTTTTGCGGACGAAAATTTAATCATTTGATTGATCTTTTTTATTTAAAAATTGTAATATTTAGTGAAAATTTGTTGTACCTTCTTGGTATAAAATTCAACTATTCCAGTTGAAGATTCATCATTTCAACTGAAAATTCATATCTGATTAAAAATTTAACGACCTTCTTGAAAATAAATTTTTCTGACTAAAAATTTATCTATTCCTGTTGAAAATTTAACTATTTTTCTGAAAATTCGCTTTCTTTTGTTTGAAATTAGTTTTTCTAAGCAGAAGATTTAACTATTCTATTTTCAGTTAAAAACATATTTTTCAGACGACAGTTTAACTGTTTGATTGATAATTGATCTTTTTTCCAATTAAAATATTTTCTCACAATTTTTTGTTTCACTTTGGTATAAAATCCAACAATTCCGATTGAAGATTCATCATTTCAGTTGAAAATTTATCACATTGGTTGAAAATTGAACTGTTTGATTGAAAATCCGTTTTTTATTTCGATACAAATTAATTTGTTTAACTTAACGTTTAAATATTCTATTTTTCGTTGAACATTCTTGTCTATTTGTTCTGGTAAAATTCCACTATTGGTTAAAAATGTATAATTTCCAGTTGAAAATTCAAGAACTTGTTGCAAAATCATACATTGTGTTGAAAATTTGTATTTATCTGTTTGTTTTAAAATTCAATGATTCCAGTTGAAGATTCATTATTTTATTTGAAAATTGTTATATTTCTGGTTGAAAAGTCCATTATTTTGTTGAAAATTCAACACTTGGATGCGCTTTTTCTCTTTGTTGACTCAAGAACCTCTTTAGGTTGAGGATTCTTCTACTTTGCTGATTTTATAAAACCCCCATCTCCTTGAATCGTCTCACATTATTCCAGGATGATCCTAAAGTGTAACTAGTGTACCTCGGCGGAACGAATATTTTGTTTCCCAAATTCCTTTAAGAACCGACTATTCAGAGGATCCTCTTTCGATATTGGTACAATTTCGCTGGCTTTGTTGCCACGCATGAGTACTTTAACTCTCACAAAATGATAGTTAGAACCCGCTCTAGGAGTCACTAATGGACACAAAATTCCAGCTATGATTACTCCAATGATGTACTCGTGATCTTTTTCCTTATCAGTTCCTACTTTCCAGAAGCCAGGTATCAAATCAAAACCTGGGCCTACTAACCCTTCATAATAATGAATATTATCAAGTTGAATAGGAAGAGGATGAACTGCGTCATCCTTATGTGCCGAAGATAAGTCTGAAAAAAGAAAGTATAGGTAGGAAGTTAATTATTTTGTGAAAGATTATTAAATATATTCAATACGCCATAGCTTTGATTCGAAGAAATAACTTTAATATACATTAACGACAGAAAATACAAATCAGTTCCGCAAGAGATCGGCGCTTCAACCCAATCAAAGCCGCTAAGAAAGAAGGTATATTCTTGGCGCTGAACTGATTCAAGAAGGTTTGGATGTTCTGATGGGATCAATGTGTACAATTTTTAGGACGTGCATATCTAGGGGCATACAGTGTGGCATGGGAGAAGTTCAAAGCTGAAGACATTAGAACAGTTAGACGACTTTTATTTAGAGGAGAAGATGCTACAGGATAAATCCCTTCATAGTAGTCAGTTAGCCTCACATTCTGCTGAGGAACGTGGTGTAGGAACCACTGTTTATAGGTGGATGCGCTCCATGATACACGACAGGATTGTCCAATTTTCGTCCCATAGTTCCAACGTGAGAGCGGAAGTAAAAAGGGGCCGTGTGCGGGAGGAATCTTATCCTCCATCCTGTGGGCACTCGTCATTGATGATTTGATTCTCAGGTTGAATGAATCAGGTTTTTATACACTAGGGTTTATAGGCGACCTTGTTACACTAGCATTAGAAGAATATGACAAAACTTTAGTGGAACTCAAGCAACATGCTCTCAACATTGTTGGCTATTGGTAGCATGACCGTGGACTTCCTGTTGAACCAGGTGAAACTGAACATTTGGTGCTTGCGAGATGCAGGAATTAACCTGGATACTACACGTTGATGCGGTAGTCGAAAGGGCCAAAGTAGCCTTTTGACCTTGTAGACGTAATCATTAGACCAATTATAACTTATGCCTCATTGATCTGGGTTCTAAGGATCAGATTGGTTAGTTTCAGGAAACAGCTAGAGAGCCAACAACGGGTCATTTGTCTGGCAATCACTAAATCAATGAGAAATACTCCATCAGCGGCATTGGAGCCCATCTTAGGTGTGCCACTGATGCACCTAATGATTAGGCAGACGACTGCGGCGATGGTGTACAGACGCCTCTAAAGATTCCCTTGGCTCTGGAGCTCAAGTACTTAAGATGAAACCTGGTGTGTAGATATCAATCGCACTTGATATATTTCGTTTAGTAATTCAAGCTGAGAATTTTACCATCAAGGCCTGTCTAGAGGAGATTTGTGAACGTGGGTTCGTGAATCACCACACTTACATCTGCTCCGATAGTCAAGCTGCTTTGATATCTCTCCCATTGTATGACTTACTCTTACGTGCTATTGTCATGATGTAGGTGCAATTTGATGCGCTATTATCTATTATTGTAATACAAATAGCTCACTGTTTAAAATATGTTGTGTTGTTCCAGAAATGTTGATTGTAAATAATAAGAATTTATGGGGGTGAAATGTTCAAGGAGGCACTTTTTACCCCAGAGTTTGTTTGGCATTAGGCTATTTCACAATCACTAGCTGTCAAAAATAGTTGATTATCGTATGCCAACCAAAAAGCGGGGTTGAAAAGAAGTATCCTTTGAAAGTATGATAAGAGGGGAATAGGGAAAAGGGCATGAAGTCCGGAATATGAAAGTTGTTTTGGAACTCATTAACTTTATTTCCAGCTGCACCGTTTCATGGACATCTTTTGCCAAATTCGCAAATTTTGTTCTTTTTTATTATCAGGAAACGGCGCGATACAATGAAGCCTCGCAAACTATTTCATAGCAGTTTTCTAAATTGAAATTCTTTGGAATTCCATATTCGAAAAAAATGTATATTTTAGGAATCGCTACTTCAAGATTGAATGTTTTCAAAAACATCTAATAATCCGTATAGATTTGTAAAAAGTCAAGTAGATTTACGAAAACATTAGCAACGTTGAAACTATTAAAATTCCATAACGAAACATTTATCTCAACAACAAAAAATGATTATACCGGATATTTTTTCGGCTTTTGATTTTCTTTTTTGGCAGGAGAATACAAATTTTAAATTTGGAAAAAGTTGGAATTATTCTTGAATTCATTCGAACTGATTGTGAATTATTCGGAGTTTTTTAGAATTCGTTCATATTCAAATACGTTCATTATGATATGCCGGAATAGAAAATTCAAATAAGGCATACTTTGCCAGAAGGAAATTACTGATTGTGCTTACTTACCAGTAACATTAATGAAAACCAATAAAGTAAGGAGTATAGTTTCAATAAGGCACTTCATCTTCTATTTTTAGATTTCGTTACAAATAACTGATAAATTCAGAACATTTTTGCTGCTATACATACACGCTAATTGTTATCTTACAAGTTTACTATATTATTGCTCAAACACCGTACAGCATCATCATAATCATAATTTACAATGTTTGTGAACTACTCGTACGTCGCAGGATAAATGATATATTTCTTATGGCAGAACAAAGAGAATGTTACTGCGCAAATTTGGGTTTATGATTTTTAACGTCACCGTTCTTCTGACTATTCTTTGCTTTGCTGAAACGTTAGCAGAAAACGCAGCTGGTAGGCAGATCACAATCTGCTTGAACAGTTAAGCGAAATGAAATGCAGTTGGAAAACCAGACAAAACATCAGAGCTGGTTTAGGAATGCAAAATGACGTTAAAACAAATTGCAGAAAGGAATAACGTGGCTCTCATATAGGTTCCTGGTCAAACAGGGATCAAGGGCAACAAAAAAGTGGACCAATTGGCAAAATGCGGGGCAGCAAGTGAATACATAGGACCGGAACTGGCATTGGGACTAGCGTCTGGCTCTAGCGGGATGGCTGTAAAATGGTAGATCCGGACTAAGCGCCGCGAATATGAGGAACAAACCCATGGTTACCAACAAGTGAAAGCCATCCTGGGCTAAAGCTACAGCTAGGGAAATCCTCGGTTCATCTAAGAAAGACATAAGGACAGTGGTTCAGAAACTAAATAGTAAAATCACCTGAACTATCATATGCACAAGATAGGATATTAGCCCACGACAGAATGCAGGAAATGCGTTAGGGATAATGAAACATCCCTGCATATCTTCTGCTAGTACCTGACATCAGCTATGCTCAGGCAACAAACCTTTGGAGTCCATTCCATAGAACCTGAGGAAATTATAACGCAATCGGTGGTTGACATATCGGGATTGATTGGGAGGTCTGGGGTCAAGTGATGAAAAATCCCTTCGCTTGAAATTATTGGTGCTATATAGGCACAATAGAGTTCTAAAAAAACTTTTCTCGAGTGCCCTAAGCCCCCCGAAATTTTTGGAATACGCAGAAGGATTCGTTCTTGAGGAAGTGAGAATCATGATATGTCAAGCACTATCTTTTATGAACTATAGAAGCTTTTCAATCCCAAGAAGATGATGTCTTCCGAGCTTCTTTGAAGATCAGAAGTCGGCTTGACTGACTTCTGGGCGCGGAAATATAAAACCTTTCCATTCATAAATGAAAAGTGATCTCAATTAGGACATTTTCAACAAAACCAAAGATATTGTTAATTATTTAATGACGGACTGGCGTGGTATAGCGAGGGAATCACTTTGAGTCATGTCGAAGTCGACGACCAAGACATCCGAATCCGTATCACCAGTATTATTAAACCTTCTGAATACCTTGTATCGAATTTAATCCAAAACAATGGGTCCCCGAGTCTATCCAGCAGAAGATTCCTTCTGGATCCAAAAAAAAGGTTTTGGTTGTCGGTGAACATCAGAACAGATGTAGCCTCCGGAAGCGACGACCACGATCATTCGGCGAATGATCGATCCCGACGCAACCGGAGGAAATACGTCATCCGACTCGTCGCTTCCCACAACACCAGAAGACGATCGAGTCGGGAATCACTGCACAAGAAATCACAAAGGAAAAAGAGACACTGAATTTAAATCAACCTCATTGGACTTAAGAAGGAGCACACTAGAATCCCAGTCGTTGCGACAACCGAGTGTCACCGCCCCGCTGGCACCTTGATAGCGAATGAACAGCTAGAAAGCAGGTACAAAACCTCAACAAAGGAGCTTCACGCCACTACGTGACTCCCCACTTCTACGAAAAGGAAAGCACCTGAAACTCAAAGAACAGAGAGAGACCTTCAAGGAGAAAGAGCATTGGGCGAAAACCATCTGATTACCAATGATACCTTGAAGGTTACTCAAACAAGAACAACCACATGAAATAAATTATTAACAGATATAAATATTCTTTTTATGAGAGCTGCACAGGGTGAGCTGACAAAAAGGAGAACTCTTATCATGATGTTAAGATTATAAATCCAAGCCACCAAAGGTCGAGTGTTTCTGTTTTGTTTGATTTGTTTCGACAAAGGACGAACGCTATGGGAAGGCTGCGTGAACAAGCTTTGGGAAGTGTTAATTTCTTCCTTCATGAAGGAGAATATTGCCACAACATGTCAAAACATGAGCCTATACTACACCTGCCTGATGGGAAATTCTCTATGATGTAGATTTATCGGAAGATTTTGCTACTTTGTCCTTTCAGCAATGAAGTGTGAAAACATTTCATGTCTTGGCAATTTAACTATTCCGTAGCGCATTTTTACATAAAAAGCCTGCCTAAAAGTTGCATGAATGGCAGGTTCACATAGACTATCATCAGAGTGCGATCTATCTATGTGGTCATGAAAACTTGATTTATGTTTCGAAATTGGAAAAGTGCGATGATCGGATGAGTATATCTGTTGTCTATAATATCGGAAAGAGAATGACTATTACTTGGAGATCAGTAAAGATTGGCACAAACATCAGACACTGACAACTGATCAACATTTGTTCTGAACAAGGAATCTGTGTAGTTCAAAATATTGTTTTTTTGGAAAAGAGTCGAAGCACCGTTATACGAGAAAAGATATATTATTATGTATAAGTACAATGCTCTAATTAGGATATAGATTCGCTTTTACAAACAGTACAATATGTTTTTCTTTATAATAAAATGAGGTGTTCTGGTTTCAATCGTGTGCAAAACTACGAATCTTGCCAACGTTTCCTAAACATTGCAGCTCACTTCTTCAGGGATACACTGAAACTGAACTTTCAGGTCAGGTTGTTCTCTTATCTACTCTCTACAATGTCTGTGATTGGTCAGAGCGCCCGACCGGCGGGACTGGTAGAACTTGATTGGGCAATCAAGTATTTTTTTAACCCGGGAGTACGGAGAGCCAAATCGGATTGGTATCATGTTCCTTTATACGTTGGCTCACCGCACTCCCGATTTCTCCAAAATAGCTTCATATGAAGCGTTGAATTAATTGATTAAACTATTCTGTGAAAAATGAAATTCTTTGGTAGACATTTTAACTATTTTGCCACAAAATGCGTTCTTTGGTTGGAAATTAATTATTTTTTTCTTTTTTGATTTTGAAATTAATCTCTTTTTGTTAGAAATTTAGTTCAGAAATTCGACTATTTTTCTTCACATGCATTCTTTTCGGTTCAAAATTAGTTTTTTAACTTGAGAGTTAACTATTCCATTCTTAGTGAGAATTGATCTTTTTTAGATGAAAATTCAACGTAATGGTTAAAAATACACGTAATTTGTTGAAAATTTATCTTTTTGGTAAAAAATTAGTTTTTTGGTTAAAAATGCAACTGTTTGAAAATTAATTTCTTTCAGTTAAGGATCAAACTACTTTTTTAAATATTGTTATATTGTGGTTAAATTTAAATACTTTGATTTTGAATTAAAATATTTTTTGATTGCAGCATCAACTGTTACATTTGGCGTTAAGAATTCTTCTTTTCAGGTCAATTTTCTTGAAAATTCTTCTTTTTTGGCAAAGATTCATCTTTTTGGTTGAAAATTAATGTTCTCAGCTGGAGTTTTAACCATTTCATCTATCGTAAAAATCGATATTTTTGGTTGAATATTCAACTGCTTGGATAAAAATTCATCTTTTTTCGTAAAAACTTATTCTTTTCGGTCTGCAATCAATATATCTTCTTTATAATTTGTCTCTTTTTGCAGAAAATAATTCTTCTTGGTTGAGAATTCATCTTTCCGTTTAAGTAGCCAATTACTTAGTTAGGAATTAAAAATTTGGATGCATTTTCTTCCTTTATATTTACATACTATTTTTTGGTTCATAAATTAACTACTTAGTTGAAACTTGAATTAGTTTGTTAGCAAAATTTTGCCAAGTCTCCCTCTCCGAAAATTATCCAAAATTAAATGGAACAAAAAAATTTGCTTGATATTTTAAATGGATTGCCTCTCACCACTTCTGCTCATGTATACTCAGCTGAATCATTTTTGTAAGTAGTGTACCTCTGCGGAACGAACATTCTGTGTCCAAAATTCATTTAGGAACCGACTATTCAGAGGATCCTCTTTCGATATCGGTACAATTTTGCTGGCATTGTTGCCGCGTATGAGTACTTTCACTCCAACAAAATAATCATTAGAATCGGTTCCCACTTTCCAGAAGCCAGGTACTAAAAGAAAACGTGTGTCTGCTAAACCTTCGAAATGATGAATATTATAAAGCTGGATGGGAAGGGGATGAACTGCCTCATCTTTATGTGCCCAAGATAAGTCTGCAAAAATACAGTAAAGGTAGGAAGATTTAATGCTTTCAAGATGATTTATTATGATAACTTAAAATTTCAAATTTGAAAGCTTTTTCGGGTTTGAATCGCGTGCGAAACTATGAATGTTGCCGACGTTCAGGTTATGTTATTCTTATAAATATATGTATTTTCTACTATACCTGTGATTGACCAGAGCACCACATGGTGGGGACTGGTCAAACTTGATTGGACAATCAATTCTTTTTTTTTTTTTAAACGGGAGGATGCGAAGCCAAAACGAATTGGTATTATATTCATTGTCCCTAACGATGTTATTAGGGTGTTTCAAGATTTCGATACGTTTTTACGCTAACGGTTGTTTTGTCAAGTAAGATGCTATGTCCTGTTTCGATATGATGCTTAGCTAGTGCTGATAGCGTGACATGTTGTAGCCCTACTTTACTCTCATTTTCCTTTACACGTTGGCTCACAGCACTCCCGGTTTCTCCAATATAGACTTTGCCACAAGAACAAGGGATTTTATATACTACAGGGTCACTGAGAGGTACTTTTTTATCTTCAGCGTTGTTGTTGTAATATAGTTTGAATGTTGTGTTTGTTGAGAATTCCTCCTATTTGTTCTGTCGTATCTTGAATGTAGGGTAGGATATCGGTCTTTTTTCTCTTCCTTTCTTCAGTAGGTTGTGTTGATTTGTTTTTTTGAGAATTTATGACCGATTGCTTTTGAGATGGGTGGTGGTAGGTATCTGTTTGTATGGGTATGTTTTCTTTGAACTTCATGTCCTAATGTGTTATCAGATCTTTTATAAACTAGTAGGTCCAAGAAAGGCAATTTTCCGTTTTGTTCAATTTCCATGGTGAACTTGATATTAGGGTCCAACTAATTCATGAAACCGAAGAACTGCTGTAGTTTGTCTAGTCCATGTCTCCAGATGACATAAGTGTCGTCAACGTAACGGCACGAAATTCTGGTTTGAACTTGGATTTGTGAAAGATTTTAGTTTCTACATTTTCCATACAGATGTTCGCTATTGCAGATGAGATTAGAGATCCCATCGCTCCTCCTAAGGTTTGTTCGTAGAATTGGTTATTGAAAGACAAGTAGGTAATAGTGAGACAGTCTTCTATCAAAGCTGTGAGATTGAAGGGAAAGTTTGCAAACACCCTAATATCAAGTTCACCATCGAAATTGGACAGAACGGAAAATTGCCTTTCTTGGACATAGTAGCTCACAAAGGATCTGATAACACATTAGGTCGTGAAGTTAAAAGAAAATCTACCCATACAAACAGATACCTACATGGCTCCACCCACCACCACTCATCTCAAAAGCAATCAGTCATCAACACCCTTGTATACAGAGCTGTCTCCATAACAGATAAAGTCAACTCACAAAAGGATTTACAAAATAGGAAGAATTCTCAATAAAAACAACATCCGAACTATATTTAGCCTACCTGCAAAAATAGGACAACTTCCAAGCAACCCTAAAGATAAAAAGGCACCTCTCAGTAATCCGGAAGTATATAAAATCCCTTGTTCTTGTTGCAAAGTCTATATTGGAGAAACCGGGAGGGCTGTGAGCCAACGTGTAAAGGAACATGAGAGTAATGTCAGGCTAAAACATTTAACGCTGTCAGCACTAATTGAACATCATATCCAAATAGGACATAGCACCTCATTTGTCAAAACAACAATTACCGTAGAAACGTACAATATTTTTCTAAGAAAACATGGAGAAGCAATCGAAATCTTGAAACACCCTAATAACATCGATAGGGACAAAGAATATAATACCAATCCGATTTGGCTTTCCATCCTCCCGGTTTTTCAAAAAATGAATTGATCGGCCAATCAAGTTCGATCAGTCCTCTTCATGGGGCGCTCTGGCCAATCACAGGCATCGTAAAAAATACATATATAAGAAAGTGACATAGCCACTGGCTCATCACAGACAACAGTGGAAATATAATTTCTTTACTTGAATGGGTTGAAGGTTTGTGTTTTGTTCGACTAAAAATTAATTATCCTATCTGAAAATTAAACTCTTCCAGTTTCTATTGAAAATATATCTTTTATAAGTTGAATATTTTGTTAAAAATTCATTATTTTCCGTCGAATCGAACTGGATAAAAATTAGCTTTCTTCATTTCTTGTGAAGTAAGTTTTGAAACTGAAAATTTAGCTATCCTACTTTTTGACTGATGACTTATCTGTTTTATTTGAAAACTCAACTATCTAAATAAAAATTCAACTGCTTTTGATTGAACTTTATGGTCAATTGTGTGTACGATTTGTGTGGCCAAGTTTTTTTCTAATTCCACCATAATCAATAAATGAAAATCTATAATGAATTATGTCACCATGGAGGAGCTCAAAGCTAGGTTGAAATTATTTCAGAAAAACCTACCGTTGCAGCATATTAAAAAATCACATAGAAACGTTCTAGAAAAAATAACCACCTCTTACCACGACATTTTTACACTACCGGGTTCTTCTCTACCAGGGACAAGCTGAGCTTCTGATAAAATTGTACTCAAGGACGAGCAGATAATCAACTTATTTCAGCCTCGAGATCCAGAATGTCACAGGAAAAAAATCTGCAATTAAGTTAAGAAAATCATCACAAAAAAGATAGCAGCTGAATCAAACTCATAATTTAACCCACCCCTCTGGGTGGTTCCAAAGAAACGAGACGCCTCAAGGAAAACTAATTAGAGACTAGTCGTCGACTTCAGGAAGATGAACGAGAAAACTGATCAAGACGCGTACCAATTTCTGGTAATCAACCTCATCCTTGAACATATGGTATAGCCAAATTCTTTTCGGCTTTCGATCTGAATTCCGGTTTTCATAAAATTCAAATGGATGATGATTCCAAAAAGTAGACTGCCTTAACTAAGGGACATTTCCATTTGAACCGTATGCCTTCCGGTTTAGAGAAGACCCGACCACATTCCAAAGAATGATGGCTACACTGAAGAAAAGGGGACGAAACTAATTCACACCTAGACATGAAGAAGAGGCGCCACAAACAGTATCTCGAGAAAGGGGAATCTGCAATAAGCAAGACGCAAGAGCGTCTTAAGTACCATCAAGACGCTAAAATGTTAGGCACTAACCACACATGCGAACCCGGCAATTCTGCTCTTATCCACGACGACAGTAAAACAACTGATTGGAAAAGGATTGGTCTGCCCCTAACACCATTATTAGGAAAATAGGTGAAATAAATTACGAAATCCTTTGCGAGATACCAAATTATATTGTGCATGCTAACCAACTGAAGATATACTATCAGTAAGGTGGAAATTATATCAACTTCCAGCATGAGTCCTGATCTTTCCTGCCATCCTCATCAAAGTTATCTTCATAGAGAGACTTCCCAGAGAGACTGTATCACAAAACATGGCACTTATACACATCCGTCGATACATCCGAATTCGAACTCCGGCTTCTCCAATTGTGTAAACTGTATAAAACAACTTTTCCGATGTGCCAAGTAGATTAGACTGAACAGTTTTAAATTACAATGTTCAACTTCTCGACTTTGGCATGACTCCATTGGGAACAATTCAAGTCGAAACCAAGACGAAGAATTTTTTCTCAGATAGCTCACGTTCCTCCAATTGGATTTTGAATAATACTTATTATTATATTTACCAACAAGATTGCTGAATACCACAAAAATGAAACACATGCTACCAGGAACTGTCCTCATTTTCATGTAGTAAACGGAACGCACTTGTGCAGAAGTTCGATAAGAGTGTAACTATATAGTCATATAGAAACGAATAAGGTGCTAAATTCTTAACGTTATTAACTTTTGGGAATATTTAGTTGAGAGTGGCGACAAGGGTCTACAACAGCCTCCAGCCAAGTCTCTTTTATTGTTTCATGATCCTATATTAAATTATACCTCATAATACATACACAATCGGACCTCACAACACACTTATCTCTTCAAATCAGGAATGTAATAACGTTCATATGCTGTTAAAGTAAAAATGTTTCGCTATATATACGAGTATCAAATTAAGCAAAGAAAATCTTATATCTGTGCTAAAAAAATCTAGAAATGATGGCCCAAAGCTCCGTCTCTCAATAATTACTTTAAAACATCTCTCGAAGCGTCTAGTATCCAGTCTGTATCGTATAGCATTTACCTTTGCTATTTCTCAATCTGACAAACTCTGTACTTTTGTTTCCCTTCATCCATTTTTGGAACAGTTTTTGGCTACCTTTAAAGTCGTTTTACATTTTCTTCTCTTCTTCCGTTCTGATTTTATATTTACTTTTCTTGGCTAGTCATTTAACTTCCCTCTTTTTGTATCTCTAATCATTTTCAAGTCTATTTCTCTCCTCATCGTTGATGCCTGTGATCTTCATCATTCTCTCAAGTGCTTTTTTCAATTTGGCGACTGCCCGAATTTCATTATTCCATCATACATCACCAGACATTCTTCCTACAACCGCTGTACCACACACTTCAGTCGCACTCTTAACACTCTTAACACTTCCGGTTTCCAGACATTTTCAATGTTGATTTGGTTGCATATTATAACAGTAATTTTCAGTATTTTTTTTTATTCAGGAATATACATCAGACAAACTTTACATAATTTTTATATATTCGTATTATTCATATTGTGATTATTGTTCACGTAATTAATAATGAATTGGCGGTACATAGATATGAGCTCCACAAATATGCTTATTGAGTAATGTGTACACAGTAATAAGCATGTTACCTTCATGAACAAGTTTGGGTGTAATTTGGTATTCTTCACACTCAAGGGCACTTGGAATTATATTATTTTCTACAAGCCGCACTTCGTAATGAGGTACAGGTACAGCATAATTTACATACACTCCAAGTTTGCTGCTGCCAATTTTGAAAGTCCTCTTTGGCCGGTCGAGTGGATTTTCTTGGTAAACGAAAAAAAAAGATTTTCAATTTAAAAAAAATCTAAAATCAATCTCAAAATTCGACACTGAAGTAATTTATGTAAATATACTGCATACTGTTGTTCGAAACTGAACAGCCAGTACTTAATAGTAGCATAGCAGAACGGGTACGGCGACACTTACCGACCGAGGATGGTTCTATTCCATGCTAATTTACCGACACCAGATAAATATCATCGGTCGGTAAGTGCCGCCGTAGCCACTATGCTATACTACTTTTGTGACGAAAACAGAGGAAATAGGATGATTTTTCACGTAAATAGTTGAATTTTCAACAAAAAAAAGTTAATTTTAAGCCAGAGAGTTGCATTTATATTTAAACAGTTTGAATTTGAAGAAAGAGATGAATTTTCTACAAAATAGTCGAATTTTCCAACAAATAATTGAATTGTCAACCTACAGACAAGAAGTTTTAACCAAATTGTCAAACTTTCAAACAAAAAATATTGAATTTCAAACAAAAACCATTTTAACTGAAAACGATCAATTTTCAACCAAAAATCAAATCGTTTTTTTCAGTTCCAAACAATTAGTTGGAAAATCAGATTTTCAAAAAAGTTGAATTTTCAGTTAAAAAATGAATTTTTACCAAACTATCTAAATCTTCAACAAAAACATAAATGTTTGATAAATAAGTTAAACTTTCAACAAAAATACAACAAAATATATAAATTTTCAACCAAGTAGTTGTATCTTCAACTGTAACGATCAATTTGTAATGGAAAATAGAATAGGTAAATTTTCAACCAATGAAAGAAATATCTTAGAAAGTGATTTAACTTTCAACAAAGTAGTACAATTTTCAAATAAAAAAGAATTCTTAATAAAAATTCTAATGGTGGAATTTTTAATTGAAAGATCATTTTTCAACAGAAAGCAAACATAACTTCTACAAATTAGTGAAATTTTGCACTATTCAAATGAATTTTTATCAAAGTAGTTGAATTTTGAATCGCGAAGATTATTTTCGTGTAAAAAAAAATTACAACAAAACATTAGTTTTTAAGCAAACAAAAAATTAATTTTCAACGAAATAGTTACATCGCCAACGAATTAAATAAATGTTGAATAACGTAGTTAAAATTTCAAGCATGTAGTTGGCTGAAAAGTCTAGTAACATATTCTTTGTTTCGAATTTATTTTCTTTATCATATTCAGAAAGTTATTCTTTTTTGTTGAAACTTTCAATATTTGCTTGAAAATTAACTTCGTCGTGGAAAATTCATAATTGCGGGTTGAAAATGCCATTGTTCTGTAGCAAATTTGCCTGTTTTGTGGAAAATTTACCTTTGTAGGTAGAAAATTCAACAATTCCTTTATATTTTTTCTCTGAAGTCGAAAATCTTTTTTAGTCAAACATTCAAATATTTTGTCGGAAATTGTTTTTTTTATAAGAAAATTCACCTCTTCGATCTCAAAATGTACTTTTTTTAAATCGTTATTCCTTAGTTAACAACCGCCACCACACATGCATGAACGCAGTTATGTGAAAATTAATTTTGGATCCGTAAAAGTAGATTTTTTGATCTGAAGTTGATAATCAGAAGGATGGGTAATGGTTTCATATCCCGGGGTTTACTGTGATTGGCTACCTAGATTGGGTCAATATTGGTCCCTGTTTAAGGCTACAGAAATTCTTACTTTGGTGTCGATTCCATGCTGCTGCATTTTGAAGTCCTGCAATCGATCCATCCGGGAATATGTGCACTATAAAATATAGCTCAGCTTCATATTCCATATAGGTCTTCATGTGATATTGTACGATCTCTTTGACATTTGGAACTATAGGGATAATACGATGATCTGTAAACTGAATTTTTATCGCTTTTCCAGAATCATCTAACCACACACCAACTTCGTGTTCCTTATACCAGAAATGCCAATTTGGAGGTTCCTCCTCATGGTGATGAACATAATTTAATTCTGTAGAAAGAAAATGAAGACATATTATTTAAAAAATATTAAAAACTGGTAACATAAGTGTGTTGGATGTTTCTCTGACCTTCTAAAGGAAACCTAAAAAAATTGAAGACACTATTGAAAAAATTACTTATGTTTCCGTTAAATGCTACATATCTATGATGTTTCCAGTATGGTCCAACAGAAACCCTGAGAACATTGAAGACAGTGGTAAACAAAAATAAGTTGTATTTCAGTTAAATGCAACATATCATAGGATTTTTCCAGTATGCTCTAATGTAAATCACAAAACATTGAAGACGCTGGTGAAGGAAATGACCTACTTTGGCGTGGAATGATCACAGGATGTTTCCTGTATGTGCTAACGAAAATCGCAAAAAATTGGAGACACTGGTAGAGGAAATGACCTACTTTTCTGTTTAATTCAACATACCATGGGATGTTTCCAGTATGTTCTAATGTAAATCGCAAAACATTAAAGACACTGATAATGGAAATTACCTACATTGCCGTTGAATGATCATAGGATGTTTCGAGTATGTTCTAACGGAAATCGCAAAAAATTGGAGACACTGGTAAAGGAAACGACATACTTTTCCGTTGAATACAAAACATATCACAGGATGCTTCCAGTATATTCTAATGTAAATCGCAAAACATTGAAGACACTGATAATTAAAATGAGCTACTTTTCCGTTTAATGCAACATATCATAGGATGTTTCCAATATATTCTCACTGAAATGACATATGGAAATGACATATGTTCCCATTGAATGCAACATATCATAAGAGGTTTCCAATACGTTCCAACTGAAATCGGAAAACAATAAAGATACTGCTGAAGGAAATGACCTACTCTTTCGTTGAATGCAACATATCATAGGATTCTTCCAGTATGTTCTAACTGGAATCACAGAAAATAAAAAAACTGGCAATGGAAATGACCTACTTTCCCGTTGAATGCAACATATCATAAGATGCTTCCAATATGTTCCAACTGAAATCGGAAAACAATAAAGACAATGAAAATTAAAATGACCTACTTTTCCGTTCATTGCAACATATCATAGGATGTCTCCAATATGTTCTCACTGAAATGACATATGTTCCCAGTGAATGCAACATATCATAGGATGCTTCCAATATGTCCCAACTGAAATCGGTAAACATCAGAGACACTGATAAATGATATCACCTACTTTTCTGTTGACTGTAACATATCATAGGATGTTTCCAATATGTTCCTACTGAAATTGGAGAACAATAAAGACACTGATAAATGAAAAAGGCTACTTTTCCGTTGAAAGAAAAATATCATAAGATGCTTTCAATATGTTCCAACTGGAACCGGAAAATAATAAAGACACTGATAATTAAAATGACCTACTTTTCCGTTCAATGCAACATATCATAGGATGTTTCCAAATCTCACTGAAATGGCATATGGAAATGACATATGTTCCCACTGAATGCAACATATCATAGGAGGTTTCCAATATGTTCCAGCTAGAATCGGAAAACAAGAAAGACATTGCTCAAGGAAATGACATACTCTTTCGTTAAATGCAACATATCATAGGATTCTTCCAGTATGTTCTAACTGGAATCGCAGAACATAAAAAAACTGGTAAAGGAAATGACATACTTCCCCATGGAATGCAGCATATCATGAGATGTTTCCAATATGTGCCAACTGGAATCGGAAAACAATAAATACACTGCTGAAAGAAATGACCTCCTCTTTCGTTGAATGCAACATATCGTAGGATTTTCCCAATATGTTCCAACTAAAATCGGAAAACAATAAAGACACTGATAATTAGAATGACCTACTTTTCCGTTCAATGCAACATATCATAGGATGTGTCCAATATGTTCTCACTGAAATGACATATGGAAATAACATATGTTCTCATTGAATGCAACATATCATAAGAGGTTTCCAATATGTTCCAACTGAAATCGCAAAACATAAAGAAAACTGGTAAAGGAAATGATATATGTTCCCGTTGAATGCAACATACCATAGGAGGTTTTAGTATATTTCAAACAAACTTTCAAAACGTTAGAAACACTGGTCGAGAAAAATGTCCTCTGATTAGTTCGGATGCAACATGTGATAGGATGTTTCCAGTTTATTACAGCGGAAACCAAAAAACATTAATGACACTCGTGAAGGAACATTAAGGAAAGAACTGGTGAAAGAAGGCGAAATACCATATGATATTTCTACCATATTCTAATGGAAACCCCTAAAAACTGAAAACACTGGCAAGAAATCATCCTATGTTTTCCGTTAAATGCTACATATCTAGGATGTTTCCAGTACGGCTTAACGAAACCCCTGAAAAATTAAAAACTGTGGTCAATAAAAATGAGCTACGTTCCGTTAAATGCAACAGATCATAGAGGACCGAATTTAAATGACGTAACAGCTCAAGGGATGGGAAGGGATCAAAAAATTTTCTGAACATTTCTTAAGATAGGGGGTTCCTTCCTTTATGTACCTAATTTTCGGAAATTCACAAATAAAATAAGTAACTCGCAGAAATTGTACAGAAATTTAATACGAATTTAACTTTACGCGCAAAAGAAAACTGGTGAGTGAAAAAAGGAACCTAGGCAAAAACAATTTTTTTTTAAGTCAGGGAGAAGTCACAGTTGGAAAAAAAACTGGTAAAAGTCAGGGAATTTATGTAACTTTCAATAACTGTCAAGCAGAATAAAATTGAAAATTTTCAATTCTTATTCGAAATTGTTTCATTCTGCTTATTAAAGATTCTAGGTTCAAAATGTTACGAATTTGATATTTTGGTCTTTGAATATTAATAGACAGGGAAAATGAAAAATTGGTCAGGAAAAAGTTTTGAGAATATTTTAAATTAAGTTTTTCGGTAACGCAGACATAACATTTTTGTTAGTAATTTATTTGATTTGTATTTCTTTTTTCGCAGTTGCTTCTACCTGAAAAATATCTTTTTAGTTGTAAATTTTATTATTTATTTGAAAAATAAACATTTTTGTCAAAAATTAAATCTTTTTGCTTGAAAATACCACAATTTAGTAGAAAATTTACCTTTCGATGGAAATTCATAGTTTGGTGTTGAAAAATCAATTGAAACGTTTTTTGGATGAAAATCTAACTATTTTTTTGAAAACCTGTTTTTTTCACTCTAAAAATTCACCTGTCTTAGTAGAAAATTCAACTATCGAGAAAAATTCACATCTTGGGTTGAAAAATCAATTTTAATATTTTTTTGCTGAAAATTCAACTACATTTTCAAATATTTGTCTTTCTGATATAAAGAATCATCTATTATGGGAGGAAATTAATATTTCTTAAATGAGAAAGCAACCATCTGATTGAAAATTAAATAATTTCTTCAGGAAGTCATCTTTTTTGTATGAAAATTCAACTGTCATTACTAACAATTTATCATTTTTAATAAAAAATTGATTTGAGTGATAAGTTTATCGTTCTTCTATTAGAATGCAAGTGTCTGGTTGAAAATTCAATAAATTTGTTTAAAAATCATGCTGTTTGGTCGAAAATCTACTTTTTTCTTGAAGATTCAACTACTTCCTAGAAAATTTACCTGTTGAAAAAAATTCACATTTTGTGTTGAAAAGGCAACTAAAATCTTCCTTGGATGAAAATTCAACTATTTTTTTCTTGGAAAACTCATCTTTTTTATTAGAAAATTCATCTGCCTGAGTAGAAGATTCATCTTTCTTTGATAAGAATGCAATGTTTCGTTGAAAATTCAATACAGTTGTTAAAAATTCATCCTTTTTATGAAAAATCTATTGTTTTGTTGAAAATTCAACTATGTCGTAGGAAACTCAACTATCGAAAAGAATTCACACTTCGTGTTGAAAAATCAATTCAAATACTTTTTTGGATGAAAATTCAACCATTTTTTTTTAAACTTCTTTTTTTGCTTTAAAAATTAATCTGCTTTAGTAGAAATTTCATCTTTCTTGGATAAGAATGCAACTGTTTAGTTGGAAATTCAATAATTTTGTTAAAAAGTTATCCTTCTTGGTGGACAATTCAACTGTTTTTTTGTTGTTGCAATAACACATGCAATCTTTTTTGGATGAAAATTCTACTATTTTATTGTGTTGAAAATTTATATTTTTTGTTTAAAAATTCATCTGTCTGAGAAGAGAAAGCATCTTTCTTGGATAAGAATGTTAAGAATGTTCTAAGGGCATTTTCCAAAACATTAAAAACACTAATTTAGTTTTTTATTTATTTCAAATCTTATTTTTGCAATACGTTTTCATGAAGAATCTTTGTTTGTTGAGTTTACGTATAACTGTAAGATTTTGCCGTATGTACGTCGTACTTTTTTAAAAGAAGGGTAAGTAGAGGAAATAGGGGGAAATTGCGGAAGGAAAGGTGGGGGTGAGTCGGCAAAATGAGGCCAGAAAAAGTTGATGAAGTAGGGAAAATGAGGGGAAATTGGGGAAAGGAATAGTAGGAGAAGGGGGGAAAATTGAGGAGTGAAAGTAGGAAAAGTAGGGGAAAATGGGGAATTTGGTGAAATTGAAGAGCGGAAGCAGGAAAAATTAGAAAAAAAGGGGGTAGGGAATGTAAGGGGAAATAAGGGTGGGGAAGTGAGAGGAAATGAGGGAAGGGGACATAGGGAAAGTCAGGGGAAATTAGGGAGGGAATGTTATAGCAGGGTGTTTAAGTGAGAGTAAGTAGGGGGAATGCTTTGAAGTGAAGGTGGGTAGTGTGAGAGAAGTGAGGGCTGGGGCAGGGAAGTAGGGAAAAACTAGACGTTTTGAAAAAATTATTTAATATTTGTTGCAGATTGTATTTTAGTTTTTAAATTACCTTGTGTATGGTGTGGCAATGGTGGTGGATGTTGTGGCCATGGCAGTGAATATTCTGGCCATTGTGGATGATGTTCTGGCCATGGTGTTACATGTCCTGGTAATGGTGGTAGATGTTCTTGAAATGGTGGCAATTGTTCCGGTAATGGTGGTAGTTGTTCCGGCAATGGTGGTAGATGTTGTTGGTATTGTGGTAGATGTAGTGGCCATGATGGTGGTGTTGAATGCACTGAATCTGTAGGAAGCAATTTAGGAATTTTTGTTCACAAAATTTTTCAACGAACCCCAAAGTTAATGGACGAAATAGAGATAATATAATAAATGAATTCAATTTTTGCTTTACATTCCTGCCTTCAAGATTATCAAAAATTTCCGAATATACGTTCTGATATAATGTTTTCGTTAAAGCCGAAGAAGCTTTAACAAAAGAGAATTCACAATCATCAAATTACAGGTGTCGATGCCTTGGCATTCCATTTTACAAGGTCCAAATGTTCCCGTGCGGCTGGCAGATTTTTTTTTTATTTTAAATAATATATTGAACATGCTCACCACCAAAATTGATGAAAACCAGGAAGGAAAGAAGTAGATTTGCAATAAGCATTCTGATGTTCCTTGTCAGATTTCGAGAGAAACTAATAAATTTGGAACAATTCATCTGCTATATCTGCTGATTGCGTTCTTATTAGTTTACTTTATTGTTACTGGAAAATTCTTCAGAATGATGAAATTTAACAATGACTTAAGACCCCCTCTGAGTTGAAATCAACATTCAATAGACCTTAGTCTTCTTTCTTCTATTATTACCCGGCAAAAATTTTCATTTAGGTTTCATGGACTGAATATTTTTATCTGATTTCACATTCGCGATATTTTGTTATAAATAAATAATTTTGACAAGAAGGGATTCGCGGGAATTAGTTTGGTAACGTACCCAATCGCATTTAGCAATTTATAGAGAAACAAGTTTCCGAGTTGTCGAAAATAATAAATAAAAGATATTAAATATTAAAGAATTTTTAACACTATCGCACACAAGAAATGGAATATGCGACTATTTTTTGACACAGAAACTTGATTTCATCACGTCAATACTCTGTAAATCACTATTATTTAAACTTCGTCATGACATTTTAAGCCTGGGTAGAGATAAAGTTTAATCTACAAAAGTCTTGTCTTCTTGTAATTATTTATAGTTATTTTTTTACGTATTTTATATTCATTTTTAACAAAAAGAAAAGAATTTTCAACAAAAAATTTAAATTTAAAACTAAAGAGGTGAATCTTCGAAGAATATGAATTTTCAACAAACTGAATTACCTTTCAACCAAGTGGTTGAATTTTTATCTGAAAATATGAATTTTCCAGCAAAAAGATTTGATTAGAAACACGAGTTTTTAACCGAACATATTCATTTCCAACGGAATGGTTGAATTTTTCAGGAAATGCTATCATTTTTTTTTTTTTTTTTTTTGATTTTTCGAAAACAAAAATAATAATAGCCTGTTTCTTTCATTGAAACTATATAAATTTCAGGTTCGAAATATTCTCACATTACATTTTTATATTATTTTTTCCATTTTTATTTTATTGCTTCAAATATTTTTTTTATTATTCTTACATATCCTTATATTTTCAGAGCAATAGGATAATTTTCGGATATCGCCCTGAAGAATATCTTGGAATCGAATCTCACCTTTTTTTTTTAATTAAAAATTTGATTTTCTATTAACCTCAAAATGTAGGAAAACGTGTCCCTAGAGCGAAAAAAATAGTATAAATGGAAAATGCGATTTTTTGTCAGCGAAAAAAAACATCTCAATTTTCGCGAAACCCAATACTATTTATTAATTGAATTTTTTTGTAACGATTCAGGAGCATAATACCTAGAAATAATTTTCGCGGTTTTATATTTTTCTAATTTTCTTTCTAAATGAAAATTAGTCAAATTTAACTAATTACTAGTGAAATTGTACAGATTAGATTAGCCAAAATTATATCACCAAAGATTCGCAGAAAATTACAAATTGCATTAGTTGAGATGCTGGCTATTTCAATACTAGATCAAAACTAATTGCTTGTTGCTAATAAAAAAATTTTCTTATGACTGTAAATAATATAAAGAATTTTATAAAAAAGAAAAAAATGAAAAACAGAAAAGATTAATGAAATAATTTGTTGGTGAATCATTCTCAACTCTACTGAGGTCATATTGTGGAATCGAAATCGTGACATAGCCTCTGTCTATTTTCAAAACATAACCTTCTCATGATTTGAACAAAGTTATGGAAAATAATAATTATGTACAATCTAAAAATAACAATGAATCAATGGCCTAAAATTTCTTTATACACATTCAGGGTCTTCATGCGCTACTTTTCAACACAGTTCAGTTTTCGAGTTTCAAAACTTTTTTTCGTTGTACATGTTTCAATTTTAAGTAGAAATTTTTGTAATAAAGTTTGATAATTGAAAACAATTCAAAGAGTCCGTAGTAATTTTTAAAAATATATCGACAGCTGTCGAATAAAATATAATGTATGAATTTTCTGTAGTAAGTTATAAAAATGATTAGCAAATAAGTATTATAATAAAAATAGAGGTTATGTTCAAATGATAGATTTATAGTGGGCATATTCCAATTAAAAAGAAGTCAAGAAAGTGTACTGCTTTGAAATGAGAATATTCTTCAATAAACTGTTAACAAGATAAAATGTATAAATTAAAAAATATATTTTGTAATTATTATGAAAACAGGATGGAACGGCATCCTGCTTTCATAAAGATGACTCCAAAAGTGACTGTCAAGGAAAACCAATTAACCAGAGAGTATTAAAGAGAATGAAAGGTGCCATAAGAGCCCAATGCATTTTTCCGTACACGAGTTTCAGCGCCCCTATAGTCTCGGGGAGGAACTAAACCTGAAGGCCGCGAAATTCAAATCCATAAGAAATTTAGAAAATTTCAATTACTAGATTAATTACTATTTAAAAAAGGTAATAATAATAAACAATTTATTTTTTCAACAAGACATATTTTATTAATAAAAAATAACCAATAAATATGTACAAAAATCGTATCATTATACTATGCAAATCTAATTTATCTTATTTACAATAAACATATAATACAAAGGCATATAATTTATAGAAGTCGAGGGTGTTGCGTAAATATAAGTTCTCTCATTTACAATTTAATTTATTGTTAAGCAATATTTTTCTTTTCCTTTGGAAAATGATTTCAATTGGGCTCATGCCCCATATCGAAAGTAAAGAAACAATTTCCTGAATTGCATAAAGTTATACTTTTAAAATTCTTACCACTTATTTTAATTTTTGAACTTTTTCTGCACTCCACTTTTATTTTTCAACACGATTCAGATGAATTCTTTGCGGCTTGAGCTGAGGACATATTTGGAAGATATGATTCAACGAAAGATGCGAAAAATCTTTTTTAGAACTACTAATTGTATTTTTCAATGAATCCAATTTTTCCTATAATTTTTATAAAGACCTGCAAATGAAAAAAAAAAAATTACAATCTTCCACATTCTTCTTGGACAATTTCGGAAATATTCTAGAATCCTTTAAGATATTCTCTTAAAATAATGTTTAAAAATGAAAAATAAGTTCCAAATTTCCTACAAATCAGGAGAAAATGTTATTATTTTTTCGAGGCCATTCACAAGTCTTAAGAAGCGTCTAAATTTTTTGTTTCAATTCCGCAAAAATAAACATTTTGTTTTAAATTAGGTTGTGGCTATTTGCACTAAAATTTTAGTGCGAATGGCAGAACTTGTTCAGTACACACACTTCCCTCAAGTTATTTGAAATCACTTCAACTTTTAAATTAATTCAATTTAAGACGAGTATTTGAAAGTGAACAATCTCCAACTGAATTGTGTGACATAGAAAGCTTTGAATCGTCAAAATTTCAAAGACCTTTTAATCTTTGAACTTTGTATTTTTATGCTCAAGCAGCAATAATAATTAACACAAAAATGATTAAAATTAAAAAAAAAATGGTTTGAGTATCCGTCAAGAATTGTAGAGAAATATTATATAATAATTACATCAACCAAATTACTTACCTTCTTCAGAAGTGCTTTTCTTCCTACACTTATTCACAGTGTCTTTAATAGTAGGAACAACCCCTCGATGTAATAAGGGTCTCGGAAAGAAACTTTTGAAGCACTTTTCTTCAAAATGATGACTACAAATCCGCAAATCGTGACAAACGCTTCCCTCAACTTCAGCGAATTTCATCCATTCGTAGCGACTGCAAAATACAAATATTTATATAAATTTTCACTTGCTTACGGTTAACAAGTTACATTATTGGTGATTGTTGCAACTTGTTGTTAAAGTTTACTCTTCTTTTGAATTTTCATGCATGTTGGTGAGGTTATATAGACGCCTTCATATTGTTTCTACAAAAACAATGGTATTGGCTATTATTGTACTTACGTTGTTGGGTTGGCTGGAATTCGAAAAAACTAACATTCTTCCTTTTTTATCGTGCTATTGTTTTAGCCACTCACACAACAGTAATGTGGCATTTTTATTAAAAATTCTTTATATCAAACTGGTTTGTAAACAAAACCTTTTTCACTGTCAGACACTGTCAGAGAAAATGCATTACAGAAAGTGAACTTCCCGTTGAAATACTTGTGCTTCTTCCCCGAGGCGGCAGAGTGCGCTAGTGTCCAGTGTACGGTCACCTTCCACTCTCTGTAATACTCTCTGCAACCAACCTAACATACAGTAGAAGTGAAGAAAAAGGCGCCAAAAATTAAAAAGTAATATAACAGATGAAGATTTGGAAACGTTTATTTAAGAAGAAGAAACAAGCATGATAAATTAATTCCATTGTATTCAATATAGTGTAATGATTCGAGAAAAGAACCTAATTGTGCAAATTTCTGATCAATTTCATAAAAATAATTCTGGAATAGAATTGTAAGATTCTTCAAGATTGTCAAGATCAGTGATTTTATTGAGAAAATCATTCAGTTCTTATTCATTAAAAACCATTTCAGCAAAGGCTCTTTTTATATGATGATTCTCTTGATGTAAAACCTCAATCTCATCCCAAAGGAAAAAGTGCACAATATTATCATTAATATTATTATATAAGTGGTTTTTGTCTAATTTTTTTATTTTATCAAGCTTAGAATTAATTCTAAAGGTGGTTCTAATTTTATAAGTTTTTAAAAGTCTTTTTATATTTTCATGAATTTTACCATATCTTGGAATAGTGATGTTGCTTTTAAAATCGAATTCTTTTTTTATAGTGTTATTAGAGTTATTATTCTGTTTTGGTTATTGGGTTCTTCTAATCTATTATTTATTTGTTTGTCAATAATATTTAGTGAAAAGAATGGATGTTTTGATAAAAAATTGAGTAAGCGGACAGAATGTTGATTTGCGAAACCAATTAGTAGAGATGTTACCATTATCGTTTTTAATAATGCTAATATTAAGAAAGGTTATAGTATTATTATTTTATATTTCATGTGTAAATTGTAATCTTTCATAAATGAAGTTAAATGCTTTGATAGTAACTGCAATTTTTTCCTCAGGAATAAGTAAAATGTGTCATCTACATAACGAAAGTAGGAAAGGATTTGAAAGTCTAGTTTATTGAAAATCTGATATGCTAAATCTTGCATTACCATGTCAGCTGAATTGTTTGAAATAGGAGAAACCGTTGAAGTTCAAAAAGTTTTTCTATCATTAATGTGTAAATAACCAACCTATAAAATAGTGACAAAAGTGCTAGTTTTCATTTTCGGAGTAGAGTTTGATAATTGAAAACAATTTAAAGAGTCAGTAGTAATTTTTAAAAATATATTGACAGCTGTTGTTTATTTACACTTTTTTTAATTGTCCATCTGAACATACTAACAGATTATTATTACACCTCTTCAGATTTATATAATTTGGTTTCCATTTATGATGCAAATTGTGTGTTTCCAAAACGTGGGGCTTCTTTTAAAATTTTGATAAGCTTGTCCGATAGAGTTGATACAACTGTGTTGTTCTTTTTCCTCCTATTTTGGATTCTCGAACGTTAAAGACTATTATATTTGAACAACAGGATTAGAATGGGAAGGTCTGAAGAAAATATCCTTTATTGGAACCTTGTGGCAAGGAATGTCGACGGAAATTTTCAACAAGATTTTCTGAAGAAGGAAGGTGATTGATAAACGACAAAGTTTAGTCGTTTTATTCAAATCAGCTACGACTAGTTTTAGGTCATGACGTCAAACTTATAGACATGAAACGAAAAACAGGTGAAAATTCAAAACGTGCTAATACTATATAATATCATTCACTAAGAAAGAGGATGATGGTTTACTCACATTTGCAGAAAATGTTTTCTGCAACAATTAGGTTTAAACAAGCATACCGATACTTCCCTTTTGAATGTTTTGATGAACTTTTGATTGAATAAGGGAAATTCAGTGAAGCCAAAGGAAGATATTAGATCTGAGCACGTCAATAATAGAAAAATAGATCAAGACTTAGTCATCGAAACATAATGAAACAAGACTCGAACATTCATTTTATGAAGCTGGGTCACGAAGAATGTGAACAGTGCCAAAGTGTCCAGAAACACAATACAAATTATAAGCAATTAGCAGATAATCTAAGTGAAGAGTGTCATCGCGATAATTGTGAAGTTTAGCAACAACCTATTTGAAAGGCAAAAGCATCACGTGAGAAATATAGAGGATGCCTCATCTGATGAGTGAGATGCTGTTGATTAGCTAATGTTAATTAAAGTTGACTAGGTAAGAATTTTATAAGAAGATATTGGATTTCTTTGATATACTAGTCTATGTTTCCAATCATTTGAAAGAACCCATGTGTATAGTTGGTTTGTCTTACTGTTATATCATCCTTCAAACGTTCTGTATGAGTAGCTGATTTTATTGATGTTGACCACGTAAGAATTTAATTAAAGCATGTGGCATTTCGTTGGTATAAGGATAGGGTGGGCTTCATCTATTCGGAGGAGGCGCTTATACAATTACAATCAAACTTACGGGTGAATTTTTTCAATTACACAATTGTATTTCGCGCTTCCTCCTTTACATCAACACGCAGATGTTGAAAAGCAACCGACAGCAATTTGAGAAGAGGAAAAAGTAAACATAGATTTGATACAGAAAAAAGGAAATATTTAATGACAAAACAACGTTTCTGATGGATCTAAATACATAAGTGAGGTATCTCAATCAAACTAGCCATCCAAGATGGAAGTAGCGAAACTTTGTCTATATTGTACAATAGGACGCTAATAAAAAATTGCAAAGGTTTGAGAACTTGCATTCCATCCTACAGTTTCTTTGATGATATCTAGGTCTACCCCAAGCCTGTCAGCTGCTGATGTGGCAGCATAGCGGTTGTCATGAGCGAAAAAAACTGTCGTATTATTACCGCATTTCGTTAATGTCGTCTCAACCCATAGACTCAATGTCTCCGCAGAAACTGCTTTATGGGATTTCTAAAAGACATGAATGAATTTTTTGATGAATTCCACCACAGACTTGACTTGAGTGAGTAAGACTCTAGTATCGATGCAGCATAGATCTTTTCAACCTTGTAATGATGTAACATTAGAATCGGTTGGGGTTGATTTTTTCCCGACCTTTAATCCGCTCAGGGATTCAAACCACAATGCAGTATGTAGCAAAAGTCGTATCCTATGACCTGTCACTAGAGCAAAAATAGTTATAAGCTACATAGATAAATCTTGAAAATTCAATTCCTTGTTTCCAGGTTTTAAAGCAAAGTAGTCGAGAACAGTTAGTGGTACTATACGATGATCCCTTCTCGTACACCTCAGTAAGAACATTTCAAAAATCCGGAGTTCCTGTTTGGAAAGGGATCTAAAGAATTTTTTGTAACAGATTTCCACCATTTTTTTACAGCAACGGTGTAGATTTTCATTGATGGCTTCTGAAGAAAAGCAAAAGATATTTCCAAAGAAGACTCTGTAATTCCTTGAAGTCTCTGTGCTTGCTGAATAACCTGCCGACCAGCAGGGTAAGGCTCCTCCAGAGCAGATGAGGTTTCCTATTATAAAATGTTAAAAAATCTTCATGGGGCTCAAAATAAAATTGTTTCTGATAAAGCATTTACTGGAAAACAGGGCTCCATGGTTGGGTAAGCCAATCCGGAAAAGCAACAATGCCCTTAGCTCCTCCTGGTTTTATTTTACTCAGAACTTTTAGAATTAAAGCGAAGGGTGGAAAGTCATAAAAGAAGAGCTTTCCCCAAGACAAAGTCAAAGCGATAACTGCTACTAAGGCAGGATCTTTCTACCAGGTAACGTAATATTTGACTTTGCATTGGCACGACTAACAAGTTAATTAACTACCGGGTCACCGAAAACTTTAATTATTTTTCTGAAGGCAAAATCTGCATATTTATATTTTGTTTCTGGCTAAAGTCTTCGTGATTCCATGTCTGCCTTAATATCCTCCCAAGAGCTAATATAGGAAGCGAATATCCATAATCGGTGTGCCTCGCACCATTCCCAAATCTCTCTTGATATATTGTTAAGATGAACATACTTTTGGAATTATTTTTAGGTGCAGCCTTCTCAGGATTGAACGCAGTCGATGTTCGTTCTACAACTTGGGATGATTTGACGATTTCAACAAGGTCATTTCCAAATGATAATTTATCATGAACGGTTGAACTTAGCGAGTCTTCGAGAGGAGGTTCGTGAAGAGCAAGATTAAGGCTTCTTCAAATTTGAGTGTTTTCTCGTAGATGCTCAATGAGAATCTGACAAGAATGGCTTGAGAATTCTAAGAGAAGAGAATGCTAAGAGAATACTCCAAATTGTATCGAGCAAAAATCGAAAAAATAGCCTTACACGTCGCGGCTGTAGAAACCTCTAACTTTTCTTGCGTCTGGACAATTTTCTTATATCTCTTAAAAACGATTGTGGAAGTTCGCATAAATTGAATACTGTATTAAGTCTTGGAGGATCAAGTTTTATGCAATTACAACGAGGCGGCTATTTCTTCAACAAGATATAAAGTACTTCCGCCAGTGAACCTATCTTAAGGATTTCATTTGAACGAACTGTAAAGTCATCATTCATAGGCGGAACTTAGACTATCTTCTGCGATACGTTTGCCCATTACCACAAAAAAATTCGTGGGTGAAGTGTTGCCAATGGGATCAGCAACATTTTTATTTCCAGGACCTGGTGTTTGAGGCGTTGCCGATTTGTTCTCTGCAGCATTTTTATCTTGATGAGTCCACTGTAGTGAGTAGGGACGGGATTCAATCTTGCTGCATCTGTAAGAGACGGCGATTGCAGGTAATCAGCTTCCGAAGCTGATGATTCAGAATAACGACGTATACAGAATCAAAACAATGAAAAAATATCCACGTTGAGTACTGACATATAGATCATAAAATGAGGTCTTATGCGTCTATAGTCAAGGATAATAATTTTAAGGAATATGAGCCTCTATTAACAGTTATTCAATTTCACAAGCGTGAGCCTCATCATTTCTAATGGGTATGAGCCCTCCAGATCTAAAGTATCATAAACAGGTATGCGCCTGATCATTTTTTGATAGGCTATCAACCCTTTAGACAGTAAGCCTAATGAGGATTGTCTGAAGCAAAAAGAAAAGGAATAAGCAGACTTACATCTGACAGGGCTTCAGCGACGCGAGCGCCCCGTTTTCAGTACTTCAGCTTTGAAGTTGTGCTAAGTCTGACACAGAGTTGGGGGACTATGTGTTGATCTAGAGGAGGAGGCGCTCATGCAATTGATGTTCACCAGGTAAGGATTTAATTAGAAGATGTTTGATTTTGTTCCTATGCTGGACTAGTATATCAGCAAATTCAATATCTTCTAATTGGATCCTGTTAATGTTTTCTGCAGCACAGATATGGCAAAAATTATAATGTTGCAAAGAATTGACATGTTCAGCAAGTTAGTTTCACAAAACAAATAATCGTGGCAAAGGAGAGTTTCTTTGCTGCCGGAAATAAGCTAAGCATTGCTAACATTTGGCTGTAATTTGGTATGAAGCTATTGCTAGAAGTAGATGAAATCACATGTGCACACGCACAACAATGTTTGTTTGCCCCTATCTCAAAGATAGAATTTTGTGGTTCATTGAAGAAAATATATAACCAAAAAAAGAAGAAGCAAAAATACTATCTCTAACGACAGTTTTCTATATCTATAATTTTTGTTTTTGACATATTCAACAGTTGAGCACTATATAAGCGAAAGAAATATTACGCCAGAAACGTGATCAAGAAGATTTCGACATTAAGAGCAAATTTACATTTTTTATAGCATATTATGACTAAAGATAATTTCAATCTCGGTTTTCGAAATTTGGGAGAGTGATCTGTAAATATAAGGCCAGCAAATCTAGATATTATGTTTCTCCCTTCCGGATTTCAGAATTCAATCTAATTCAATTTTCTTATTGTTATGCAAAATCATAGAGATAATTGTTTCAAAATTGAAAGAAAAATTGTGAGTTCAGGGAAAACCATAATATGACAAAAATAGGAAACTTTCCAAAAAAACAATACATGATTTTCTTTGTTTTCAAATGCTGAAGAAAACTGAAAAAGAAATTTATTCTGTTCACTGCTCTTGAAATATAGTGAAAATGAAAAGACGGCAAAATGTTTGAAAAACGCTTTCGCGTCTCTACCTGAAAATTTCTAGAACACTAACGAGAAGTTGGCTAATTTCGGGAAATGTCTCCAATGTAAAGATGCATGTCGATCATTTTTAAGCAAAATCGAGATTTGCTTGAAACATAGTTAGATGGAGCTGAAATCTAATGGAGATCAAGAATTTGTAATGAAAAAAGTCGATCAAGACGAGACGATCATCTCGACTTGGTGATCGTTCGTCTCGATTTGATGAGTCTGGTGTTCAAGTTTTTAATTCAATCTGATGAGATTCGGGAAAATTTTTAGAATAATCGGCATGCATCACTACTCAAACAAAAGCTTCAATTCTAAGCTTTGACGTATACAAGCTATTTCAAAAAAATTTGCGACTTCTCGTTAGTGTTTCACGCATTTCCAAAGTGAAGCAAAGAAGTGTTTTTTTAAATATTTTTCTTTATCCCCACCACAACGGCAAGGTTAATTTTCAGGACAACATTCGAGTGCCATATCCAGTCGGCTTCGAAGGCCGCCCTTTGCCCCCATCAAGCAGGACGGTCGGCAAGAGCATACTGACGATCCCTTACAAGGTTTCCAGGTATTTTGGTCCTTCCAGACCCCGAGTTTCCAGCCGTTTAGTGTTTCTTTTCTAGCCTTTTCCTTAGGTATCCTCTATGGTAGCATTGCATAGGGTCCCCAGATGGAGAACGACCACTGCTGGAGTTCCGCAAAGATCTGCCCCAGGCCTCACTCTGTGAAGCGTGGTCTAGAATGTGATCATTACAATGAAAGAACGAGACCACAGTTAACTGGAGGCTTTTGCTGACGACTTAACCGCATTGATGATGGCGAAAAATGAAGAGCAGGTGAAAAACAGAATTGCCCCAATATCGAGAAGTTTTGTAGCCTACTGTTTGAAAGACTGAGGCTTCCAGATAACCTGCCACGAAACAAATTTAGTAATGCTAACTAAGAGAAGGAATTTTCTAAGCCGTCTCCTAATCGAAGTCTGCGCAGCGGAGGTGGAGTAGCCAAGTGGCGGTACAGTAAGAGAAAGAAAAATAAGGTTTTGGAAGTAGATCAAAGTTGCTGCGAACAAGGCCGATAACATAATTGGGCGCTCCCCCAACTGATACCCAACATAGCTGAACCAAAGTGCAGCAAATGGCGTATGATGATAAGCATGATTCATTGCATTTTGCTTTGCGAAGCTTAATTATAAGCGGATGCACGCCCAATGGTAACACACCGCGACATAACGGCCTGGTTAGACCGAGGACAGGATAAGGTGATTTTTTCAACTGACCCAGTTCCAGACAAAGCAGGGGATCTCTGATGTTTACCTTATAGGACCAGATAAAAGAGCACACCAGAGTGTATTAACTGTGCAAGCGAGGTTGGCGAAGACGTGGAGCACATTTTTCAAGTGCCACCGCTTGGTGGAATTCAAGGAGGCAGCTGAAGTGTAACCCCCCCAGACCATCACATCGGAGAACATCGTTGATGCTACGCTCGAAAACCAACTGAGATCGAAAAAGTGTTGCATACAAAAAAGAAAGAAGAAACGGGAAATTAGTACAACCCTCGAGAAAGGATGGACGGATCCGTTCGCGGAACCCATGAACGGCTGCTCGTACCTCCTGATAAGGACGATGCTCACCACTAAAGGATCAGCGGACGATGAGATGAAGCGAAAGCAACTGTTCGTGAATTTATCTTTTTTGGAGGAGAGAGCTTTGAAAAATTCCAAACCCACCATGTTGTCCGAAGCAGATGATCCCAATATATGATTTATTCTGCACTGCCGAGGACAAAACGTGCAGCTAGAAGAACTGGGGTTTGCCTACAAGTAGAGCTATGCATGCGAAAGAGGCGGATGCCAAGGCAAGGATTAGTTTGCCTATAACATTTGGCCCTGAAGTAATGTGGAAGCGATTCCGTAGTCAATGGTTGGCAGAGGATGGAGGTGAGTTAAGTGGGTACTGACCTCACTTGAGTCCCCCACTCTGTCCTTTAATACATTTCCACCTCTTCTATTAGCAACAGAAAAAACTACCCCACCCTTCATTCAGCTTGGTTCCCCTTGCGTCCCCTCACTTAACTTCCCCTACTCGCTGCCCCTACTCACTTTCAGTTTCCTAATACTTCTTAACTCACCTCCCGTTACTCTCGCAAATGCTGCTCACCACACTTCCCCTCACTCACCTTATTCCCAAACACTTCCAATCCCTTTACTTTTCTGCCAATCACATCACCTTACCTATCCTACCTCTCCACCCCTGTAGAATCCTTATTTTCATATTCTCAATCATTGCATTGATTATCTCGAGAGCCTTAGGAAAATGGAAAAATTGAGGTTGCCGTTTCATTCAGCGTTATAATACGCATCAAAATGAAGTCCTACATGTTCATTAAAAACTTTTCTACCTTATTTTTCTCTATGAATCACCAATTTGCGGTGAAAGTGAAAGTTGCGAATCTTTCATCATCTTTCATCATCATTTAAAAAAGAGCTGATGGAAAGAAATAAAACCAGATTCTAATTCAACGCAATAAAGTACTTCTGAAATGATGTGTTTTATTCCACAGATGTATGTAGGTGATATGTTTTCGACAAATCTCCATGTGTTAGTTGGTGGAAAGATCTCAAGGTCTTTCAAATGTTATTTTCAATTCTGATAGTTTGTTTTGGCATAAGTAATATTTCATTAAATCTGCGACATAGTCTACTAACATTGTAAATTATAAAAATTTTAAAGGAGTTCCGAGTTATAATTAAGTAGAATAATAAGATAGCGATCAGTATATATGGCAGTGGAAAGGTTCAAAATTCACCAGTTATCCTGCACAAAATCTAGCGAGAAAGAATGAAGATTCTCATTGCAACTCTACTCCTTATGTTCACCGTTTTCATTGATCTTAGTGGTAAGTTTGCTCAATGACAGAAGACACAGAAGTAAATGTTTGTTGCGGGTAATTTTCAAGTAGATAAAGTTGAATTTTTTCGCATCGAAATAAAACAAGAATCAATAGATTTGACATGGTAACCATTTCCAATCTGGTGGGTAAATCTCAACTCATGATAGTAATTTTTGATGCAGATAAAGATTACTCTGAAATTGCTGTGAAGATGACATTTTGTTTTTTTGTGATATGAATCTTGATATGAAACATGAATCTTGACGTGAATGTGAAATATGACATGTTTCTGAATTTAAAAATTTTCCAACTTCAAGCTGCATTCCGAAATACTCAATTATGCTAATAAATTATTTCCCAGTTCAAGTTTAGAGGTTCCATCCTCAGTGCTTCGAATTAGAATTGTGCAATGTTTAATTCCGAAATTATTATTCAATCTCCCTGAAATCACATATCTTTATTCTCTTCTTACAGAATTGAGTGCTTTCGAAAACGGTTCTGGTCCATCCAGTCCACATCATAATTCATCTTACCCAGATCCTGACGAACCAGATTGGATTTTCTATTATAAGACTAGACCAGTTGGGGTATGGCTAGATCATGCTGGCAAAGTGGCAGCAGTTGGCTTGAAAGCAGGGAATATAATTCCAGATGACCATGATCAAAAGAAATACAGCATTTCAATCTATATGGAATATGATCAAGAAATATTTTTTTTGGTGTACTCATTACCTGATGGATACATCGCAGGAATTGAAAAAGCACAATGGAATGACGTCCCAAGTAAGCATTGCCAAAGATATCTTGAATTTGTGAACTCTCAAAAAATTCAAAAAGGAAGTTTTTGCATAACATATTCTGTCTTAACAGATGGTTATCAAAACTTCTAATTAAAATTCGTTATTACAATTTTTGATCTTTTTTTTTTGAATCGCAAACCTTTTTGGCTTCTTCCGAAGGAGGTCCATCCCGGCGACCAACCAAGACAATCACATATTTGCACAGAAGAATTTCCGTGTGGGAAAATCGTGCAAAAAAAGTCATCGCAGTTCGCCTTGAAGATAGAAATATAATTCCAAATGCCAGTGAATACGCACGATACGATATTCGATCCCATGTAGCTCATGAAGCTAACGCAATTTTTACGGTGTTTGCATTGCGTAGTGGATACATGGTGGGAGTTCTGCTTTTACCATAAATACAAAATTCTTCATCATAAGAATGATAATCTGTATGCAAGATTAGTAATAAAAATATATGCAGCAACACACTTAATACATCGCTTCTTCTAAAACTTCAAAATTTTGAACCAAAATCTTGTAAAGACTATTGCTTAAACAGAAAAGTTATTTATTTGCATCTCCTTATTTAAAACGACCGTAGGAAGGCTTTCAAGTTTGTGAATATATAATTCTAGAAAATTGTATTTTTGAAAGTATTAGAAGAAAATAGAAACTTTTTCTATCAAGATTGTTTTTTTCAGATATTTGAATCATTTTCGTTTCTTGCCATATTAAGAAGTTCAGTACTATCAACGAGGATAAACATTACATCAGAAACGGTATTAGAGATTTTGATAACAATTCCAAAATTAAATTAATATTTAGGTTCTTTATAGTCTTTATATGACTGAAGATAACTCCGATGTAGCTTATATGATTTACATCAGGAGATTAAAAGATTGAAACAAATGGCTTTTAAAAAAAAAATGTCATATAATTATTAATTATTTAATCAGTATATCTACCTAATGTGTGGAATAGTGCCCAATGAAAATGTGAATTATTGAATTTTGCAAACGCTAACGTCTAAATCTTTTCCATTCTAAAAATTTTGCCGTTTCAGGTTTAAAGATAAGTTTTGTCAGTTTTCGATAGAAAAAATTACAAAATGAGGCAAGCCTTTAATTTCATGATCTTCTTTCCTGAAGGAATATGAAGAACAATTTTTTTGAAATATGAAAAAAATACTGCACTATAGCCACTCTTTAAAATGGATTTTTTTTTATTCATTTGATTTATTTTTAATTCTCCCTGAATTCGTTTTAATTCTCCTTGGATTCGTATCAGTTTTATCGATATTTTTATCGATTATTCATATTGACCATATTGAGTCCGAAACGTTGCCATTTTTTAAAGAAACAAATTTCTTTTTTTGATCTTAATGGTCGTTCCATCCGGAAATCGTTTTATACATGTCTATTCTATGTTCGAAAAACACATATCGTAACTTAGAGCTGAAGCTTACTCACCAGACCCCAAAATCGCATAAGCAAAATCCTTACTATAGTCTACGACCAGAAGGACCTAAAACCTAGAGGAAGTCTGTGAATCTGTAGTCCAACCCGCTGTTTTTCTAATGACACACATAATAACGCCTTTCCTTATATAAAAGAAATAATTCCTCTGTAGAATTTCTAGTAGGATGGGTTCTTAACAAATAAACTTTCAAGGTCGACATGGCACAAATAAGTTCGTTCTCTTTGTTTCGAGGAACAATCAGCAGAATTTGTTTTCTGTTCGACCTTGAACACTTAACACTATTGGTTATCTTCATTTCAAAAATGTCTTGCTACACCAGAATGTGAATCATTTCAACAAGGGACAGGGTTTGCATGCACTGACCAGTTATCAGAGCCAATAGGATAACTAACTTCTTTGACAACATTTCTAATGACATTTTACCATTTCCACCCAACTAAGACAAGGTGTCCAAAACGATTTGTGGGTCCCATGCCTAATCGTTCTTTGGATTAGTAGGCCTCACATCAGTTACACCCTTAAGAAAGACATTTATTCAAGGCACAATCGTATTGTTTAATCTAGGTTTCGCCTGATAAAGAATTAAGAATTTCTATTGAATCCGAAGCTACTTCCCTCCGCTTAAAACTTTTCTGGATAGCGCAGCGGCAACCAGGGTGAGCATCTTCCACAAGGGGTGAGGATCCCAATTTAGAGAAAATAATAAATTAATATTTGGATTCGAAATTTCAAGTTCTTCCGCTAGCTTAGGAGAAAATAGAGGGAACCGAGCTTCCGATGACTATTGTGGAACCGCTAATATCCCCCTCACTTCCTCGTTCCTTATCTTCTGGAACACTCTCAATATGATGGACAAAAATATCTGGATCTCTAAACCATGAAATATATTTTTCGCATTTCTTGTAATGCGTCATGCTAAAAAGTTTCGTAAAAAGTCAATCTCAGGTCTTCCAACAGAATTAACAATTCTTCTGAAATATTTTTGATTCAAGGAGTATCAGTCTCTGGCTCCAGTCTACGGGATTCCTGATCCGCTGCTGTATTATCCTTGAATTTAATATACGATGCAAGCACCCAAATATTTCTACACTCAAATCAAGACCAAAGGGAGCGCTCTCTGAAAACGAATCCCTCTGAAAAACATGAGATTTGCAAGGAATTTAATAACCTTCTATCGGAGATAATATTATTTCATTCGATGTTAATTCCTTTCAAGTATGAATAAAATTAACGAGTCTGACCACCAGTTTACCTATACTGACGAAGGACATCTTTTGTGTGGATACTCCTGCTTCCGATTGGTTCTGCGGCTGTATTACGGTTTCCGATTCTCCTGTCTCCGGCGATTGTTCTTGTCGTCGCGCGATGCTAGTTTCCTGTTCGACTTTGCTTGTTTGAACCCGTCGATGGCATCGATACATGAGATTTCTGACGCAGCGGGTTCCTTGAGGTTTTTGAATTATTTGTATTCGCTTTTGGTGCGAGTTTTAAAACGTTACACGTTTCGTCCATCAAGCTACGAGCTTCAATTGTTTGTTGCAAGCTCTTTCAAAACAAGGACACGTCTCAAGATGAATTTCCTAATCTTTCTCTATAAGAAACATCAATATTTGATGAAACTAAATTCTTTTTTATATTGGACTCATCGTGGTGAATATCAGCTAGTGAACTCCTTACATCGCCAAACAACTCCTCTGAGGGCTCATCAACATCCAGAGATTTTAGGACCTCATTTATACCTTTCCCTACAGATGCCAGGTACGCTTTCAATTGGAGCTGCCAGTTTGATGGAGGCGGATATTGAGACACTTATTTTTCCAAATCCTTTTTTGGGAGACCTTGCCTCAAGACGTCACTCAAGTGGCTCGCAGCCTGCTCTCGAATGGGCTCTGACAATATTTTTTCCCTAATGTTACGAGGTTCGATAGCTTTGAGCTCATCCTCTTTCAAAACAATTTCGTTATCAAATGCAGCTGCCGCTGGAGATGCAGGTGAGACTGCGTTTTCCCCAGAAGAATTGGAAATGTTTTCCAAAGAATCTTTTTTTTTTCTTGTTGAGCTGCCATCAAATCTGCTGGAGCAAAAAATCTTTGGGGCCCCCAAGCCCCTGCACAAGAAACATTCTACTTAAGGAGAGAGTTATAACTCTCACTAGTTTTGAATTCTGGCATCTCTTAGTAAAAGTAATCACTTAAACCAAGAGGAACTCCCACAACCAATTCTTTACAAAAATTGCTAGAAGTCATAACTTCTTCAGGAGACAAAAAGGCCTCCGGCACGTGGTGCTGAAGAGAAACCTTTGAGCCTCCTTCTAGAAATCGACGAAACTCTCTTTTGAAATTGAAACCATTGGATTCCGAAGAATGTTCTCTTTTTCTATTAACTATTTTTCCTCTTTTGGTTCAGATAAAACTCCTGAACGCCTAAACGTGTGGAGAGGGATACTACCAATTGATTTCGAGGAAGTGGCGCGAAATACAATTCTTAAATATTTTTTCATTCTTTCAAATTGCTGCTCATGGCAGCGAACGTCGTAGATCAGTTAGGTTATTGTCTCAGTTTAAGTTGAGCTAATATAAGAAACTATAAGGATAAAAAAAGTAATGATCACTCTACCACCAAGTTATAGTCACTTTACAAGTGCGTGGGAATTCACAAGTGAAAATTAATGCACAATGGAAAATCTAACAATGAGAATTTCAATATATCTAACGTGGGGATAATAAAGGTGAGAAACCATTTGCTGACCAAATCGGGACTGGCCTAGGAAACGTGTGTGTGCACCTCTGCGATCTAGGAGGTTCGGTTATCTTCGTATACTTTCGGTAGTTGATAAGCTTATGTCATATAATGCTATATGTGCATATATTACAAGACTAATCATGGAAGAAACGTGCAGGAAATCTCAATTAGTTGAAGATATTAGTGCTTTAATGGCAAAAGGTTTTCGGAAAAAAAAGTTTTCCAGGTATAGGAACAGTGATGATTCAAAGAAGAAGGAAAAGTCAAAATACTGTTCTTTTCTGTAAAAAGCCTGGGCACTGGATGCACGAATGTAAGTATTTTGAAAAGGATTAGAACAAAAAATATTCGTGAAATAAAAAAGAAGAAGGTCCAACTGGAGATTCATTTAGTGGCAAAATAGTAGCATCAGCCTTCACGACAAAAGCTGATCATGAAAAGTGATTTCTCGATTCAGAAGCGAGTCATCACAGGAGAAATGAAAGAAAATGGATAGAGAATTACGTAGAATTTTATTCTATTAAGCAGGTTAGGATTGAAGATGATATCTGTCTAGCCTCTCGTGTTCAAGGTCACGTCAACATTTTGTCATACGCAGGTTGATAATGATTCAAAAGGCATTCATCTCATGTTTTTTATGTACCTGATATGAAAATGAATCTCTTTCAGCTGGAACTGCAATGGACAAAGGTTTGATATCTGTATCTAATAAACGCGAATGTAAATTCTTGAAGTCTAGGTTGGCTTGATAGACTTGAGAAAGATCAACTAGGCTCACAGAAAAGCCTACCAGTTATTTACGTCAATAACCAGAGTGCTATTAAATTAATATACAAAAACGGAATTTCATAAAAGAACAACTCGCTGTGAAATAGATTTATAATAAAACATTATGAACCTCCTTTTTCTTCTAGCTGTGAATGAATTGATCTCCACTTCAGAAGAAAATGAGCCGATTTGAATCTGAATTTACAGAGAACTAGGAGAAGATAACGGAACCATTTCCACTATTTGTCCGTTCATCTTCAAACATAATCGATTTTGGTCCTTCCACTTCTATAGCACATCACCTTGGCCTTCTCTGCGTTCACGGTCAAGTCTTTTGCTCCTACATGGTTTGCTATTATCCAAAACCGTTCTTCCTTTCCCTTTTCTTCTTTAGCTTCTTCGTCAAGTCTGCCCGCAGCACATTAAATAGTAGCGGACTCAACCTATCTCCAACCTATCTTCACCCTATCTTCATCCTATCTTCACCCTAATTCTGATTTCTGCACAAATTTCCTTTATCCTCTCAACCAAACTTTTCTCTATTCCCCTCTCTTTTGTTGCCTGCCAGAGCACTTTTCTGTGATTTGAAACGAAAGCTGCTTTATAATCTACGAACATTGCGACTAATGTCCCTCTCTTTCTCCATAAATTTTTCTTAACCGAGTAGTTAAGTGCGTGAATGTTTTCTATAGTTCCCATTCCCTTTTCAAATACCGTTCGATTGTACGGGATACTTTCTTTTTCTTCCACCAGACTCTGTTAACTTTTTATTAGAACTTCTGCATTCGATAGCCCACTGGCATGAGAGTGATCCTTCTGCACTCCTCTACATTCTTACCCACCTTTTTCTTGACAAGCGGTGCCACCAGCCCTTGTCGCCCACTCTTCCGACCAACCTGCTCCTCTCTAGACCTTGCTACAGATCTTCAACATCTATTCCCTAACCCCTTTTCCTCCACAAACATCGCTGCGTTCTCCATGCCATTCTCCTTTGTAGCCTTATTTGTGTTTAGACTATCTATTGTTTCGTTTACTTCTTCTCTTGTTATTTCGTTTCCTCCCTCCATGTCTTCTTGGACTATCCTTCTATTTCCTTATTGATCCTATTTTTTCTCCCCTTAACAGTCCCTTGAGAGAATCCGTCCACTCACCTGTTTCTATTTCTTCATTCACGCCCTTCCTTCTTCCTCTTTCCCTACATATCACATTCCAAACCCTACCTTCTTTGATCGCTTCTTCGACTTCTTCCTCATATTTCTTATTTCCTCTTTGCCTTTTGCTTTTAAGCTCTCATGTTCTCTTTTTCTCCTGTTGTACTTCCTCTTGTCCATTTCCCCTTTCCTTAATTTTCTTACACAATCTTTCATTCTCACCTTACTCTTCCTGCATGTCTCGTATCACCAGCCTCTCTTTCCCTTTTCTCTTTTTTTGTTTTGTACATACCAAAATGTTATCCGATCAATATTTTGACGTAATAACATGTAGGTACACATGATGATGATAACTGGGTAAGGAGCAAAAAAGTTTTCAATTTTTTTAAATCATGTGGTGAGTACAATTTTTATTTGAAATTGTAATAGGAAAAAAATTCTAAGAATATTTCAATAGAAGAACTTTGAAAGATGGTCTTCATTTCCGCAGTTAATCGAATGTGACGGAAATAAATAAAATTGGCGTTTTTTTGCAATATCCTTTCATAAAATTGACATCTTGCTTTCAACTTTGGCTTCTTAGACGCACACTCGAAAACATGGAAGTGTAGAAAAAATAGTCCTAATCCTGTTGTCGATAAGAAAATCAAGCAACCTCTGAGTCCATATGCACACCAAAATGAACACTTCTTAGGAAAAAAAAATCTAGAGGTGGCTCAAGCCCCATCAAGTTTAACACGCATTTTCCATAAGAACATTTGTCTTCACAATTGGCCAAAGAATACAAATAAAATATTACTTTTCGAAAATCACCCCCATAAGTCTGTTTTATAGGGTCCCAAAAAAAACCAATAAGTGAAAAAATTTTCTATCATCATTCTAAGAGAATATTATTAACGATAAAAATAAATTGTTCAAACAATTTTTACTGTTAACATCATTAGGTATTTTCTCACTTTGATTGGAAACTGAACAAAAAGTGAAATTAAGAGATGATGAGTGATATCTTTTGAATGCTGAATATTCCACAAAAACCAACTTTAATCTTTACATTCATTTTATTATTTTCTACCTATATTATGCAATCTACGATAATATATTAATGGGTAAGAAATCTTGCAATCAAGAAAAAATTTGAGATCTGATATGAACAATCATCCTCTTTCGACTCAACCTATTTGAAGAATAATTAAAGCGTGTTATCAGGTAGAAGATATAAAACTTAGTATGCATAAGAGTTTTTTATTAAATCACTTCTCATACAAATTTCTTGAAACGTCAGCTTACTGTTCTCTATTATGGTCACTATATTGCGAAAATGAATATTATAACTCGAATCTTATTTCTCACATTCGTAGGTGTCCTGTACTTCAAAAGTAAGTGCAATATAATATACAGTTTTTATTTTTCATTCCTACAGTTTCGAAACATTTCAAGTCTCTTTGTTGAATTAAATTAATAAATAATTTATATATAATTATGGAAAAGATTTATGAACTAGCAATCATGATAGGCTCGCGAGAAGTTTCTTCTCATTAGAAAAGTTTCAATATATGTGATGTGGAACGAAGAAACAAATCTTAGGACCGTAAATTCGATTTTCCGGTTTCTACTGATTCTGAGGAATGATAATTTCCCCTATCGAATGAAAAAAAAATCACAATTGCTCCACGATCAAAACTGAATTAGTAAAATATGCCTGAAAAATTAATATTTCTGTATAATTTGATTATCATCCTGGATGCCAATTTTTTGCGCATCTGAAAATCATAAATGTCGTTATAAAATTGTAAAGCTTTTTATTTGCTGATCCATAGGAGATAACACATTCCTATAATAAAACAGAATTGTCAAATATTGTTGCATCTGAAAGAATTACGTTTTCGAAATTTCAGATAAAATTTGCTCATGTTCGAACCACTTACATTTAAAATATTGATAAATTAATATTTGTGGATCAGCTTGTAAATTACAAATTTTCCAAGCATTAGTGAAGGTATTTTTCAATTTGAAAATGTACGGGGAATAGAGCAAAGAGTCTTGACGCTGGACATTTTCAATTTGAACCTTCAAACTTTAAGCATTGGTCAATGCAAGATTTTGGAAATAAAAAAGTTTTCAAGAATGCATAATAACACTTTCAACAGATTTAACTGTTTTTTCTATTAATTTTAAATCTCTTTTCGTAGAAATATTATCTATTACATACCAGGAAACAGGAATTAATTTAATGGACATTATTTTGATTGGCCAATTAAAGAATGCCAATTCGGGCCAATTTTAATCATTTCAATCGGCGAGTATACAGTAGGGTGGTCCAGCAATTTTTTTTCGATTTTTTCTGTATTCCTTCCGGAAATTTATTCTTACATATAAAAAAAATATTTCTTTTTTTTTGAAAAAAGTAGTATTTACAGGTAGTTTAAGCCCCATGAAGCACACACTCGACATCTCTTTTCACAGTTATCTGTGTGTCAAAAATTGTCCACTTTTTGTTTAATTTTCAATTAGTGTAAGGTAATAGTTGATTAATGTCGAAAAAAATGATTTTTTAAACAATTTATCATCATTTTTATTAATATTCTTTCTGAGTAATGCACGAAAATTGCAGTTTTTTAGAAAAATAATTCCACTTTTGGTACAACTTCTGATTAGAGTAAGGTGAATAATGAATCAAAGTCGACAACATTAATTTTCCAAGCAATTCATAATCATTGTAAATAATATTTAATTTGAGAAATGCTAGAAAGTTGCATTTTTTTCTTAGATTTTTCACTATTTTTCTACATTTCTCGTAGAGTGAGTTCAAAATTAATTCAATTGAGCAAAGATAATTATTTATATAAATTATCATTGTCCATGACTATCTTCTTCCTTATTAATGCTAGAAAGTTCAATTTTTTCCAAAATTTCCAACTTCACCTACTTTCTTCTTAGCGAAGTCATAAGTAATGCAAGTTATCAAATACAGTTGTTCAAATAATTTAATAATGTTCATAGCTATCTTCTCTTAGATAATTGCTAGAAAACTGCGTTTCTTTGTAAACTCTTGAACTTTTTGTCGACTCTTAACTCAGTTAGGTAATTGAACATTAAAATCATATTATTTATTACATTACTATAATCAAAAATTCGACAAAAAGTAGACAATTTTTGAAAAAACCGCGACTTTCTATTTCTATTCTAGGAGAAAATCCCTAAAAACAATAATAATCCGGCTTAAACAATTTATGTTAACGTATAATTATCAATATAAAGGAGTATTTTATGTATTGGAGAAAAATCATAATACTAATATAATATAATGATAGCATTATTGTATTATTTTGAGAGTAGTTGTAGGCTCCTGAAGCTACGATCATGGTTCCATGAAGCAAACAATCCCGAAGCAACTGGAACCTGTACGTCCTCCGCTTCTGCTTCTGCTCTCGTAGAAGGCAAGCAAGAGCAAGAGATTTACACGTGATAACGTCATGTAAAACTGTTTCTTGGATTTAGGTCTCTAGCCACGGATGACCTCAGAGGTTGAGAGGAACAGTGTTGACGGACCAGATAGAGTGATTCCAGAAGAACAGCCTTTTGCATCCGGCTCGCGATGGAATGAGCCTGACGCTGGCAAGCTGGAATCTTGTTGAGTTGCCTAATAAATTAAGGCTTCATACCTCCAAGACAGCCGATTATGAGAACTACAAGATGGACTTTGTAGCCTTGGTACGGCCTAATCAGCTCGAAAAGAAGTGCTTGATATTTTGCCCGTTTCTCTTCCTCCTTTGCCGTGATATTACGATCGGCTGGTGCCGAGAATCCAATCACGTAAATGATCTTGTTTTTCAGATCTTGAAGGACAATATCAAGCATCATAGCACTGATACGTTGAGTGGTGGAGAATGAGAAATTCCAGTAGATCTTACACTGATCATTCTCCGCAATGGACTCGTGTTCCCCCTGGGCGTATGGCAAGACGGGCAATAGATCAACACCATAGAAGTGCCTAGGATGGTGATATAACACTTTTAGAGCCGCATTGTGTCTCTCTATGTGCCCGTAGCGTGCATATTTAGAGCATCCACTTAGTTAGTTTCTTAGTTTCTTAGTTTCTGACTCTTGCTTGCACGCTCGGCAGTTGGTATGGCTTACAGGTACATTCATTATGCGCTCGCGGTAAACTAAGATGTCTATCACGCCGTCTTGACAGGCTAAAATAAATCCCTCAGTCTCCGATCTCAATCCATCAGACTTGAGAAACATGTTGGACGGACCCATCGAGAGCTCTTCTCCACGTATGATGCCGTAGAATTGACCATGAAGTAACTGGTCAGCATGTTCTCTTAGTGGAAGCGTATGTTCTGCTTCCTGTATACGACTTTTGAGGACCAGAGATGTTAGTGATGCTAGGCCATGTGTAGTGTCGCTGGAATCAAATGGGAGGTCAAGCTCCTCTGGGGCCCTATCTGCGGCACGATATAGAAGCGCGGCAGCTTTGGCGACTTCATGTTGAGGTACGAGTCGCATCAGGGAATCTGTGCTTTTTAGAACTGAGCAGGCTGTAGCCAGATCCATTGTTCGATAAAGACACTCTAAGCTTAGCAAACCTCTACCCCCTTTATCTCGAGGGAGATATATTTGAGGGACGGAAGACCTAGGATGAAGACTTCGATGTATTGCATCACCATGCGTGTCCTTCGGTCAAGTTGCTTCAACTCATCGACGTTCTATTTTACTGCACCAAACGTGTAGAGCAGTATAGGAACGGCCCAGTGCCGAGATTGTATGGAGGCCATGGAGGCCCGGCCTTCCCACCTTTTTTCAGGGTATATGAAACTCAACCCCTCCCCTCCTAGTTACCAACTTAGGGCCTCCCTACTTTTTGGATAGAATCTCAGCCTTGGAACGGCCAGCATATTGTTCTCCTGCATCTTATTCTTTCCAGATAATTCGGAAGCCGAAATTTTTCTAAGAATTTGGCGATACCTTTTTCCAAGGACCTTTCTTTACCAACGCACATTTTGAGTTTCCGCTTGCGGTATTCCAAGATATGTATATGTTTCTCCAATACCAAGATGTTGAATGGTATTTCCGCCAATGAGTTGGACATCTTGATCGTGACGCGATGGTGTAGTTTCTAGTCTTCCTTGGTGTAGGTGGACGCAGGCACACTTGTCCAGTCCGAAGCTCATGCCAATAGCTTTAGAATACCCATTTACCGCCTCGACAAGGATGTTAAGGTTCTCTTTCGAGGAAGCAAAGTGTTTAAGGTCGTCCGTGTATAAAAGGTGGTTGACCTTATATTCTCCTCTGTTCGGCGGGCCACATAGGTATCCAAAGCTTTTGCCTCGGAGCACCATAGATAGAGGCAAGAGGGAGATGCAGAAAAGTATCTAACATAGAGAGTCTCCTTGAAACAACCCCCTTTTATATGTGACATAGCTTGTAGTCACTTGTCTTTTGTCAGATGTTATGAAAAATCTTGTCCGCCACAAGAGCATAAGCTCTTTTATGCATCTCACTATTTTTGGATGCACCCCCATGCACTCAAGGAGCTTAACAAGTAGCTCATGGTTCGTGTTATCGAATGCCTTACGGTAGTCAATCCAAGCCATGGACAGATTGCGTCGATACCTGGTCGAGTCCTGGGTAATACACCTGTCTATTAACAGGTTCTCCCTGCAACCTGTCAGCCCTCTCTTGCATCCACATTGTTCAACTATTACACTCCATACCGGCTCGATAGATGTTAATATCCTCTCTTTGAGGATGCCAGTGAATAGCTTGTAGCTTTTTTTTTTATTCAAAGGAGTAAAAACGGAAAATGCTCATGCACCAGCCACATTCGAACTTTGGGGACCACGAGCCCAATATATACGTCCCACGCGCATATATTTAAAATACATACACGTAAGATGCACACATGGGCGCGCAGTCCACAAGGAACGAAGGTGAGTGTGGGACAAACCGAAACGACACTTACCCACTAAACCTTAACTCCTCCTACTCTTCTCACACTTCGAATCGGAAACCGCGTGAGCATTACTTCAATGCGAGTGTTGTCTTTTTTTTCATTTACTCTTGTCTAAGTTCTCTATGCTCTTTTTCTTTTGTTCCGATTATTGATTGTATGGTGTTTTGTGTGATTGTCCACCCTTTGGTCGATTCAAGGAGTGTCGTCATCATGTTTTCTGGCGTAAAATTCTTATTTGTTTCATTTTTGAAATCCTGTCGAACTGCCTTCCACCTTATACATATAAATAGTGTATGGTTTGCGTCATCGTTATCGTCACAGTAGTGACATTTTTCCGTTTCCCATCTGTTTCTTTTATGAAGGTATGCCATTAAGCAGCCATGGCCTGAGAGTGCCTGCGACAGGTAGTAGTTCACTTCGCCGTGTGTTCGTTCCAGCCATGTTCTGATGTTAGGTATCAGTGACCAGGTCCAGCGCCCGTGCTTTCCATTTGACCACTTTTCCTGCCACCTTTGCATCAGGTTCTCTCTGCATTGTTTTGGGTCTGCACCTTCGTACTTCTCTTTTCTTTCCTTCGTCAGCAGCTCAATAGGTGGAATTCCCGCAATCACTCCAACGCCTTCGGCAGAAATCGTGCGATATCCGCTGCATACTCTCACTCCCATGAACTTTTGTATGCGGTACAACTTGCTCAACAGATCCATCCTTCTCAGTGCTTCATGCCAAACAGGAGCAGCATATAACAATTGTGAGTGTACCACGCTTATCAGCAGTCTTCTTTTGGATGCCATTGGACCTCTCATATTGGGCATGAGACTTGCCAAGGCTGACATTGTCTTTTTCGCCTTTTCAGCCGCTTTATTTATGTGATCCCTGAAGTTGCGCTTAGTGTTCAGCCACACCCCCAATTGCTTCTTGGATTTTTGGGGATATATCTCAACAAATTGGACGTTGAAGCTGATTGGACTTATCTTCGTCTTGGTTGTCAGGAGTATTGCCTCTGTTTTTTCAGGTGCTATCTGAAGTTTCTTCCCTGTCAACCATTTCACGACTCTAAGTATCGCCGTGTTTGCATGAAGCATAAGCAGTGGTTAAATTGGATGCTGTAACCAACATCGCTATGTCGTCAGCAAAGCCAACGAGTTCAACTCCTTGTGGAAGTTCCAGTTTTAAAAGATCGTCGTATTGGGTGTTCAGAGGGTTGGGCCTAGAACCGAGCCTTGCGGGACACCACTGTTCACATCGCTCGTCCTTATCTTGCCTTCAGCCTGGAATATCAAAACCCGGTCAGAGAGATATGGCGCTACCAGGCCTATGTGTTTCTCATGTATTCCTTTTCTTCGTAGGCTTTCAAGGATAACTTGCCATGAGGGACTGTTAAAGGCGTTTTTAACGTCTAATGTTATTAGGGCACACAAACGGCGGCATTGTTTTGAGTAGGCGGCTGCCTGGTCCGCTATTCCTACTATTTCTTTAATAGCGTCAACTGTTTGACGACCTTCTCTGAAGCCGTACTGGTTCTCAGCAAGTCCGCCGGTGCGATCTAGTTCTTTTTTGAGCCTCCCGAGTATCAGATGTTCGTACAGCTTTTCTTCAACATCAAGCAGGCAGATAGGCCTGAATGAGCTAGGGTGTTCTATTGGTTTGTTTCCTTTTCTCAAAAGAACAAGTCTTGACTTTTTCCAGATTTTTGGAAATTTTCCCCTTGCTGCAAGCCTGTTGTACATACTTAGCACATATTCCGGTCGAAGTTTTGCGACCTGCTTTATAATTTCTAGCGGAAGGCTTCCTGGACCTGGTGCTTTATTGCACATCATTTTCATACTCGCCGACCTCAGCTCTTCTTTCGTGAATGATTGAAATTTCAAAGGCCTTACCGGCTCAAACCGTACGATTTCATATATTGGGAAGAGATGTTTCACTACCTCCTCTGTGGCTTTCATAGTTAGCTCAGGTTTGAGTGGGTATCCTTGAAGTCTTTTCTTCACTATTTGGTATCCCTTCCCCCAAATATCCTTATCGACTTCGTTACAGATCGTAGCCCAACCTTCTTTTTTTGCTACCTTTATGGTTTTTTGAAGCACTTTTTGGCTCGCAGCTAATTCTTCCCAAAGAAGGCGCCTCAGAGTAGGATTGTTCTTCTTACCAGCTCTGGTATACTTTCTTCTGATGTGTATGCAGCTATCTCGGAGTCCTGCAATTTTCTGGCTCCACCAGTACATAGGTTGTCCCCATTTGACTAGTTTTGTCTTTGGCATGCAGGCGTCACAAACATTTCTCATCGTATTTGAGAATTCTTCAGCCGAGCTGGTGTTCAAACAAGCTATGGGCCTGTAGTTCTTTGGACCTGAGAAATCTCCGGTCTTAGGGATCAATACCTTGCGTCCTATTACTAGCCGTTGCGCCGAAGGCGCTGTTTCGCTGTTGAAAAAATTCTTATTTTTTACGTCCAGTGCTGCTTGATGCTCAACAGTTTACACTTGTTCAGCGTGTGATTTGCTTTCCCCAAGTTTCGAGGAAGAACCCTAACTTTTGGAGTTACCTTTCTATTTGATGCTATCTAGCTAATGACACACTGCAAGTTTGATGCATGCCGGCTCGCCATTTCAATTTTGAACTAAAGATCTCCCATAGGCTCACGAGTCTTACGCAGACTTACTGGAGTATCGTTACTCCTATTGTCGCTAAGCAGGAAGACCGCCTTCTCGTAAACTACACAGTTCAGATTCCCGAGATTAACATCTTCGGGAAGCAAATCGGGGAGAGCAATATTAGCTTCAGCTAATTTGTCGATCCTGAGCAATACCTCTTGGTGGATAGATCTCCTACTTCTCATGTTGGCATTATCTGCTGTCTGTGAAGGTGGTCCTGCTGGAACGGGTGAAATGTTCACTGGGGGATATTGCTCTTCTTCTTGTTGATAAAGAGCTTCATATCCGTTTTTCGCAAAAAGGATACCTGATCTCTCAAATGTTGAGGTGTTTTATGAGCATATTCCGGGTTCTATTGACTTGACGGTCAATATGCATTGGGAGCTAGCCAATGTTCAAGCCACCTCTCAAAATATACTTAGAAAAAAAAACTATTCGTTTTGTTGTGGATCCAAACAAATTTCTATGTGATATACATGGAAATTCGAGAAAAAATATTTCAATGCATTTTTGGACCACCTTACTATATATCCAGCACGAATTTTGACGAATCCTGTTAATTTATAATTCCTTTTGTTTAAGCAGGACGAGATTCACTGGCCGAGTTGTCTGAAATATGAGAAAATCAGCCGATAAATAGTTCCAATTAAAAAAATAATAATAATTTAGCGAAATTCGCCAGAATTGATGGTTGCTGTATGTGACGTGGAACAAAGAAACAGCCTTAGGACCGAAAATGATTTGGGCAAAGGGACCCTCGTACATTGAGCTTCAGGAAATTTAGTTTCGATCTTGGATCAATAGGAGCGTTTTTATTCGATAGAGGAAATCTTCATAATTTAGAATCAATAAAAACTGGAAAATCGATTTTTTGGTCCTCAGGCTTGTTACTTCGTTCCAGGTCACATATTGTGACTGATTGAAGTTATAAAATTTATGAGAACATTGAAAAATTTCACAAACCGATAGACGGCTATTCCCTTGACTGGGTATTCTTAAATTCTCCGATCCGTATATTTTCCATTCATTTGCTTCTTTTTTCTTGGGATGTTTCGTTGAGAATTCATCTTTTTCTGTTAAAAAATCAACTACTTGGTTTGATGTATTTATGCCGCAAATCGGACTTCCGAACAAAGTGTTTCTATGATTTTGAGAATCAAAATAATAATCGAGATGATGCTATTTTGAACAAGAAACATTATTTTCAATCGATTAACTTTGAAAGATACGGAAAGAATTGAATTTTACCATTTTTTTAAAGATTGAATTCATTCATACTATCATCGAATTTTAATAACCGATGGCTTATTTCTCCGAGGAAAATATTATCCACTTCTGTACTGTTTGCAATTTTGAAAATGATTCTTTTTATAGCCAAAATCATTACAACTTTAAAAAAATGTCGGTTGAATAACTATATTTGCGGGTTCTTTTCTTCTTTTCGACATTTGAAGCGTTCTAATACTTTGAATAACTAGATTTAGTAGATGAGTATTCAATATTCAAAATGAACATTTTTCCTATGATAGAGGTCTTTATTTTTTAATGTTATGACATTGAAGAATGTTTGGTTACCATGAAATGGCAAGAAACTCGTTTTTGTTCTTAGAGGCTACCCTGAAATATGTATTCCGCCAATTGGACTAATAAGATTCTAATAACGAAAAAAATGAAACCTCTATTTAATTTTTTCAAAGTCAAATGAGTAGAGATATCTGATTTCGCTAAAATTGTGCGTTCGAAGTCTAGAAAATTATTTTCAATTTGCAAACAAATAAAATCAATGGTGCGCGCTGCAGCATCCGACAGGAAAATGAAGTTGACCGGTGTTTCATAAAAATTATGAAATGCTAAATTTCCCGGTTCTCAGAAATTTCACAAGTTCCATTTTTTCCTACAAAATTAGGCGCAGATGGAAGAGTGCCTGTTGGTATTCGATTTGTTCTGATGAGGTTTATGGACAGCACTAGTTATTACGGGTTCCTCAAATTAGTGCCGCCCAAGCTGCCTTTCGACGATCCTTCTAGCCTAAGACCCCTCTGGATGTCACAAGAAAATGTACACCGTCCTTTTAATGCCCACTACATTTACATGGAAATGTCGCATCAGCGGCGTTATACTTCAGAAGCTCTCGTACATTTGTTTGCTGGTCACGGAGAAGGTCGCGATATTCCAATGGAACTTTATCTATACTTTACAAACCACAAATATTCAGCTGAGAATTTCGCAAAGTACGATGTCAATCTTCCACATCCTTATGTAGCAGACAACGACAAAGGTGGCCGCATTTACATAAAAGTTAAAGACACCACAATCATCTATTATGCAATTTTAAAGTATATTGGCACTTCCGCAGAAGATTTACCCCATATCCCACAGCTTCCGCCGCGGTATCATCACTAATCAGCTTCGAATTTTACAGATTGTCAATATTACTTATCTCTACGGTATTTATTTTTTATATATTGCTAAGTTTGTTTATCAGCAATAATAACGTTCTTTGAATTGCGAATTTAGAAATGTTGTCCCTTTTCCTATCTCTGGAAATAGCACACCCTGCCGGTAGTAATCAACATAATTCACACAAATATAATGTTTCGTGAGTTACAACTCATCAAATAGTAGTATCTTGGCACGGAAACGAATCTGCCTGTTGCTCAGCCACCACTACTCTTCCCATACTTCTAGAAAGTTCTAGAACTTGGGGATTCCCCTGGCCTCCTGCGCCACCTACATGTTACCCTTAATTTTTGGTCGGTGAAGTATAAATCTACATTATCGACTGTAAAATGAATCTCTGTCCGATTCATACTTTGCTGGCGGAAGGTTATCCAGACCTCTACTTTACCGAATGGATATGTACTTTCGATATATATCAAATCCCAAATCCTACCTTCTTCGACCGATTTTTCCACTTCCTCATGTATTGCCCACTTCCTCTTTTGCCTTTTTTCTCTTAAGCATTCTCTCATACTTTCTTTTTCTCCTGTTGTGCTCCACTTTTTCTATTTTTGCTGCCATCCATTTTCTTACACTTTCTTTCATTCTCTCTTTGCTCTCCATGCATTCCTCGTATAAACGCCTCTCTTTTCCTCTTCTCTTCCTTCTTTTGTATCTATAAAAGTATTATAAGATCAATGTTGACGTAATAATATGTAGGGACACATGATAATGACAACTGGATAAGGCCCAACAAATTTATCTCACAAGGGAACTTTAGGGTGCTGCCTAGCAAGGACCTGAGCATGACTGACGGACACACATCGTATGTCATTTGTGTTGTTCCAGATCAGCAAGATATTCTCTTTCAGGGAGCCCGTGGAAGATGTTTGTCTGCTTAGGGCAGCAAGTCAACGACTAAACATCCGACGTTGTTGAAAACAACGGCAGAGGATCTAGGAGGTCCATCAAGTGTCTTTAAAAACGGAAGTACAGGATCAAATCTGCTAGAAGCCTGCGGAAAGATGACTCCTTCCCCGGTAGAACAGTGCCAACTTCTCGACCCGACGTTGGGGTGTCATCCCTAAATGGAACGTCCCCGGAACCCCGTATACCCTTACACCACCCCGACATTTCTTCCTAGCATCACTTCGCTGGCCACGAGAACACGAGGGCAAACCCTTCCCCCAACCCTTCCTCGAGCTCTCCCCACCCCCTCACCCAAACGGTATTCCCACCAGAGCTCCCACGTATACCATCAGCCTATTGTATATATGCAAACTACACCCACAATGACGTACCTTCCTGCCCCGCTTACGCCACTTCTTTTGCGCTAGGGTGGTTCTACTGGGTGAATTGCACGTCGTTCACCTTTCACCTTAGTACCCAGTGGCCGTACTGCTGAAGAGATTTCTGTTGCGCCTACCGCCAGGAAGAGAAATATCTAAACCTCCAGGCAGCTTGTTCTTGCCCTGTAGACCACCGTCACGCTGCAAACCACCGACATATAGCCTCCTGATCAGCCACGGAGCCTATAAACTCAACCCCGGGGTTAACCGTACGGATTCGTGTTCCCCCGAGTGCCGAAAATTTGCATGTCACATCAGAACCAGGAGCCCATAGGTATCCGTCGACTACGATATAGAACATGACGTTCCACGTACCGACTTCACAAATTATACCCCCCCCCCTCCCCTTCTAAACATCAATCCTCCTTTGGAGCATCCTGGGAATTCAACCAAGAGCCCACATTCGATAGTGCCAACTGCAAAACCAGTTATCAAAACTCTGCTTCACATGGAATACGACCATGAGTACCCCGGCTTGAACCCGGCCTTCTCGATCCGAATTTCCCCCGAACGGACTGATACAAGCCCAGTGTCGCCTTATCGGCCCTCATCCGACATCCCTTAACGAAAAGTGCGCCGCATAGTATAAGAAACGTGGTCCGCAAACCGTGAGTGAAACTTTTACGCATAGATGAAGTGAACCCAGTGGCTATGTCCCTCGTGAAAAAAGGATTACAGGACAAATGCACTGTCAACAAAATCCCATAGAACGATAGTGAGGGCGCACGTCATCAGTCCAAATCTGAGGACCTACGACGAGATGTGTTCCCCACGGGAGACGCAACGTTTCCCGGAAACATAGAGTGGAACTTTTGCGTGTTGACGAAGTGGATCAAGTGGCTAGTCCCTGCGTAGAAAAAAGACTGTGGGACAAGTGCCTGGCTCACATGCTTACATAAAAAATTCGTAGAGGCGCACACGCCGAGCCCTTATCTGCGATTTCTACCAGTGCCGGGGTAACCCTACCCACAACGACCCAAGCCCCGTGTATCGTCAGTGATTAAATGGGCCAACCCCCACCATGAGGATTTTGCAGACGACTCCCCAGATGGACGAAGAAGCCAGACACTGAGACAAGAACAACGCTCCTTCTTAGTACCCTAAATAATCGGCCCTTTTTAGGGCCACCGAAATGTTTACAGTCAGAATAATTTTTTGTGTTCGGTAAAAAGGAGCCGCTGTACCTTGAACTATTCCTAGTTTTTCCATATTCCCTTCTTTCGCTAAAGTTTTACCTCCACCTACTTGCGTCCTTTCCGATCACTCTCGGAAACATATTACCATTGCTATTTGAGGATATCTGGCTTTCACCACTGTAAAATACAGTTTTTTTGTTTGAAAATTTGTACTTTTGCCCACTTTTTACTTGGCGTGAGTTTATATTCAACTCAGTTTAGTAGAGATAATTCTTTAAAAGAGTATAAAGTAGAATTTCATATATAAGGAGAAATTTGCAAGAAAAAAACAGCCAAAAATGCATAATTAGTGCAAAAAACTCGCAAAATTCATTTTTTCATTTACAAAAACGTCTTTTTTTTTACGAAAAATTAATCATCATGCAATCTACGATAATATATTCATAGGTAAGAAATCTTGCAAATAAGGAAAATTTTGAGATCTGATATGAATAATAATCTTCTTTTCACTCAACCTATTTGGAGAACAAATAGAGCGTGTTATCAGGATGTTGTTGTGAAACTTAGTGTATGTGTTTTTATCAAATAACTTCTCAGACCAATTTCTTGAAACATCAGTTTACTGTTCTCTATTACAGTCACTATCTTTTCGAAAATGAAGATTATAACTAGCATCTTATTTGCCACATTCGTAGGTGTCCTGTACTTTAAAAGTAAGTGCAATATAATATTTGTAACACATATTGCATATATGCTATCAAACATGTTTACATTAAGCCATCCAATTCAATCTTTCATTTCTAAAGTTTCAAAAGATCCCAATCAGTCTTCCTCTTACTTTAATCATCTTTTTCCCAGAAACTCATTCTGAATGCCAATTTTGTTACGCCTCTGAGAATGATAAGTGGTACTTTGAATTCGTGAAGCTTTTTATTTGCTGATTCATAAAAAGTAACGCATATCTATAAGAGACACCTGTTCTCAACAAACACTTTTAAAAGCTACTAGGTAAAAAAGAATTGTCAAATATTGTTACATTTTGAAGAATTATATTTTCGAAATTTTGAATATAATTTGCTTATGTTTGAACACCTTACATTCAAAATATCGATAAATTAGGATTTTTGGATTATCCGTGTGTAAATTTCAACGTTAGTAAACATTGATGAAAGTATTTTTCAATTTGAAGATGTACGTGAGGTAGAACGGAGAAACTTGACGGTGGACATTTTCAAATCAAACCCTAAAACATTAAACATTAGTCAATGCTTTTACTTTTACTTAATATATACATTTTGTATATATTTCATTTCCCCCAAATTGTGCTTACGATTCTTAGAAAATTATTTTTAATTTGCAAACATAAAATTAATAGTGCACACTGCCTTACCCGAGCTCATTGTTCATTGGCCATTCTTCAATAAAAATTATCAAATATGCTCAAACCACTGATTTTCAAAAGTTCATGAATTTCATCTGTTCCTACAAAATTAGGTGCAGATGGAAGGGTGCCTGTCGGTATTCGATTCCTTGTAGCAAAATTTGAGAACAACGCCAGTTATTATGGGTTTCTCAGATTAGTGTCACCCAAGCTGCCTTTGGACGATCCTCATAGCCTAAGACCCCTCTGGATGTCACAAGAGCATGTAGGCCGTCCTTTTAATGCCTATTACATTTATCTGGAAATGTCTCATCAGCGTCGTTATACTTCAAAAGCTCTCGTACAGGTATTTGTTGGTTTAGGCGGAGGTCGGGTTATGCCAAAGGAAATTTATGTATATTTTGCAGACCGCAAATATATAGCTGAGAAATTCGTAAAGTACAATGTTAATCGTCTACATCCTTATGTAGCAGACGAGGACAATAATGGCCGCCTTTACATACAAATGAAAGACACCAAAATCATCTATTATGCAATTTTGAAGTACATGGGCACTTCCGAACAAGATTTACCATACGTCCCACAGCCCCCACCAGGGTATTATTACTAGTCGGCTTCAAATCTTACAGAATGTTTATATTATTTATCTTTATGTTACTTAGTTTTTATGTATTGATAAGTTTCTTCATCAGCAATAATTACGTTCTTTGAAATGCGAATATAAAAATGTAATCCTTTTTTCCATCTCCAACGGTTCACTAGATACATGTATGAAATGACAACTTTAATCTTTTTATGCGCAATTTTATATGCCTGTGATTGTTAAGATCGACTGGTTCCAAATTTCCAATTTAAAATCAGTTTTTAGAGAACGACAGGTTTTTTCGGTTGTAAAATTTTAAGCCTTAGCAGCCGCCAGCTTTTTGATCCGAATCTATCTAAAAAAGACAGGTCCTGCTGGTAGTAACAAAACCAATAATACCGCTTCGTGGTAGCCAAAACCGAACTCCGTTCTTAGACTGCTGTCGATGAAATCCAAATAATCCATTTTTTGGTATTTAGTCTCATAAAAAAAACATTCCAATTGAAACATTAATGATAAAACTGATGTAACATCAATTATTTCGTACTCATTAGAGTATAATATCCTATCAAGACCATCCGCTAAAAAACCAAAATATCTATAAATCTCTAGCAAGATATTGAAGATCCACACATGTGTACTTCATTTCTCGTAATTACTCGAAGGCAGCAGTTAACAACGATGACATGAACATACACTGAACGTCGATTTTTTGTGAAATTCATCAACGAAAATGGATTCTGAAATACGTCTTTTAAATATATTTTTTCGCTTCCCAAAATTGTAATGTTCTTAGAATGGAAATAAAAATTATCAAAGTTCCAAGCACGTTGTGACAAACCTGTTGTAACGTGTATACGTATCCCATCGTCATAACTATTGACTATTGACTATGTGCAGGTAGGCGGAGCCAAGCAAGTAATTGCAGGCAGCGCTCGCAGTGGCGATACTCGGAAGTACTTGGACGCAGCGAGATCCGTCTTTAACGTTGCCTAATATACGTGAGTACCACGATTTGTTGTAAAAAATATTAATTATTACTGAAAATGGCCCCTCCTCCAAAAAGTGGGTCTCTGTGTTGCGTGGTCGGGTGTGTCAACAATCGTTTGAACTCACCAGAAACTCATTTTTATAGTTTTCCAAAGAGAGAACACCTCAAAGACCAGAGGTTAAGGTGGATTGCAGCTGTCAAAATCTCTTTCTTCGATGAAGTTGACAGTTTTTGATTTAAGGTTATAAACTTCTTGCATCTTTTTGGATTGAAAATTCATCTCTTCTGTTAACAGTTTATTTTTTTGGATTAAAAATTCATCTCTTTCTTCGATGAAATTGACAGTTTTTGATTTAAGGTTATAAACTTCTTACATCTTTTTGGATTGAAAATTCATCTCTTCTGTTAACAGTTTATCTTTTGGGTTTAAAAATTCATCTCTTTCTTCGATGAGAAAAAACAGTTTTTGAATTAAGGTTATAAACTTCTTACATCTTTTTGGATTGAAAATTCATCTCTTCTGTTAACCGTTCATTTTTTTGTTTTGAAAATTCATCTCTTTCTTCGATGAAATGGACAGTTTTTGATTCAAGGTTATAAACTTCTTGCATCTTTTTGGATGGAAAATTCATCTCTTCTGTTAACAGTTTATCTTTTTGGTTTTTTGGTTGAAAAATATTAACTAATATATTTTTTTTTGTAAAAGTCATCTTTATTGGTGGAAAATTATACTTCTTAGTTGAAAAATTATCTTTTTGATTAAGGATTTATTCCTTTGGTTGAAATTTAAACTATTATTAAATTAACATCATCTTTAAAGATTCAAAAGAAGCGCAGAAAAGGGAAGTATAAAAACGTTTTAATAAAAATGTTAGTTCCAATCTTTCTTTCAATCAACCCTTTACAAAAAACGTTCTCATACTTTTAAAAATGAGTGTTGAAAATCGGCACTTCGTGTTTTTGAAGCTAAAGGATCACCCTATTGTTTTCTATCAGAGAAATTTGTTTTGGATTAGAATTGTATTTTTAAACAAGTACTTTCTGGAACATGATCCTTATTTGGTTCCCTTGCCCTATGTATATTAAAAAAAATCAAAAACTGCATTCGGACTTACTTTCAGAGGTTAGGAATGGATTGATAAATTGTATTTCAAATAAATAATAAAATAAAGAATAAAAAAAAATATAAATAAAATGAATGAAAAATAAAATTTTAAATAAACAAATAAATTAAAATAAAAAAATACATACATCAAGATTCACTTTGTACGCTGGTGCACTTATTGATATCTGTCTTATAACTTCGCTGCATATTCTTAACATGCCGTCGGACTTCAATTCTTCTACTTTAATGACGTTAGTTTCAGCCAAATGTTTTCCTTTTTCGATAGTCGACATTGTAAAATTAATAGAATGATTGACTGACTCAAAACCCGTTCTTAAACACAAATCCATCTGTAATATTCACATTTTTTAAAACACTTGAACCACAATTTATGACAAATATTATGCAATTACTGTGTTTTTAAGCCATTGCTACTTACCTTTTTTTCTGTAATTTCCATTTTTGATCAACTATTTCAAACTTTCACTATTTTTTCAACAATTTTCACACTTTTTCACAACTTATTGCACAGTGACACAGCCGACTCTCGCGTTCAAGTAATGCCATTAGTCACTACCGTGGCGCCACCCGTTCACCTGCACAGATTCAATAGAATATCATCTCTAGCTAAACCATCCAGCACGACGAACACCACACAAGGCAAGCGTTAGTAGGACCCCTCTCCATTGAGCAGAGTGGGGATTCCCAACCAATAGCGGCATAGCACACTCAACGCGAACTGAGAGCTAGTTTACTGGGAGACGCGTCCCAGATCGTTCGTCACTTACGTCTCGACGCTCGTGTGGACGAGATCGTCCTTTGGTATACGCTCCAGAGGAGAGTGTTCTTTCATTAGGCATTGTGGTACCTGTCACGCGATGGATTCAAATGTTCGAAATTATAATAGTAGTTAGGTGCTTTATAATCAAATAAGAAGCTTTCACTGTGATTGGTTCGCCCGTCACTTGGCTCGCCTAAAATTTGGATATAAGCCATTTCCAAGCTATCTGAATTTACATCATACTTCCTTTTCGCAATGTTTGTTTGCACGAATTGTGGCTGGTAGGGCGATGTGAATGAGGGTAATATTTGTTACAGTTGTACAGTTGTAGCTGTGTATTTGCTAATTAAATTGAAAGCTTTGCTTGAGATTGGTTCGCCCGTCATCTGGCTCGCCTAAGATTTTTTTGTCAAATATTTCGGAGCTACTGGAATTCATTTTGTTCTTTCCTTCTACAATGTTCGTTCGCGAGCATTGTGGCTCGTGAGAGCAAATGGATGAAAGTACAACACTTGTGCTTTTTACGCTCTTGAATAGAATAAATGTTTTAAATTTCAACTCTTTAAGAATCCATATTACAATAAAGCCAAGGTCCTCAGCCACTAATTGAAAGTATCCTCATTTGAAAATTTATGGAATAAATATAAAATCCTACATAATGCACTTGAAAACTAATTACAGGTTTGGAGGACCGATTTTTCTGGCCAATGCAATGAATGTAAGACTGAGCATTGTCAGAAAAATTAATAAAATTCCTTCCTCGAGTAGAATAAAAATTTTCAAAAATCAATTAATTTTTTTTTTTAAGGAATCCAAGCCAGCGAATCTCATTATATACTATATATCAAAACCTTAATCAAACCAACTTTTGTATGAAAGGCATGGTGCGAATTAAAATTGAAGTATCTACCTGACTCAGAGTTCTTTTCAAACCAATTAGTTTCTAAATCACCATCCGATGTTTCTCCAATCGTGATATCTGAATAATGTAATGGGTCACTTTCTTCCAATTCATAAATGAATTGAATTGAGGACTTCATAGAAATAAAAATATTGATAAAATAAAACACTCTGTTAGTTGAAATTATATTTAAATGTCCTTCACTTAACGCTTATAAAGAATCAGTGTGAAATCCAAGAACAAAAAGGCTCTATTTTCCACGTCCTCTAACAACAAATTTTAAATAACCGAGGGCAAAGGTGACCCCATAGAGCATCCCAATAATTGTTTGTAATATTTATTGTTGAAAGAGCAAACCATAGTTTTTTTGGACAAAAAGTGGAATATTTTTTTTCTAACTGCGAGTTTCTAACTCTATTCTAAGAGAAAATTGCTACGAACAGTAATAAATTGTTTGAAAAATTTATATAAACATCTAATTATCAGTATAAAGTAGTATTTTTTGTACGAGAAACAATTCGAAATAAAAAAACAAGCAAAAATCATAATTAGCGCCTAAAACTCGGAAAATCCATTTTTTCCCTTACAATAGCGTCTTTTTTTCTTACGGAAAGTACGTGTGGAACTTCATGGGGCTTGAGCCACCTCTAAATATCATTTATACAAAATAGTAGAAATGGATTTATTTTGTTGTGGATCCAAACAAATTTTGAGGCGATATGCATGAAAATTAGAAAAAAAATTTCTTGGACCACCCTGATAAACAAGATCAATACAACCAATTACAAAACATTCCATTATTGATCCATTACTGAGATATGATGAGTGACATCATTTGAATAATAATGAATATCCCACCGAAACCCGATTTAATTTCTATCTTTATTTCTAGTTTTTCTGCCTATATTATGCCATTCACGATAATTTATTCCTGGGTAATAAATCTTGCACATGAAGAGAAGTTTTCGATCTGATATGAATAATCATCCTCTGTCCACTCAACCAATTTGAAGAATAAATAAAGCGTGTTACCAGGTCAAAGTTGTAAAACTTAGTGTATATAAGAGTTTTATAATTAAATCACTCCTCAGACCAATTCCTTGAAACATCAGACTACTGTTCTCTATTACATAATTAATTTGCGAAAATGAAGATCATAACCGGTATCTTATTTCTCACATACCTAGGTGTCCTGGGTATTAAAAGTAAATGCAACCTGATATCTGTAACAAATTTTGAATATATGCTATCAAACATGTTTACATCAAGGTATCCAATATCAATTTTTCATTTTTAAACTTTAAAAGCATCCCAATTCTCTTTGTCGAATTCAAGTATTAAACGATCCATCCATTTATATGGGAAATATTTATAAACTAGCAATCATGATATGCGCGCAAGACGTTTCTACTTATTAGACAATTTCTAGTATGTGTGACGCGAAACGAAGTGGGGGGCGTGGTCCGGGGCAGAGCCCCCCGAGAGGAAAAAGAAACCAAGTAAAATAATTTACGCTCGACTCTCTCAAACGTAAGCTTCCCAAAGTTTTGCACCAGTCAAACTAACCTAAACGCTCAACTTCTCAGCTGACGAAATTCTGCAATTGGCTGTAATCTGGCGCGCGATTCAAAATCGAAGTAAATTAATTCGATTTTGAATCACGCGCGTAAAATTTTGACCAATGGCAGCTTATACTGTTGGATCACGCATCCGGTGGCTTCAGATTGGTTGTGATAATTCTTGCGACCAATCGGAAACTACACTCCGCGCTCCCTTATACGACATTCCCTTATACGCCCGTTCCATTATACGACCATTTGCCGCTCCCCAATACGACGGAAAATTCGTTCTCCTTCATCCCCACTCCTCCGCTCAAAGTTCGCGCGGGAAGCAAATAGTCTCGCGCGTAAATATGAATACAATATTTTCGTATAGTGCTTTTAGGATTACCTAGTTATGAGTTTTGAAGTGGAACGCTTTTATTACTAATTTTTATAAGGGGTTATCTTAAAAATGTCACTAACCTAGAATTCTACAAAATTGGACAATCTGACAATGTTTACATTCGCAAACAAAGCTATATTCGTGTGAATATAGCCCGTGAGCTTGTTGGTGGTATAAGGGAATGTTTTTTGTCCCGAGCTCGTCGTATAAAGGAGCGTGAAATGTAGCGATTCCCTTAATTTCCGTGCGTGGAATACAGCAGATACACACTTTCCTTCAAAGTATGCTTGATGGTCAACATTCCCGCACGAAATTCTGTGCGGGAATGTTATGATTCCCGCACAGTTTGACTTCATAAAGAATCGGCCAGTGTTGCAAAAAATCAATTTTCCGGTTTCTACTGATTCTGAATGATGAAAATTTACCCTGCCGGATGAAAAAATTCCAATTGATCCACGATTAAAATTGAATTTTCTGGAGTTCGAAATTGTGAGATAATCTTCCTTGTTGAAGTCTCTTTCTCTTACTTTAATCAGCTTTTTCTCGTGAACTCATTTTCGACCCGAAGGATGGTTTCTTCGTTCCACGTCCCAAATACAGATTTCAGGATGACCACTTAAGTATTTGGTTGTGCGAGTTAGTAGAATATATTTAAAGAAATTAATATTTTGGTAAATTAAAATTTTTATTTCGAAAAAAAGATCTACCCCCTTTCGCTCCGCTGGGATTCGAACGCCAGGTCAACTGGTTGCCGGTCAGGTGCTCTAAACCACTAAGCTACTGGAGAGATTTAGTTTCACCTAATAATTACCTGATTCTTGAATCAAATGAAAACGGTATCTCAGCCTTGGCAGAGATGATGAGATAACAGTTTTTACTGCCTTCTATTTTAATTAAAAATCTCTTCTCGTAGAAATATTACATATTACATGTCAGGAAACAGGAATCGATTCAATGGACATTATTTTAATCAACAGTACCAACTCCACCCACTCTTTACTTAGTGAAGTAATACATAATGCAAATGAACAAACACAGTTGTTCAAACAATTTATCAATGTTCATAACCATCTTCTCTTAGATAATTGCCAAAAAGGTGCTGTTTTTTCTGGACTCTGAAACTTTTTGTCCTTTTTTCACTTAGTGAGGTAATCAGTAATGCAATTTAACATACATGCTTTTTTAAACAATAACTTATTATTCATAACTATTTTTTCTCAGGCTAATGCTAGAAAGTTGCTTTTTTCGGAATTTTTTGAACAATGATGTTTGTTGAAATGGATTAATTATCACCTTACTCTAAGAATTAAGTGCACAAACTTTGAAATTTCCAGAAAAGACCGCAACTCTCTAGCATTAATATAAGATAAGATATTTATAAACAATAATAATTTATTTACAAAATTAAGCAATTATGCTTGTTAAAGCCAATTAAAGTATGAAGTAGTATTTCATGGTTAAGAAAATCGCATTTCAAAAAACGGTAATAAATCATAATTAATTCTAAAAAATCACAAAACCCATTTTTTCCCTACTGGGGACTTTTTCCCCCTATAAAACAGATTTATGGGCTGATATTCGAAATGAAGTTTCTTTGAATAAAGAGATTATTTTCAATCAAATAACTTTGAAATATGCGAAAATAGTTGATTTCAACCATCTTCTTGAAATTAAATTCATTCTTAATATCGTCGAATTTTGATAACTAATGGCTTATTTCTTCGAGAAAGATATTCTCTACTTCTGTACTGTTTCCAATTTTAAAAGTAACTTTTTACAGCTAAAATCGTCACCACTTTTTTTAAAGAAATTTTTTTTTTAGTTGAAGAACTCTACTTAAAGGTTCTTTACTTTTTTTCAAATTTGAAGCGTTATAATGCTTTGAATACTTTAATTTTGCAGTTGAGTATTCAATATTTAATATGAACCTTTTTTGGTAACCATGAAATGGCAAGAAACTTCTTTTTCTTCTTAGAGGCTAATCACTCCCAAAATAGAGCCTTCACCCCTAGCTTATTTTTTATTGACCATTGTTTCAGTAAAATTATGAGAGGCTAAAGTCACTGATTTTCAAAAAGTTCATAAATTCCATTTTTTCCTACAAAATTAGGTGCAGATGGAAGGGTGCCTGCTGGTATTCGATTCTTTTTACTAATATTGAAGAGCAATTCTAGTTATTATGGGTTCCTCAGTTTAGTCCCACCCAAGAAGCCTTTGGACGATCCTCATAGCCTAAGACCTCTCTGTATGTTACATGAGCATGTAGACCGTCCTTTTAATGCCTATTATATTTATCTGGAAATGTCTCATCAGCGCCGTTATACATCAGAAGCTCTCGCACATGTATTAGTTGGTGAGGGAGAAGTTCGGGATATTCCAAAAAAAATTTATGTATACTTTACAAACCACAAATATGCGGCTGAGAATTTCGTAAAGTACAATGTTAGTATTCCACATCCTTATGTAGCAGACGATGTCAAAAATGGCCGCATTTACATCAAAATCAAGAACACTACATCCATCTATTATGCAATTTTGAAGTATATGGGCACTTCCGAACAAGATTTACCATACATGCCACAGCTTCCACCGGGGTATCATCACTAATCAGCTTTAATTTTCAGAGAATGCTAATATTGTCTTTAAGGTATTCAGTTGTTATGTATTGATAAGTTTCTTCATCAGCAATAATTACGTTTTTTTAATTGCTAATCTATAAATGTTGTCCATTTTTTCCCATTTCCAACTGTTTGGTCCTAATCTTTCTGAAAATGGCAGCCCCTGCCGGTAGTAATAAAACCAGTTCACACAAATATAATATTTGAAGAGACTTAACTGCAATAATTTAGTTCATGTTTCAGAAAAAACGAGATAAAGCAGATATTGTGGATTCCAACTTACTAATGATTTCTTCTGCTGGGATTTTGGAGGGAGCGACTGCAAAATTATGTCCTTAAGATAAGGCTGAAATCCCCAACATGAGGCGCTCTGGCCAATCACAGGCCAGTAAGCTCAGGTCTTCTCAAACTAAGCTACTAACATCTTTAGCTTTCTTGAAACGGTGTCAGGATAATAAAATCGTCTCAAAATTCTCACAGTTGAAAACCCATTTGGAACATCTAAATCCAAATCAATTCTACATAAAACAAGCTTTGTTCTCTTCAAAGAAAGAATACAACCTACCAAATTTGCCTTGCACACTACCTTCAGAAAACTATTGAAACTTCACCCTTTCATAGCAAACACTCTCAGATTTGACATTTGGTCCACATTGGACCGCATATCATTTGACCAATCCCAACGGATTAAAGATTTTTGCACTCAGAAACAAAAAATTAAATTTGACAAGTTACTTCCATTAAAGAACGCACCATTAACTAACACAGTAAAAAACATCTCTAACCATCCTCTTAGCAATGAAATGATTTCAGCCTCATCTAAAGGACATTATTTTGCAGTCGCTTCCTCCAAAATCCCAAAAGAAGAAATCATCAGTAATTTCAAATCCACAATATATACCCTTCCACCCGAAGAAGCGAATGACATACGGCGTAGGACAGCCAACATTTTACGCGATTTCCAACTTCCCTCCTCAAACTCAACAAAACAAGAAAAAACAGCTACAAAAGAGCTCAATCACAATATGGACCTTCTTACTGACGATACATATAAAAAACTTAAAGAAGACCCCACATACACAATTGTCAGAAGAACAAAAACCATTCTGAAAGACTCAACACAGTAAAAACCAGGCATTCATTTTTATCTGGAATCCTTTTTTGGGCGTTCTAATATGATCTCACAAATAGTCTTATTTTAGTACCAGTTTCTGTCTTGCTTAGTTTGCTAACTTCAGATTGATAAATGACCCGAGATAGTGAACTAAATTGATTCAGAGGGTGCATTGTTTCAATTGTTCCAACCTTCACTCTCACAAAAAACAAAAAATAGATGAAATTAAAAATTCGTAAAAATTATTGTTGAACCGTCATACGTTGACGTCGCGAACTTCAGCCCTATGGGTTACGTTTGTTTCTAAACTTGATAGATTAGAATTTGCTTTATCGAATTAAGTTCTAAATCGAATCCTAGTTTTTAAAGTGAAATCTTGACAGCGGAACAATATCTAAATTAAAACCTACTAATCCCATCTCTCCAAAACTTTACGGACTCCCAAAAATTCACAAAAACAACAACCCACTCGGACCATTCGTCAGCGGAATAAACTCACCAACTTACAACCTAGCACGCTTTCTCGACAAAAAACTTAAGCCTTTCACAGGAAAGTCTATCACACATGTGCAAAACTCTTTTGACTTCATCAGAAAAATAACACAGATTCACATTCAACCCCAAGACATCCTAGCAAGTTTCGACTGATACTAGTCACTAATACCTACTTCTCCTTCAATAACCAATTCTACGAACAAACCTCAGAAGCCGCAATGGGATCTCCAATCTCATCTGTAATATCCAACATTTTTATGAGAAATCTAGAAACTAAAATCTTTAAATAAACCAAGCTTAAACGGGAATTTAGGTGCCGTTATGTTGACGACGCTTTTGTCATCTGGAGACTTGGACTAGACGAACTAAACCAATTTTTCGATTTTATCAATCAAATACACCCTAATATCCAGTTCACTATAGAAATGGAACAAAACGGAAAATTACCTTTCTTGGACGTATTAGTTTATAAAAGCGACGATAACACATTAGGACATGAGGTTTACAGAAAACTCACGCACGCAAATAGATACTTTCATGCCTCCTCCCACCACCACCACAATATAACCTACTAAAGTTCTTGTGCCAAAGTCTATTTTGGAGAAACCGGGAGGGCGGTAAGTCAAAATATAAAGGAACATGAGAGTAAAGTCAGGCTAAAAGATTTCACGCAATCAGCAGTAGCTGAGCATCATCTCGAAACTGGGCATAGCATTTTATTTGACAAAACAACCATCATCGCAAAGACGTACAATATTTTCCCAAGAATCCAAGGATCAAATACGCTAATCGCAATACCATCATGGTTTCTTACTGTACTTAAAGCTACGTCAGCTTGACCATTTGAAAATAATTTTTTGCTCAACTCGAATTATTTAGAATCTAAAGTAACTCCTTGAAGTTTATGCACCGTTACAGCTCAACAAATAATTGATGGTATACGCCTTTCAATTTTGTCGTATCGTTGAAGTTCATCATATGCAGTTGTATATATTTCTATACAAACTAAACCGTCATTGTCTCGATTACCATTACTTTCGTCAAAAGATTGACCAGAAACCGCTTGAGGAAGGTCTCCGGCTTTTAACTGATATAGCATTGAGTTTGGCTATTCAATTTAGCGAATAGTGCCCATAAAACCATTAACTAGTCCATGCTGAATGTCAATATTTCTACATCAGTCATGCTATGAATCAATTCAATAATTGTTTCGAGCGTGAAACACTTTTCTCTTCCTGCTCCACCAGTTATAAATATTCACAATGTTCCAACGGAATCTTTGTTAGCGAGCTTATTATGACACTTGATAAACAGTTCCTTTTGGCATTCATTCATTCACATTACTGCATCGTGAAATGTGTCATCAAGTCGAAAATTGCTATCATTTGGAATTTCTAAAATTTTATCTACATCATTTACGCCAGCAACAGTCGCTGTTGCGTTCTGATCATTGATAAAATAAGAGGTATCAATTATGCGTGAATCATCTGCATTTGTTACTAGTTCTCCATTAATATTTTCCGCAATGATACGACTAAAAGCTTCTTGAAGTTCTCACTCTACATTCATCATTTTTTCCATATTTACACCAGGTTGGAGGAAACGAAGATCGTTTCGACAATCATAGAATGCTTCTTTTGCTGATCTATAAGAAGTAAATAAATCTTCCTTCCTAAGAAATGGTACGTGTGTGACTAATGAAGTATATTAGTATGCTTCAGGATTACTTGATGGCGTATGGTATCATGTTCCTAAAGTAGCTGAACGATTTCTAAGTTTTATTTAGCCTTTAATATTAAATAAGGTGATGTGTTTGGGGAGTGTCACGCGATAATTTCCAGATGTGATAGTGAATCTAATTTTCCAAAGAGACATCAATCTCCCTATGCATCTCACTACGTGTGAATGAACCTCTAAGCTTTCTAACGGACAGATGATAAGTCTATGAGAGGTTGAATCGAAAGCTTTCCGGTAGTCATTCCAGGCTATTGACATTATGCGCTGATAGGCTGCTGTGTCTTTGCAGAGAAACCTTTCAATTGGCAGGTTCTCTCGACAAACACATGTTCACTATCTACATTCTTCTTACATGTTTCCACAATTTTTGTTCTTTGACTCATTCAGCATTTCAGCACTTTCAGTAAGAATCAATATTACATCACAAATGATATCAAAGCGACTGAATATTGAAATTATTATTAACTACAATAAAGTACAATTGTCTGCCTGCTTACATCAGATGGACATTTTTTAGTTTGAGTTGGATAATGAAATTCTTATTATTGAAATTATCTCATGAAAAATGCGTTTTGAATATGTTCAAGAAACTACCCTACGAGGATACTTTAGCTAATTCGCTTTCAGGAGTGTCGAAAATTTATTTTTCATTCTTACTTTGCTTCAGGAAGATCCACAAATTTTTCCAAACCTTAAATTTGTTGAACACGCTGTTTTATTATCATCCTAACTCACTTGGGATTGATGTTTTAATATCCACCCAATAACCGACTGGGAGTTACACGGATCAGAAGTTGCCCCTGAAAGTGTAAGGAATTTTTCATTTTTTTGTGGTCAACCCCTACTTAGGAATATCGAAAAATGTCTGAAGTCATCAAAGAACCTAAATCCACTGATATTTCCATCAACTCAATGATCCAAGTTGAAGATGCTCTACCATCTTTAAAAAACACTCCTTGCAGTGCCACTGATCCAAATTCAAATTTAGATGTTTGATCTACTGAGGGACTCAAGTAGTAATCTTCTTACATCCTCCTAAAGTGACCCATGTAATGAAACTGATCTGAATTAATTTTTAGGAATATTAGATAGTTTTTTCCATCCCTGATGATGAAAGAATTTCCGCATAAATGAATGTGCTTGGAAGCCAGGATTTTCTGATAAACCTAATTGCCTTGGGTATGAAATTGTAAGGTGATGCTATTTTATTTGATGGCAATATTATTTGAAAACTGCAAAAATTCTTCAGTATCCCTCAGTAGGGGATGGAAGATATGCCGCACACTCCCGAAGGTATATTCAGGTTGTTGTCACTGCAAGGGCGGGTTTCTGGGATGTTAAGACATTTACTTAATTATACAGTTGATCAAGAAATTATTGTGTCAAAAGAACTTGGTTAATGCAAAAATTATTGAATCTCCTTTAGTATGGGATATAAAGACATGTCTCATACCACCATTACGTCTAAAGATCTGGATTTTTGCAAAGAATGGTCTATCTCACCAAGAAGTAGAAGGAAAAAAATGCAACTTCTCTACATTGAAATTCAGGTGAGAGATGATGAAAAATCAGTGGGACCAACAACTTTTATTACTGTGCAGACTTTTCGATCTTTTCACTAGTGGATGAACAAAGATTACTAATACCCCGGACATTAAATTCAGATCGGTGTAACTTTGAAAGCGGTTGTCTGAAGATGTGAAAATATACTCTCATGGTTCGTTAAGATGAAATAAAAATCAGTAGAAGCGACAACTTCCATTACTGCGGAATGTTTTCCATCATTCTGAGTGAGGGATAAAAAATGTCTTATACAACTCAAATTAAATTCAGATCGGTGCAACTGCAAGGCTGGTTTTCTGTGGATGTTGAAAGATCATATCATGGTTTATTGAGATGAAAACAAAGTTAGAGAGGCCAGAAACTTTCATTGCTACCAAAATTATTTGATCCTTCTTCGCAGAGGATGAACAAATATTTCTGAAACCCCAAAAAGTAAATTCAGATCATTCTAACTGCAGTTTTAGTCTTCTGACTAGTTAGTTGATCAGAAAATCCTCGTATCTTTATACTCCGTCAGTGCGATGACGTTTCGAACTAATAAACTTTCAGTAGATGATAGTGTTCGGTAATGGGTTATCTGACGCTCACTTTTCTTGGGGCGTTATAGGCTTATAACAGTAAATTTCTACTATATATCAAGATATGCAGCAATGTTCTGTTAAACTCATGCATGCGCAATAATGTTCAACTGTATTTAAGGGTGCGCAGTAGTGCTCTGTTGAACTAAGGAATGCGCAGTGAAGTTTAACAGTATTAAAGAATGCGAAGTAGCGTTCTATTTGACTTCTGGATGCGCAGTGAAGTTCAACTGCATTTAATAATGCGCAGTAGAGTTCCATTACGTTTAAGGATGCGCTGTAGAATTTCGTTACACTTAATGATACACAATAGGGTTCTACTGCACTCACGAATGTATATCGAGTCAAACTTCAGATCAATGTTTCCGAAAGGGCTTGTGTTTAGTGTTTCAATTAGTGATTGTTCAGTATTTGATAGTGAAATTTATTTCAGTATTGATAGTTCAGTATTGTTCAGTGAGATTGTTAAGTGAGATTGTTCAGTGAGATTGTTGAGTGAGATTATTCAGTGAGATTGTTCAGTGAGATTGTTCAGTATTGATCAATATTGATAGTGAGATTGAGCAGAAGCTTTCAGAGAATTTTGAAAGGTTTCAACAAATAGAAAAAAAAATTCTTCTGATACTCAGGTAAATTATGAATAACTTTCTGTCTTAAGGAACTAATTTGAGGAGAATACTTAAGAATATTTCAAAATTCTTATTCGAAAATACCGAAGAGATTCAAATGTGATTAAAAAAAAAGTTTTCCTAAGATTCCTGAGAAAATTAGTAATGCTTTTTTCATTTCAAAAAATGAATTCTAAGAGAAAAATTATATGGATTTAAAATTCATCGTTCGGAAATTTTTAAACGATTGAGAAATAATTTAAAGCTTGTAAAGATTTTTAATTTGTTTGAATTTAGATTTTTGGAGATTTCCAAAAAAAGAAACTTTTTAAGAATTTTAGAAGAATTTAAGAGATTGATAGCATTTTCTTGAGATTCCTAGAAGAATGTAAAATAATTGATAACTTGTGAATATTTTAATTTGTTTGTTATAAGATTTAGTTTTTTGAAAATTGAGAAAGTTAAGCTTTTTCAGGATTTTGAAAGGTTTCAACAGAATAATAAAATTTTCTTAAGATTGATGGGAAAATTTCAAATTATCTTTTAGTTAAAAAAATGGATTCTAAGAGAAAAATGGAAAAGATTTCAAAATTTTCATTCCGAGATTTTGAAATGGTTCAAAAACAATTTAATACTTGTCAAGATTACAATTTTTTTTCATCTAAATTTTGGAAGATTTGGAAAAAAGAAGCTTTTGGGAAATTTTGAAATGTCTCAAAAGAATAGCATAATTTTCTCTACATAACTAGGAAAACTTGAAATTATATTTTATTTTGAAACGATATGATAATAATTTAAACCTTGGGAAGATTTCAATTGAAGATTTCAGAAAAAGAATCTTTTTGATCATTTTAAAAGGTTTCAAGAGAACGAAAAAACTTTTTCTACATACCTAGGAAAATTTAAATTGATTTTTGCTTTTTAAAATTTGATTTTTATAGAATATTGGAAAGACTTAAAAATATTTCGAAAGAAAAAAAAACAGAATCTGGGAGATTTGAAAGCAATTTTCATTACCATTGAAAATTCGTAAGAAAAATTCGATTAAATTTGTAAGATTAAAAAATTGTAGACAAATGTAAAATAAGTTTAATAGTTATTTAGAATCTCCAAAACTTGTATTCAAGATGTTGAAAAAAGTTTTTTGATAATTGTAAAAGTTTCAAGAATTATATCATTTTTCGAAGATTCATGCCAACATTTCTAATGATTTCTTCATTAGAAGAATGAAAAACAATCCAAAATATTTCCTGAAATGGAAAAAAAATTGATTTTGAAAGAAAGTATCTATTTATTAAGTCTTATATTCGGCCATTTTATAATAATAATAATCATTCAATATTATAATATTATTATTTCATCATTATATCTATGTAATAATAATTATTATTCTCAAGAAGATAATGGAATTTTATCAAGATTCATGGAAAAGTTATAAATTAATTTTCAGTCAAAAAAATTTGTTCAAAGAGAAAAACGAAAAATATTCCATGACATTTTCTAAAATTTCAAAAAGATTCAACAGAATTTGAAGGAAAGTTTTGCAATTTCGCAGGAGAATATATTTGTTTTTGAATGAAAAATTTTAATTTTTGCAAGATCACAATAATTTTTTTAATTTCGAGTAAGCTTAAAAGTTTTTTAAAAAAAATTTCTATATTTTTTAAGACGTTGAAAAAATACACTTTTTCAGTATTTTGAGAGGTTTCAAACAAAACAAAAAAATTCCTCAAAATACATAGAAAAATTTAAATGGATTTCTTATTTTAAAAATTGAATCCTAGGAAGAATATTGAAAAGGTTTCAAAATACATGCTTAGAAATTTTGAAACAATTGAAAAATTATTTGAGACCTGTCAAGATTTCAAATTTTTTGACGTCGATTTTTGAAGATTTCCAAAAAAGAAGCTTTTTGGGAATTTTGGAAGAAAAATTTTGCGAGATAAAAATTTTTAGAAAAAGTTCAAGCAAGTTAAAGAGATTTCTAGAAATTTCGGAAAATATTGAAAATTAAGTTGAAACTTGTGAAAATTTTAATTTTTTTTGGTTAATTCTCGATTTTTTAAGTTTTTGAAAAAATTCACTTTTGAAAAATTTGATAGGTTACAAAATAATAATACAATTTTCTTCAGATTCATCGTAAAGATTTCAATTTTTTGTGCAAATTTTGGAAGCTTTCAAAAGTAAAGCGTTTTAAGATTCTTGAAAAGTTTTAAGGAAATTTAGGGAAATTTAGAGATATTTCCAATGATTTTGTATTGAGAATTAAATTAGTTTGTAAAAGAAAAATGAAAAATGATCCAAAAACTTTTTTCAAATTTCAAAAACAAAAATTTATTTCGAAGGAAAGTTTGTCAATTTCGCAGAATTACAAAATTTGAAAAAAAACTGAAAAGTTAAAAAAAAAGAATGTAGCAGGTTTTAAATTTAAAAAAATCAATAATAACATTTTATTGAAATTCGTGGAAAATTTCGAATGCTTTTCTGTTTTTAAAAATTAATTCTGAGAGAAATATTAAAAATTCATAATTATTCTTCAGGAATTTAGAAACCATTAAAAAATAAGTTAAAAAATCGTAAGGATTTTAAATTTTTTCAGATTTTGAAAAGAAAACTTTTTAAGAATTTTAATTCATTTCGAAAGAATAATACAATTTTTTTACGATTCATGGACAATTTCAAATGATTTTCTGTTTAAAAAAATGAATTCTAAAAGAGAGATTGAAAATGGTATAATCTTCATTTAGAAATTTTGATACGATTGAGAAATAATTTAAAACCTTTTAAAGATTCCAATTTTTTTTAAATTTAGTTTTTTAAACAGTTCGAGAAAAAGATGCTTTGGAAAAATTTGAAAATGTTTCAAATTAAAAAAAATTAATTTAAGGAGGATATTTCGAAAGATTTTTCAAACATTTCAAGAGAATTATAAAATTGTCAATAAATATTCTAAAAGTTATCAATCCAATTTTTTTCCATCTCACAGAATTTTTTCTAAATTTCAGGAAAAAGTTTAGTTTGAAATTTTGTAACCAATGGAGCAATAAGTTATATTCTTTGGAAATAATTCGTGACTTATGTAGCTTATTAGTAGGAAAACAGTTTCCAAGGTCTATTGAATGTTGTTTTAAATTTTATCAGTTTGTTCTAGATTGAAAGATAATTTTTTCTCTGCGGCACGTAGTAACACCTTGTAAATTTTAATAATTCTGGAAGCTTCAAGGAGAATATAAAATCTGAAAAATATTATAGCGGTTAGCACATAAAAAAGTAATTCGGTCCGGAATTTATCAGTTGATTTTCACGAAATCTGACAAGCAAAGATGAAGATCCTGATAGGAACCTTCGTGATTTTAATTAATTTTAATGGTAAGTCTCCTAGATATGAAGTTTAATGCATAAATTATCTAGATTTAAAAAAATTGTAACCTTCACGAATGTCAAATTATTTAAAAATCGTTTCAAAATTGATAAATTATTTCTAAGGTTAATCAAAAATATTCTAAAAATGTTTAATTTTGCATATTTGGGAAATTTTTGTTTATAACCTTCTACATTCTTCTTTAAAACTTTCTAATTTTCTTAAATTTTGTAATCTTGCCAACTTGTCCAAATTTTTTTTTAAATCTGCTTAATTCGATCTTTTTGTTAGAATATTAATTTCTTTGCTGGTGTAAACTTAGTTTTTTTTTATTAAAAAATTAATTTTTTATATGTAAATTTACCATTTCATACTTATAATAGAAAATTTATTTGGTTGAAAATTCAACTATTCCGTTGAAAAATAAACTTTATTTGCTTAGATCTTATTTCTCCTACTGAAAATTAAACTTTATATTTTTTGTTAAAAATTTATATTTTTCAGTTGAAAATTCATTTATTTGGTTGAAAATTTGTCTTTTTTTTGTAAAAAAATAAACCTTTTTGGTTGAAAATTGGACTATGAGGTTGGGAATTCATGTAATTCGTTAAAAATCATTTTTTTTTGTAGAAAATTATTCTCCTTGGTTGAAAATTTATTTCTTTGATAGAAAATTAGTTTTTTTATCGCAAATTAATTTTTTGAGATGAATGTTTAGCGAAATTTGGTATTAAAAAATATTTATGCAGACATTTATTCTTTTTGGTAAAAAATTAATTTCTTTCCTGGTTCAAAATAAGTGTTTTTTATGGAAAAATTAATCTTTTTTATCCAAAAATTTAACATTTTCATCTTTATAATAGAAAATTCGTTTGTTTGGTTGAAAGTTCAACTATTTCGTTGAAAATATATTTTGTTTGCTTAAAAACTTATTTCTTTTACTGAAAATTAAACTATTCTATTTTTTGTTAAAAAATTTATCTTTTTCAGTTGAAAATTCATCTGTTTTATTGAAAATTTGTTTGGTAGAAAATTAATATTTTTTGTTGAAATTTCATTTTTTGGTTGAAAATTAGTTTTTTCAATTTACAATTGGTTTTTATCTAAAGATTTAATTATTCCATTTTTCGTCGAATTTTTTTTCCTGGCCATTTAAACTTTTTGGTAGAAAATTCAAATTCTGGGTTGAAAAATTAAGCTTCTTGCTCGAAAATTCCTTTTTTAGATTGTAAAATTTGTTCCAGTTGAAAATTCGTATTTTTTGTTTTGATTTAACAGTTTTTTATTGAAAATAAAAATATTTTGGGTAAAAATATCAACTCTCACACTGTTCATTGACATTTTTTTTTTTTTTACATCAAAGATTCATCAGTTTGGTTAAAAATTTAAATATTTTGTTATAAATTCCCTTTTTCTTCGTGGAAAATTTATTATTTGAAGAGAAAATGTAATAATAATATTTTACATAAATAATTTTTTTTTCGAGATTTTTCTGACACGCCTACATTTTCCAGAGAAAGATTTTTTGGAACCCTTTCCATTTTTCTCTGTGAATCGATTTTTTTGATTAAAAAATTATTTGAAATTTGCCCATGAATCTTAGGAAAATTTTATTGTTCCCTTCAAACCTTCTCAAAATCCTCAAAAAGTTTATTTTTCAAAAATCCTAAGAAATCTGAATTCAACAAAAAATTTCAAATCTTCAAAAGTTTTTTATTATTTTTGAAGAGTTTCAAAATTTTGAAATAACTCTTTTTATAAAATTTCGTAATCTTGCTGAATTGAAGAATTTTGTTTAAATTGTTTAAAATTTATGAATCACTTTTCACGAGTTCTGAAAAGCAAATATGAAGATCCTATTCGGAATCTTCGCGATTTTAATTAATTTTGGCCAAAAGGCTTCCAAATATCATATAAATTTTAATGCGAATATAAAAATTATATTATAGCCAAACTCAGATCTGAATCTGGGTCACGAAGATTTTTTATTGCTTTCATTAATTAATTATTCCATTTTTTAGACTCAAAATTTAAAAAAAAAACTGAAACTTGAGCCTACAATAAAGGCAAATAATATGTTCACTGTACAATTTTTTTAATTATCAACCAATTTTAAAATCTTCCTCAACTTACAAAACTGCAAAAAATATTTAACATTCGTCTTTTTTATAAATAATTTAAGTTAACAAATAAAACACTTTCATCCCTTTCTCGTGAAAAATGACTGTCTTTTATTTTATACATACTAAAGTAGTTTATTAGCAATTAAAAACTATTTGGCTCTATAAATAATTATTTAAATAAACAAATAGACATTCTTGATTTTTTTGTTACAGACAAAATTTTGTTGTCTTAAACCTTAAGAATGTATGTATCGAAATTGCTTATCAGATGTCATAAAATCCAGAAAATACTGGATTTTGGAAAGTCTGATAAGCTTTTTAAAACGATAAAGACAAATTTGAAATGCAAACAAAAAATATATTGAAAAGTGTTTGGATTGAATTCGTTTCAAATAAAAAAGTCAGCTTATGTAATGTTTGAAAGAAGGATAATATTGCGATTCTTAAATTAATTTATTTAATTTAAATAGAATAATTAATTTTCTCTTGAATTTTTTAAATCAGAATGTTAATATTGTGATCATTTAAAGTTTAAAAGAATTCAAATTATGTGACTTCTATTTAAGAAGGTTCAACACTGAATAATTCAAGATTGAAATTTTTAAAGTGAAGTTTCTTCTGGGGCGGGAATAACTTGAAAAAAGCGACCGAACGTACGAACGGAAGCTTTTGTCCCTCTCTGACAAGTATACGTTGAATACCTCCTCTCGGTAACCGCATCTCCCTTTTGTGCGGCGCTTCGCCGTTGCACCAAATACTCCTTTTCGATATCCCCACTACTGTCGCGCAGTGGTGGGGATCTCCCCCCTCTCTGCTCTCTTCAACTCCCCACCACTACATGATGCCAAGCGCACGTCCAGTCCCAGTTCTGCCGGGTTTTCCTACTGCCACACACATTTTTTGTTTGTTTCAAATAGTTTTTAATTAGAACAGATTAAAATTAGACAATTTGAACAACAAATAGGGTCAATTATTCAAATAATCGACTATAAATATATTTCCGATTACTTTTTTTTATTACTATTCTAAATTTTCCAAGATTTAGTTATTATTTAAACCATTTTCATGAGCAAATTGTAAGTTGGACCATTTTTCAAAGAATAGGCTCAATTTGCTTGCGGACTTGCTTGTAAACATATGCATGAATATATTTCAATAAAAATTATTTTATTATATTTGAAAAAATTGAATTGAATTACATTTTTTGAAATCTGATTCATTTTATTTTATTCTTTATTTGAATTTATATTTTTTAAATATATTCAAAAAGAATTGAAAAAGCACATGATTTTTATAATGGTACAAACTTTGGTAGAAAATGCACATTTCGGGTTGTGAATTCAACTTTTTTGTCAAAAAGTCGTCTTTCAGCTTGAAAATTCAACATTTTTGATAAAATTTTCTATATTATTGACTGCAAATTCGTTCTTTTATTTATTTATTTTGCTTGGTTATTTATTTATTTCTTTTAAATTATTTTGTTAAAAGTTTATGTTGTTTGGTGGAAAATTAATATTTCTTGTTAAAAATTCATTTTTTTCGGTTGAGGATTAGTTTTTTGAGTTGATAATGAATTTTTTTCACTGAAAATTAAACTGTCTCATGTTTGGTTTAATATTTATTTTTCTCAGTTGAAAATTCATGTATTTTGTCGAAAAATCGTTTTTCTGATAGAAAATTAATCTTTTTGGTTGAATATTAATTTATTTAGATGAAAATTAGTCTTTTTAATTAAAAATTAATTTTTCTAACTGAAAATTTAACCATTCTATTTTTTTTTTGTAGAAAATTTATCTTTTTTTATGAGCAATTAACATTTTTGGTCGAAAAATTATTTCTTGGTTAAAAAATTGGATAGCTGGTTGAAATTTTCTTCAAAAATTTAAATTTTGGTTTAAAATTTATGTATTTTGGTAAAAACTAATCTTTTTTCGCAGAAAATTAATCTTCATGGTTGAAAACTCAATTATTAGGTTGAACATTCCTTCAGAGATTTAAAATTTGGTTTAACTGAACTTTTTAGTTCGGAAACAACTATTTGCTTAAATGATTTTATTTTTCAGTTGAATATTGAACTTTTTGTTTAAGAATTCATGTATTTTGTTGAAAAGTCATCCTATTGGTTGAAAATTAATTTGTTCCATTGAAAATTAATTTCTTTATATGAAAATTAGTTGTTTTTTAATTGAAAATTAATTTTGTTCAAACAAAATTTAATTTTTCCATTTTTTTCAAAAATTTATCGTTTTTGATACAAATTTAATCTTCTTGGTTAAAAATTTATCTATTACTTTAAAAATTCATCAATTTTGTTGAAAATTCGTCTTTTTTTGTTGAAAATTAATCTTGTTTAAAAATTCATTATTTTTTTTGAAAATGCCTTCTGTTTTTGATTGAAAATTAATTTCTTCAACTGAAAATTTAACTATTTTATTTCTAATTGTAAATTTTTTACTCGGCTAAAATATCAAGCATTTGGTTGAAAATTGATGTATTTTGTTGAATATTTTCTTTTTTGGTCGAAAATTATTCTCCTTGGTTGAAAATTCATTTTTTTGATTGAAAAATCTATTACTTGGTTCAAGGTTGAATTACTCTGGTAAATTTTTTTTTTCATAAAAACTTCATTTTTCAAAATAATTGAAGTAATCTGCTTTGTAGAAAATACAAAAATTTTGTGAAAAAGTAATTTGGTAGAAAGTTCAAGTGGTGGGTTGACAAATTGATTTTTGTTGTTGAAAATTCATGTAATTTGTTAAAAATTCATGTATTTTGTTGAAAATTTATATTTTATAGTAGAAAATTTATCTTGTTTCTTGAAAATTACTCTCTATAGTTGAATGTTCAACTACTTGCTAAAAACTTAAACACTTTTGATGGAAAATCTTTTTTGTAGTTTGATATTTAAAATTTTATTTATAATTCATCTCTTTGGTTAAACATTTAAATTATCTTCTTGATTTTTTTTTTTTTTTTTTTTTGAGAATAAATTTTTCCTACTGAAAATGTAACTAATTATTAAAAAACTAAATTTTACGTATTAAAATCACGTTTTGGGTTTGAAAAAAATATATTTTGTCAAGAATTTATCTTTTTGTGTAGAAAATGAGTATTTTTTTCAAAATTCATTTTTTTATGTTCGAATTATTTTGTTAAAAATTCTTCTTTTGCTTATTGAATTCAACTCGTTGAAAAATCCTCTTTTCCACTTAAAAAATAATTTTTCAATTATGAGCTTTTATTTTCATTTTGGAACTTTTTTCAGTTAAAAATGTAACTGTTTGGTGAAAAGTGGATCTTTTTATGTTGATGATTCCATTCTCTTGTTTAAAATTTACCTTTTTTCTAAAA